>LR738712.1:185610819-185669786 GCA_902687465.1 Secale cereale | reverse complement strand
CTTCTTCTATTATTATTCTAGTCTTCTTCTTCTTCTTCTTCTTCTTCTTCTTCTTCTTCTTCTTCTTCTTCTTCATCTTCTTCATTTTCTTCTACGGTAGCTCCATTTTACTTAAGTGTGCTTACTTCTTATAGTCTTCTTCTTCTTCATTGTATTCTTCTTCTTCTAACATCTTGTTTATCATTTTGCAGATTTAATTTAATCCACGGAAGCTTGCATGGATGGAGTGCTTCTTTTCCATTTGTGCTTTCATTTTGTATCAATGAACTTGCATGGTTGGAACTTGTTATATGGATGGATGGATAACGATGTTGGATGAACAAATGTGAAACTTTTGTAATATGTAAGGATGGAACTATATGTGATATGATTGCTGTTAAATAGCCCTGTGAAATATATCTATATATGTCATATATATTTGCTGTGAAAATTGTTGGATAAAAAAACAGAAAAAAGAGCCAATATGCAGGCTCTTTGCCGTCGGCCGCCGACGGCAAAGGGTCCTTTGTCATCAGCAGTGGACGGCAAAGAGGCCACGTGGCAGGCAACTATGCCTCCTGGGAGGTTGACCAATTTGGTCAGTTTGCCTACAGTGGGTGACGGCAAAGGATTTGCCATCAGCGGCGGACGACAATGGCCTGCCGTTAACCACCTAACGGAGTAACAGCGCATTTATTGCCGTGTGCTTTCTTTGCCGTCTGCTATTGATGGCAAAGGACCCTTTGCCGTCAGCCGTCCGAAGCAGATGGCACAGTAGCTGTTTGCCGATCCTTACTTTGTCGGGGCCTTTTGCCGTCCGCGGCGGACGGCAAAGACCTTTGCCGTCCGCCGTTCATTCCTTTGCCGTCCGCCGTGGCAGACGGCAAATTACCTGTTTCCTGTAGTGATTGAAGGGGGGCAATATATCTTAATGCTATGGTTGGGTTTTACCTTAATGAACGTTAGTAGTTGGGGATGGTTGATAATAGTTCCAATCATAAGTGCATAGAATTCCAAGACAGGGATGACATGCTAGCAGTGGCCTCTCCCACATAAAACTTGCTATCGGTCTATGTCGGGGATATACCCCGCGGTATGAACCGGCCGGAAATATAACCCGGTCGGACTTGGCCGTCTACTTGAGACCCGGTTTACACTTGGTGATTCACTGGCGACCCGCTCGGACCAGATCATTTACAAGCAACCTGCCTGAACAATATGACTCACTGGTAACACGACAGGCGGCGGGCGGATGACAAGGCCCAAGGCCCAGAAGGCCGGTTCATATTATGGTGGGCCGGTTTATGAGGAAAGCACAAGGAATATTCTCCTACAAAGGAAGCAAGACTAAGACTCCACTTGTAATAGAGTAATCCTAATCCTACTAGGACTAGTCATGTAACCCGCCCCTTCAACATATATAAGGAGGGGCAGGGCTCCCCAAGAGGGACAGGCAAGAAGAAACAATCTCTAGGGCTAGACAGAAAGAGTCGGTATACCGGCGACACTCTCGTGATGATAATGAGACCTAGCCACAAACAGCATGTAGGGCTATTACCGGATGATGTTTCTTGGGGCCCGAAGCTGTCTAAATCCTTGTCTTGTGTTGCATCTCTCGATTCCGCTCAACCCCTCTCAAAGCTACCACATAGATGTGTGGCCTCACGACTAAATCCTCACACTAGGACATCTGCCGTGACAATTCCATGACAGTTGGCACCCACCATGGGGCCAGCGCACGGTGGTGTTGAGTTCTTGGAGGGATTCCTTCAGGGATCGAGAAGCTTGTGATGTGCCAGATGAAAAAGAGCTGGTGCATAAGATAACATCGTCAGCGAAACAGTCAAAGCAAGATATACAAGATTTAAGATCAAGAGAAAATTAGGGTTGCGTTATGCGCCAGCGCACACGACCAGATGATCCGTCAGGGCCGGGTTAAAATCTGTTATCACTGCAGGTCAAAGTATCGCATCCGAAATCAATCGATAGGAGGAACAAGTCTCCAAGACCGACAGATTTTGACGGTTCCGTTCTCCATATTCCAATCTAATTCGGTGCATCAGATTCCATCATTATTGCATGGCGTGGCTTCCTAGGCCTGCTGCCAATTTTTCAACGGACCAAGGCCAAAACCTCAGGCACGTGGACCAGCAGTTGCAAAAAGAAAAAAAGGGAAGTGGCCCACGATCCGGAAGTGGATGCGGCCACGGCCAAGAAGTGGAGATGGCCCAGACTGCTCGGCCGCCGCGGCCACAGCCGCGCCTCAGGTCGCCATGGCTCGCCTCCACTCCACTGGCCACCGTCGAGCCTCCGAGCCGGCCGCCTCCACCGTCCAATTCTGAGCCGCCTGGCCTGCCTACGCCTCTGAGCTGCCGTCCCCATGGCCATGCTTCGAGCTGCCGCCATCCGTCATCGACCCCGCGTAAGCCTGTGTCGCCCTTGAACTGTCCGCCTACGCCACCGCTGTGGCCATGGCTGCGGCCTCGCTCCAAGTCACTGCGTGTCTGCTCCGAGTTGCCCGGGTTCGCCTTTGCCTCCACGGTCTCCCCCTCTGGTGCGACCCCACTGCCTCCATGAGCCGCCGCGAGCCCTAGTCGCCACCAGGCCGCCACGCACCACCTAGCGGGTCTGCTTCTGCCGCTCTGGCCGCAGGTGCGGCCTTGAGCTGCAGGCTGCCCCGCTGGTTCTGAGCTGCTTCTCCTACCGTAGCATGTTGAGTCGGCGCCACCGGTGTGGTCAACGGCCGCACCCCGCGCCGCCGCCTGCCCCTGCTGCCGTGGTCTTCGCAAGCCCCGCCGGGTCCGAGCCGCCTACATCCAAAGCCTGCGACGCCTGCACCGATGACTTTGCCGCCCGTTTTTGCACACATACGTAGAGACCAAATGCGCGCTAATGGCTGCATCCACATACATCCAGACAAACCTAGGTGCTATTTACCATATTTATTTTTAAGCACATATTAATTCATCCAAGAAAAATTATTTTGCCTCGCTGTATTTTATATGCAGGAGAATTATTAATTACAAAGTGGTATTATACCGCGGAGGTGGAGGCACGCCAAACATTATTCGGCAAAAGTGGTCGTCGTTACCGCACCGGCTTACAGCGATGTGGCCATCTCTCGCGACCGCGCCGGTTTAAAACAACGTGGCCGTCTCTCGCGACCGCGCCGGTTTACAACGCCATGGCCGTCTTTCGCGACCGCGTCGGTTTGCAACGAGGAGGACAACTAGCCCGTCAGCTCCGGCCGACCCATCTGTTGTTCGAGCAAATCAGGTGTTATCCCTCGTATATATTTTATCAGGACATTTTAATTCCTCTAAGCACCATTACACTGCCCTATTGGTGTTTTTATATACAGGTAAAATTATTGTTATACTGCGCGTATAAAGCACGCACTGGCAACGTTCCACAACGGTGTTTTCCTCCATGTCACATTACCTAATGAACGGACGGACAGTTCACGTGTCCACACCAGTTTACAATGTGGAGGACAACTTGCCCATTCCGCACCGGCCTATAATATTGCGGCTGACTCATCTGTCTGCTCCTACGGCCGACTCGACCATAATTTATTTTAGTTTCATCGTGGTAATGATCTACTCCGCGGTAGATAATTTCTGTCCTAAGATATCAGACAACTCACCCGTCCGCCCTCGTGGCCGGTTCACCAGACTGCACTAGCTTACAACACGATGGCCGACTCATTTATCTATATCGCCTCTGATGTTGCGGTCGTCTTTGCTGTCCGACTCTCGCGGCCTGGTCTACATCAACATACTTGTAATGCCCAGGATGGGACTATATCTCCTATGTGTCGAGGCAAGACTTAAAGATATAAGCCCATTCTGGAATGATCGCAAGTTTGGTATCTTTGCACGACTCATGTAAAAGAGGGATTAAATTGCAAAAGGAGATAGTTGGCTTACACTCGCCACTTCACACAATACATTACATAAGCAAGACATCATTCAAAACATCACAGCCCATCTAAGGGTAAGATCCAAAAGACAAGATACCAAACAACATAAAACCATAGGTCTAGATCGAATCCTAGTAGAAGCTCTACTGATCGTCGAAATGTCACAAGCATACGACCACTCTCTTCATCGAGCTCCCGGAAGTACTTGAACCAGCTCCTGCATCATTCTCGGTTGAACCTGCATCTGGTGTTGTAGTATCTGTGAGCCACGAGGACTCAGCAATCCCATAACCATGGGTATCAAGACTAGCAAAGCTTTATGGGTAGGAAGAGGTAAAGTGGTGAGGTTGCAGCAGCGGCTAAGCAATATATGGTGGCTAACTTACGAGTACCAGAATAAGATGAGCATCTACGCAAACGGTCGCAAAAGTAGTGATCGCTAAAGATCCTGAACTACATACGAGTCAAACATAACCCCACCATATTCTCTTCTCAAAATGAAAAGAAACAGTCACGGTTACTCACGCGGTTGTGTGTTTTACTTCGGATCATCTGTCAAGTTTCCTACAACCGGACTTTAACAAATTCCAATATGCCACATAACCGCGGGCACGACTTTCGAAAGATCATAACCCTGCAGGGGTGTCCCAACTTAGCCCATCACAAGCTCTCACGATTAGCTGAAGTGATAAATATAATATCATCACCCCTTATCTTAGGGAAATCCGATCAGGCTCGGCTTCCCGGTGCACAAGACAATTCGACAATGGTAAAACAAGTCCAGCAAGACCTCCCGGTGTGTCGACACCCTGATAGTAGCCGCGCGTATCTCGTCTCAGGCCACGATTGGATGGGTGATGCTACAGGTAAAACCAAACCTCGAGTTTCCCCGTGGTGGCCCTGCAGGACCCCCGTTTGGGACCAACACCATCAGCACTGGCCCCCCTGCTATGTAGAAAGAATCCTCGGGTAGCTCTAACTCCCTATGCAAATTAATTAATTAATTAAGTTGTTATTATGAGCAAATTAAAACCAATGTTGGGCCTTGCTGGAGGAGTTTTATTCAAAGTCGGACTGTCAAGGGGTCCCCATCCACCCATCGTGTAAGGAACGCAAAATCAAGGAACATAATGCCGGTTTATCGGCGCCTAAGGTGGCATGAGTGGAACAAAACACCGAGCAAAAGGCCAAGCCTTCCACCCATGCCCAGTATATAGGTGTGTTAATAATAATTATAGATATTGTGATATACCAACAACAAGTTCCCTCCTGGAACAAACTTCATCTTCACCTGCAACTAACAACGCTATAAGAGGGGCTGAGCAAGCGGGTAACATAGCCGAACAGTGGTTTTGCTAGGAAGGTTTCAAAAGTTAGAGGTTTCATGGCAACAAGGAGAGGCTGACATAAAAGATGGGTAGCGCGACATGTAACGATAGCATCGAGACAACTAAGCATGGCAATGGTAGTAAAGGTATCCAAGGGTATGATCATCTTGCCTGGGAATCCACAAGGGAGAAGAACGGATCCATGAAGTAGACGGAGCAACACAGTCGAGCGAATCCTCACAACTCCGGAACGAATCCGAAGCTAACAAGAGAAGCAACCGGAGAGAAGCAAACAACACAGTAAACACACAAGCATAAACATGGCATACGATGCACATCCAAGTATGATGCATGTCCGGTTTAAATATGCATGGCATGGCAATGTGCACAAACAACACTACAAGTTAAGTGGAGCTCGATATGCAACGAGTTGCATATCGACGAAACACCACATTTATTTATTTAGTTGACTCTCGTTATTTACAAGACAAGATTAAATGTTTTTAACATGGCAAGAGGTGAAGCAAAAATAAACTACCTATTTATACATTTTAAATGAGGCCGGAAAATAACAACAACAATTCCGGAAAGTCCCCATGAGCATGTTTAGTAATTATTAAGCAAACAACAATTCACACATTTCAATGTTGTTAACATGATGCGGATGACATGATCAAGTTTTATGCAATTTTATTAAAAGTTGACAATTAACAAGATATGAAGCATTTGGTCGCCACGACGGAAGGAAAGGAGTGTCCTGGCGAGGAGAATGGAAACGGTGCCACGGCAACATTCCGATGATCCGACAACTCGTCGAGAAGCCGGTGCAAAAGCAAGGTGGTGAAGCGCGTCATGCAAGAAGATGGGGTGATCCCGTTGCCGGGTTCCCACGAGTCGGCGACGAGGCAATCGAGGAACATGACAAAAGACGATTAGGGCACAACGGGCACGGAGCACACAAGCGGAGCAGCTCATACATCACATAGCATCACACGGGTCATCGTCTCGGGGTTATACCTTCGAAGCGTTCGTTTCGGAGGGGCTCGAGATCGTAGAGGAAGAAGACGTTCTCGAGGCGGTCGGGGTACACGTTCGTAGAGGTACTTGTGGTCTCGGCGACGGTAGTTGTACTCGTTCGGGCGTCGAGTTCGTAGATGTACTTGGCGCATCCATCGTTTCCGGGGCGACGGTAGTGGAACTTGTTCACGAAGTCGTTCACGGGCCTCGGTCTCGCGTCGATCATGCCGGTCTTGTTAAACGAAGGGGTTCTTGGCGTCGGTCTCGTACACGGTTCGTAGATGTTCGGGTTTTTCGTAGATGTACTTGAGGCAACACCGGGTGTAGTCGTACACGGGTCTTGTGTAGAGGTACTTGACTCGGCCGATGAACTTGACGAAAAATCTACTGGACCAAAACAAAAACACGAGGCCGACGAAGAAGCACAGCAGCAGCAGGCTTAACGCGCCGGTGGAGGGACTGCTCGAGGGAGCTCCTCCCCTCGGTGAGGTGGCGGCTCGGCGCACTGGACGAGCGAATCTGGCCGGCCCGCGCACAGGAGATAGCGAGGCGGCGGGCTGAGGCCCTGGCGACGGAGGTGCTACAGCTCCTGGCCGGCGGTGGCTTGGCCAGGGAAGCAGGGAGGCGGGGCTGGCCTCGAGGACGGAGGGACGCTGCCTGCGGCCTGGAGGGAGAAGGGCGCAGGGAGCCGTGGCGATGGGGGCGACCGCTCCGGCGCCCGGAGGAAGGGGCCGACGCGCTGGGAGCTCCTCTCCCTGGCGACGGAGGCGGCCGGAGGGAAGGGGCCATGGCCTTGGCGACGCAGGGCCATCGGGGCGCTCGAGGGCGGGATGGAGGCAGCTCTGGAGTGCGGGCGCTGCAGAGGAGGGAGCCGCGGAGGGAGGCGCAGGGCCAGCGACTTCGCGCGCTGGACGGGCGCCATGGCGCGGGCGCGCTGGGGAGATCGAAGGAGGATGCGAGGGGGACGAGACGAGCGAGGGGTTCGGCAGGGAGAAGGGAGATACGGGGTGGCGGCGGACGAGGGAGAAACAGGGATCGATGCGGTCGGGTGCGAGCGCCCTAGGGTTTACGGGGTGGGAGCGGGCTGGAGGCCAGATGGCCTCGGGCCAGGAGGTGCGGTGGCCTAAGAGGCCGGCTGAGATGGCTGCTGGGCTGGGGAGGATGCGGCGGGCGGAAAAAGGCCTGGCCAGATGGCTGGGCCGGCTCGGGCCAGAAGGACCAAAGGAGGCCGGCTGGGAGGAGAGGCCGCAGGCCCAGATGGCCTGGCTGCTCTCCTTACTGCTGTTGTTTTCCCAAAAAAATAAAAAAAACAGAAAACAACAAAGAAGAAAAGAAAAGGAAGGAGGTTTGGGAAAAAATTAGCACATGGGACTATTTTTCTCGGGCATCATTAAATGAGCACGGTCCGAGAAAATAGAAAAGGCATGAACGAAAAAATATAATTCAGACATATTTGAATTTAATTCAAATGGGTTGAACTATGACTTGATTATAGAAGTGTCCAAAAATGTTGAGGATTTTGGAGGAACCTCGATAAATGTGAAAAAGAATTATAGACATGGAAAAAGGGTGAAACTTGAAACAACAGAGGTCTGGAGAATAATTGCAAGTGTGTTTGGGTTAATTCCAAACAAATGGAATAATTTAATATAGCTCCCTAATAATATTGAGAGGCTTTTATATGTTATAAAGAGAAGTCACCTTCCCTCGATTTAAATGGACCGAAGGTCCACACAATTTATTTAAGTTGAGATGCAAAAGATAATGACATGATGGCATGATGACATGATGCAATGCAAAATAAATAAAGCAAGCACAACTGAAACACACGGGAGAACCCGGAACATCTGGAATCTTCTGGGATCTTCTGGGACGTCGGCCTTCGGGCGTCACAACTCTCCCACACTAACAGAGGATCTCGACCCGAGATCCTAGAGATAGAACCGAATAAAAACGAAAAAGAAGAGGTAAAACAAAGTTGCTTCTTTGACAGACGAGTGAAACCATGAACCTTGAGAGGTTTAACAATCTTGAAAGAAAGAATGCAACGGAGATGAACGAATATGAAAGCACTCCGTTAGAAAAGAGGAACAAGGAGCATTATGAGAACCTTATAGGTTGGAAGACAAGAAACAAAAGCTCATGAACCAAAAGAATAAGAAACTGCAACGGTATAGCCAAGGAATAAGAATGACAGAATTTAGACAGCACTCTGACTAAAAATGGAAGGAATTAACAAGAGTTTGAGGAGATGGAGTGATACTTGATGAAAACAACAACACACGGCCTCAGGAACAATTAAAAGAATGGCACAAGGGGTAAGAAAGATTCAGACAGCACTCTGGTTGAAAAGAGAGGCAAACTTGGTAAGATGAGAGAACTAGAATGGAGGGCACAACACTCCTGTTAAATGGACAAGCAAGGAAAGAACATCATCTCGATAAAACAATATGATGGTTTGGATAGAGCAACATCACAATGCCTCCGGAATGAAAGAATAGCATATAAATCAATGAAAGAAATGAATGGAGAAGAAAATGACAACTTCTCTCAAAATTGAATTTGAAAGAGCATCCTTACGAAGAAGGTTTGAATAGAGTTGTTGGAAAAATCAACAACGAAAACGAATAAGCTCTTGTTGTGGGCTTATGGAAAACATCTCAAAATTATGAGGTGACAACCAGCCATTACGAAAACATTTGATTGGGTTGAGATCAACAAGGAGATGAAAAACTTATTTCGCCGGAATGATAAATGAAGAATTTGGGTCATTTATAAGCACCATAATTAGCAACAATCCTTAGGGAAAGCTTTAGGTGAAATACGACCCAAGATAACTCCAACGAATAAATTGAATGGTTGGAAAGATCTCCTGAACAAAGAAAATGATGGTTTTAAATATCTCATTCTTGATAACTCGTGAATCATAAAACATGAAGGAATTGTCAAGAATGACATAACACCACCTCAAAAGATAAGGTAGAAAGGATTGCAATTGGAAAGCATGATGAAGATAAGGTAGAAAGGATTGCAGTTGTTATTATGAGGCAAATAGTACCAAATGTTGGGACTTGCTGGAAAAGACTTAGCACTTAGCGGTTTATCAAGGGGGTCCCATACACCCCAACCGTGTTAGGAACGCATAATCCAGGAACATAACACCGGTTTATACGGTTCCTAACGGCATGAGTGGAACAAAACACCAAGCAAAAGGCTTAGCCTTCCACCCTGCCAGTATATAGATGATTTCATTTTAAGCATTTATATAGTGTGATATAACCCAACCAAACTTCAACATGAAGCAAGCATCTTCAATCTTCACCTGCAACTACCAATGCTATAAGAGGGGCTGAGCGAAGCGTACTTAGCCAAGCAACAGTTTGCATAGGTAGGTTGGTTAAACATGGCAATGGTTACAAGTAGGAGGCTGACAAGAAGACATGGGCATCGAGGCAAAACTAAAGAGCGGAACTACTAGCAATAGGCAAAGATAGTAATGGTATCCGGGTTCGGTCATCTTGCCTGGGATTCCACAAGGGAGAAGAACGGATCCATGAAGTAGACGGAGCAACACAGACGAGAGAAACCTCACAACTCCGGAACAAAACCGAAGCTATCAAGAGAAGCAAACCGGAAAGAAACAAACAACACGGTAAACACACAAGCATAAACATGGCATACGATGCACAAGCAAGCATGATGCATGTCCGGTTTAAATATGCATGGCATGGCAAAGTGCACAAACAAATACTACAAGTTAAGTGGAGATCAATATGCAACGAGTTGCATATTGACGAAACACCACATTTAATTATTTAGTTGACTCTCATTTAATTACAAGACAAGATTAATTGTTTTTAACATGGCAAGAGGTGAAGCATAATAAAACTATACTAACTAGGCAAATTAAATGAGGCCGGAAAATAACAACAACAATTCCCTGAAAAATCCCCATGAGCATGTTTAGTAATTATAAGCAAACAATAATTAAACACATAATAAATGTTGTTAATATGATGCGGATGACATGATCAAGTTTATGCAATTATTAAAAGGTTGACTTAAAAGAGATATGAAGCATTTGTCGCAGTGGTGGAAAGAGAAGGGTGCCACGGCAACAATTCCGAAAATGATGCCACGGCATCATATCGGTGCCGGTAACTCGTTGAGAGACCGGTGCAAAAGGTAAGAGGGCGTGAGCGAGTCAAACGAGATGAAAGGTGGGGCGATCCCATTACCGGGTTCCCACGAGTCGGTGTCGAGGCAACCGAGGAGCATGACAACGGACGAAACGGACACGGTGCACACACGGGAAACATTTCATACAACACAAGCAAGCATCCACGGGTCACGTCTCGGGGTTATACCTTTGAAGCGTGCGTTTCGGGGCGGTTCGAGACGTAGAGGAAGGAGTCGTTCTCACGAGTCGTAGAGGAAGTAGTGGTTCACGTTTCCGAAGAGGAAGTAGTCGTTCCGATATCGTGTCGTGGTACTTGCGGCGTCGGACATCTTCGGGGCGACGGTAGTGGTACACGTTCCGTAGTGGAAGTAGTTGCTCCGGCGATGGTAGTTGTTCACGTATGTAGTGGTACTTGTTCCGTAGCCGTTCACGAGCTCGTTTTTCCGTAGATGTTCAAGTCGTCGGTATTCGAACTTGACGAAAAGCTGTAGTTGTACTCGGGCGACGGTAGCGGAAGTAGACGTTCCCGTAGATGTACATGTTGTTTTTCCGTCGATGTACGGGTCGTTGCGGTCTTTGGCGTGTAGGCGTACACGGTTCCCTGACAAGTTCACAGCAAGGCAACACAACCAAAACAAACAAAAACAGCAGCACGGGAGGCGACGCGGCCATGGCAGCAGCACGGCGAGGCGCTGCGGAACCAGCCGGCGAAGAGGAGGCAGCAGGCCTCGGGGTCTTGCGCAGGAGACGATGGAAGGCTGCAGGTTGCTGTGGTGCACGGAGGCGGGGCCTCGGCCTCGGCGCTGCGGGGCTCGGCCCCTGGCGAACGGAAGGAGCAGCGGTGGCCTCGGCGCCTGGACGAAGCGAGGAGGAGGGAGCCTGGCGTCATCCTGGGGCGAGGGGAGCGGGAGGCGACGAGGCAGCAGCCTCTGCGGAGGAGAGGCGCGGGGTGCCGGGCCGCTGGAGGCGAACGCGTCCTCACGAGGGAGGACGGCGATGCCCTGGACGGGCGCGGAGCAGGGAGGCTTGGTGCTCGAGGAGGGGCCTGGATCGGGGCGCGGCTGAGCCCTCGGCTCCATGGCGGTGTTGGTGAAGCGAGGAGCATCGGAGGGAAGGGCGCTGAGGGCCGGCCTGGTCGCGGGAAGGAAGGGCGTCGGGGGGCAGAGGCAGAGGTCTTGCAGGATCGAGGCGAAGGAGCGATGGGACTCGGGGAAGATGAGGGCTGCACGACGGGAGAGTGAACGAGGGAGAGAGGGAGATCGAGATGAGGCCTGGCGGCGCTCGGTGGGAGAGGGGGTCGACCGGTCGAGCGACTGGGAGTCTAGGGTTAGAGGAAAAACGGGCCGGATGGGCTGCAGCTAAAGGAAGCCTGGCGGCCTGGAGTGGGCCTAGAGGCCTGGGAGGCCCAAGTGGGCTAAAGGGCTGCTGGGAGGCTGCTCTTCTACTGGCATTTCTTTTCTTTTGCAGAATAAAGAAATAGAGAGAGTCAAAATTAAATAGAAAAGAGGCAAAGAACAAGAATAAAATGATGGACATTTTTGTAAGGCTTTATAGAATAATTCCAACCCCACAAAAATAGTTCCAACAAAAAGGGAAGTGCAAACTAAAAAATAATTAGCTTGCCTGAAGGAGTTTAAAAGGAGTCTAGATTTTTGGAGGAGCCTCGATAAATAGGAAAAGAATTATAGGGAGGGTTTTGAAGTCAAACTTGATATGGAATAGGCATGGGGAAATATTGCAAGTGTGTTACAGTGATCCCAACCAATTGGAATATTTTAAATATAGCTCCCTAAATATTGAGAGGCTTTTATATGTTTTAAAGAGAAGACAACCTTCCCTCGATTTAAACGGACCGAAGGTCCACACGATTTATTGGTTGAGATGCAAAAATAAAATATGACATGATGGCATGATGACATGATGCAATGCGCAAATAAATAACACAAGCACAAATGAAACACACGGGCAACCCGGAACATCTGGAATCTTCTGGAATCTTCTGGAATCTTCTGGGACGTCAGTCTCGGGCGTCACACACTCGAAGGCGCTCGAGGGTGGGATGGAGACAGCTCTGGAGTGCGGGCGCTGCAGAGGAGGGAGCCGCGGAGGGAGGCGCATGGCCAGCGGCTTCGCGCGCTGGACGGGCGCCATGGCGCGGGCGCGCTGGGGAGATCGAAGGAGGATGCGAGGGGGACGAGACGAGCGAGGGGTTCGGCAGGGAGAAGGGAGATACGGGGTGGCGGCGGACGAGGGAGAAACAGGGATCGATGCGGTCGGGTGCGAGCGCCCTAGGGTTTACGGGGTGGGAGCGGGCTGGAGGCCAGATGGCCTCGGGCCAGGAGGTGCGGTGGCCTAAGAGGCCGGCTGAGATGGCTGCTGGGCTGGGGAGGATGCGGCGGGCGGAAAAAGGCCTGGCCAGATGGCTGGGCCGGCTCGGGCCAGAAGGACCAAAGGAGGCCAGCTGGGAGGAGAGGCCGTAGGCCCAGATGGCCTGGCTGCTCTCCTTACTGCTGTTGTTTTCCCGAAAAAAAAACAGAAAATAACAAAGAAGAAAAGAAAAGGAAGGAGGTTTGGGAAAAAATTAGCACATGGGACTATTTTTCTCGGGCATCATAAAATGAGCACGGTCCGAGAAAATAGAAAAGGCATGAACGAAAAAATATAATTCAAACATATTTGAATTTAATTCAAATGGGTTGAACTATGACTTGATTATAGAAGTGTCCAAAAATGTTGAGGATTTTGGAGGAACCTCGATAAATGTGAAAAAGAATTATAGACATGGAAAAAGGGTGAAACTTGAAACAACAGAGGTCTGGAGAATAATTGCAAGTGTGTTTGGGTTAATTCCAAACAAATGGAATAATTTAATATAGCTCCCTAATAATATTGAGAGGCTTTTATATGTTATAAAGAAAAGTCACCTTCCCTCGATTTAAATGGACCGAAGGTCCACACAATTTATTTAAGTTGAGATGCAAAAGATAATGACATGATGCAATGCAAAATAAATAAAGCAAGCACAACTGAAACACACGGGAGAACCCGGTACATCTGGAATCTTCTGGAATCTTCTGGGATCTTCTGGGACGTCGGCCTTCGGGCGTCACAATACTGGGCCGCACCTGTCTGCATGAGCTGTTTATTGAATATGAGCAAGTCACGGCTTGGGTAGCCTGGTTTTCTTTCAACAAAATGGAGACAAATTATCATATATTATCAACCGACGTCTGCACTGGGTGGCTCAATAGGCAGGCTGTAATGCCCCGGATGTAATACTTTCCCAATATGGCAATATATAAACTTTGGCCTCATCATTTCCGTTCTGGGTTCTTCTTTCTTTTCGGTTTCTTCATTTTGTCGTGTGCGTGTGTGTATTTCATCCATGTCATGTTTTCATGTGCATTGCATTGCATTTGTGTTGTCATTTGCATCCGGTCCCACTCGTCTCGTCCCGTTGTCCGTTTCGAGTTCCGACGCTCTCACACGTGCCCGTGGCATCCCCGAGTCCTTCTTTCGTGTATGGCCGTGTAACGTTTCCGGAATGGCGTGAGACTTGTCGTGCGATGTTGTTTTGGTACGTGTAGGCCGCCTGTCAAGTTTCGTCGCGTTTGGAGTTCTTTTGGTACTCCAACGGTTAACCTAGTGGGCTAAAAGTACCTCCTCTTTGAGGCCCAAGACCCCCTCCACAACAGCCCACCAGCCCAGCACAACCCTCCCCATCATCTCGATCGTCGAATTGTGATCGCATGGTCGAAAACCGCTCCTCATTTGGAGTTCCCTAGCTCCCAGAATCTATAAATTAGTCCACATCCCCGAAATCCCGGTGCAAACCTAATTTTCCTCCCGCTCCGCGCGCCGGACACGTCCGCGCAGCCGCCTGACACGTCCGACCCGCCGCCACCTCACTCCGTCCAATCGGAGGCCGCCACGTCACCTCCGCCGCCACGTGGCAACCTCTCATTCGCCCAGCCACCTCATCCACCGCCACCTCACCGTGCCACCTCGCCGCCTCGCCGGAAAAACGCCACCGCCCTCCCCGGCCGCCGCCGCCGGCTCGAGCGCGGTCCGCCGCTGCCGCGGGCGTGGGCGCCGCCGCCGCCGCGGGCGCGGGCTGCAACCGCCGTCCGGCTCTCCTTCGAGCGCCGCCCCGCCGCCGTTCTTCTCCGCCTCCGGCCGGCCACCCCGTCTCCGGCCGCCTCGGGTCACGCCCCCACCCGGAGCTCCAACCCCGGTCATCTCTCCGGTCATCCTCTTCGTCTCCGGTCGTTTTCCTCCCCAACTCCGGCGAACTTTTAGATCGGGACGAGATCCACCACTCCCTCCATCCAGACACCGCCCCGCAGCCCGGATCCCTCCATCCCACATGGATCCATCCCGCGTTGACTTTTGGAGGTATAAAATTCCACTAAGTCCTAGATCTGTATTGTTTTGTTGCCTCCTTTGCATGCCCGTAACTTTGTGCTCGTAGGTCCGTTTTGTGCATATGATATATCAAAATGATCGTGGTGATGTGCTCTACAATTTGTTCCATCGTGACATGCTTGTTTGAGTTCATCTAGATGTCTTAATCATCATGACAAGTGTGCTACTTGATATAAACTGCTGCTATTAGTTGTTTTCATGCCATGTTTGAGATGTGATAACTTGGTGCATGTTTATCCAAATGAAGCAAATGATATGTCAAAATGTTCATCATGAGATGCTCTACATGTTGGTTGCTATAGCATGCATGTTAGAGTTCATATTGCCATGTTTATCTCTGTTGCAAAAGTGCATGTGGCTGTTAGGTTTTGTAACTTGTTACGAGATGCCTAGTTGAGGATCTCATTGCTATTGTTGTGTTTGTCCCCATGTTGCATGCTCATATGTTTTAGATTCCCCATCATGTGATCTTTGCTGTGGTGCAAACCTTTTGCCATGATATGCCTTGAGATGACTTAAACATGCTCACAAACATGCCATGATAATGTTACTGTTTTAACACTTAGTGAAATTTCACCAAGTCTGGAATCTGTAATATCCTGATGCTATGTTTGCTTGCTGTTCTAGGCAAATCCATGTTAGTTTTGGGGTGGCCATTGATCATTCCTTGTTGTATATGTTGTTGCCTATCCATCCATGCCCTCACATGCTCTTTTGTATTGCTGTAGCATATTTAATTCTTGCTCCCAAGTTGCTATAAAATATTGCTGTCAGGTTTTTAGTGTCATGATCAAAATGTTGTAGCTTGTTGCTATTGATCCATGCCTCCTATGGAGTTGCTCCAATGGAGTTGTTTTCTGTAGGATATGTCTACTTAATGTCCATGCTTCTTGTCACCATGTTTGAGTGTTGTAGAGTATATATATCTTGCTTCCAAGTTGCTATGTGGCTGTTAATTTCAGCTTTACATTGTTTCTTGTTTCGGGTGTATCTTTTAGTCCGTTGCTCCGTTTTGAGCGTGCCCTACATGAAACTTGTGTGGTTTTGCATGTAGATTCATAATATCATCTTGTTTACATGTTTGGAGTATTTTTGCTTGATGTTTGGGTGCATCTTGCACCGTTGCCATGCTTATCTTGTTTTGATCATATCTTCTAGACCGTAGCTCCGTTTTAAACAAACTTTATATGAAACTTGACTAGAATTTTGTGTAGATCATCATGGTTCATGTTAACTTGCTGTTTAACAACTTTAACTTAAGGTTTGTTTAGATCTGGACTAATTTCAAACTATGCATATGAGGACTTACCGGATTTGTCTTAAGTAGTTTATGGCCTCATTTAAACCTGTTGTTTCTTGTGTTGTTTCTCTGTGCTTCCTACCTTGCCATGTTTTGCATCCTAAATAGACTTCTCTTGCATCCTACTTGCTTGAGTAAATTATCTTGTTCTTGTGTTGTTTCTCTGTGCTTCCTATGTTGTCATGTTGTGCATCCTAAGTGCATCCGCAGTGCATCCTAAGTGCATCATGCATGCATCCTGTAGTTTGTGCATTCCACCTTGTTTGATTTCGTGCCTCGTGTGTTCTTGTGTTGAGTAGAGCCGGAAGCCGAGACCAAGTACGAGAACGAGGGTACTACCGAGGTTGAGAACAAGGAGCCGTCTTACGATCCCATCGACGACTCGACAGGCACGATGACCTGACCCAGATATCATTACTATCTTTGCCTATTGCTAGAAGTCTCGCTCTTTAGCTTATTGTCTCGATGCCCATGTTTGTCTGTCAGCCTCCTATTGTAACCATGAATCTGTTTAACCACCCAACCTATGCAAACCTTTGATTGGCTACGTAGGCTTCGCTCAGCCCCTCTTATAGCATTGCTAGTTGCAGGAGAAGATTTGAAGATTCTTGCTTCATGTTGAAGCTTGTTGGGCTATCACACTATATAAACTCTTTAATGAAATCATCTATATATTGGTAATGGGTGGAAGGCTAAGCCTCTTCCTTGGTGATTTGTTCCACTCATGCCGCCCTAGGAACCGTATAAACCGGTGTTATGTTCCTTGATTTTTGCGTTCCTCACACGGTTGGGGTTATGGGACCCCCTCGATAAACCGCTTAGCGCTAAGTCTTTTCCAGCGAGGCCCAACTTTGGTACTCCATTCGCCTAACAACTAAAACTTGCCGAGGGAGTAATTAACCCGAAGATTAATTAATCAACCCCCTGGGCCAGTGCTCGATTTGAGTGTTGGTCCAAACTAGAGTCGTGTGCGGTACCCCCCTTGGCAACTTGGGTTTTGGTCACTGTACGCTGTGCTCATCCGGTCGTGGCCTGAGACTAGATATGCGCGGCTACTGTCAGGGTGTCGGCATGGCGGGAGGTCTTGCTGGATTAGTCTTACCTTAGTCGGAGTATCTTGGGCATGGGATTCCGAGAATACTCGGGCCTTCCCACCTTCGAGTTGCGACTCCGCGGATCGTGGGCTTGTAATGGGCCAAGTTGGAACACCCCTGCAGGGTTTTGAACTTTCGAAAGCCGTGCCCGCGGTTATGTGGCAGATGGGAATTTGTTAATATCCGGTTGTAGAAAACTTGACACCATGTTCAGAACACACTATCAGCGTGAGTAACCGTGATGGTCATTTTTCGAAAGGGGTTCGGGAAGTGAACACGGTGGGGTTATGTTTGACGTGCTTAGTTAGGTTCACTTCGTGATCACCTTGTCGCTCGTGGCACTTCTCTTCTCGCTCTTATTACGTAAGTTAGTGCTAGTGCAGCTGCAGCCTTTTATTCTTTCTTCAGCCGTGTTCAACACCCAAGGCTTAGATAGTTTTGCTACCCGGGAACGGGATTGCTGAGTCCTTCGTGTCTCACAGATTCTACACCACACCAGATGCAGGTACCATGGTGAACTACTCAGGTGACGGCACAGAGTTGTACTGGGAGTACGATGAAGAATGTAGCCGTTACTACTTGCACTATCCCGATGATCAGTAGTGGTTTCAACTAGAGGCGATCCGAACCTATGGCTTTATGTATTTTGGTATCTTTCATTGGGATCTTCACCCGTAGTCGGGTTGTGATGTTATTTGAATGATGTTTGACTATGTAATGAATTGTGTGACGTGGCGAGTGTAAGCCAACTATCTTTTTGCTTTCCATCCCTATTTTACATGAGATGTGCAAAGATACCGAACTTGAGATCATTCCAAAATGGGCTTATACCTTTAAGTCGTGCCTCGACACGTAGGAAGTATAGTCCCATCCCGGGCATTACACAGGCGCACAAGTCGCCGCCACTACAGTTTGGTTAACTTCAAATTGCCAGTTGGAAGGAACCGTTGGCCGAGTTGCTGACACGGCTCATACGGGATCATTGATAACCCGCCGCAGTCACCTCAATTTTCTATGGATTCATATCGCACTGTCAGCAACAATGATGGACACCTTATGCTATGATCAAATATGGAGAGTCTCAAGACAACTCCTTGATTCGTCTTAAGACTCAGGGGCTACGATGACATGACTCAGCAAATCTTGCCAGTTTCAGCAATTTTAAGAGCCCAGGACAATGGAGGGAAAGATAACCCGGTCCCAGAGGTAACTGTTGTATTGATGAAAATTTAAAGGCCGTCAGAAAAATTTCCGGCTTAAAAAGTATATGACAGATACAAAATCCTGGCTCAATGAAGAAGCTCCCGGGTCATCAGGAAGGACTCCGGTTTAAAATCCGGCTCAAAGGACATCAGTCTTACTAAAGCTCTCAAATATCGGGTTCGCAATCCAGTTCAAAGGAAAGATGTCTCCCACAAAGCTTTGAAGCTCTCAATATCCGGCTTAAGAATTTCCGGTTCAAAAGAATAATCTCTCGCAAGTTCGAGTTCTTAGGGAAAATTAAACGGACCAAAGAGAGTTTGTTGCAAAGCACAACTCAAACATAGGCACCCGGCGAGCACAGCTCAGAAATATATCACATGGGGGCTTCTGTTTATAAAGCGGAGTTCTAACTACCCTATTGATCCGGCTATCAAGAAAATACTATCATAAGAGCACAACTCTGGTTACTTCGGTAATCCGACTATCAAGCCAACATTATCATAAGGGGCAAAAGAGAGTTTGATGCACAGCACAACTCAAACATAGGCACCCGCTGAGCACAGCTCAAAATGTTACTTGGGGGCTCTTGTTGCACAGCAACAAAGAGCTTTTAAGGCCCTTGTAATTGGCTATCAAGCCACGGCTTGGAAGGCTGGTGTATACACCTAAAACCCGGGTTAACCTGCCTGCATCAAGTAAGTCACTGCGTCAAGGTAAACCTGGTATGACCCGTCGAACGATTGACAAGTCAATCTTATAATAGACCCTGAACTTGTCAATGTTAAATTGACGATTGGTTAATGTGAGGTCCATCTTAATAGGCTTTGTAAAATGGTTTAACTCAGCGGCCTGGCAGCCCATGAAAAGCCTCGAATTTGGGGCCTGGCAGCCCGTGAAAAGCCTCGACTACAAGTTTTCATATGCTTTTATTTGCCAAGTTTTTTCTCCTTTGATGAGATTTATAATGTTTTGATAAACCGGTGTTCATTAACCTGGCTCGGCTTTCAACTACAAGTTGTCAGTACATGATCAGTTATTATACGGTGTTATTAACTCGGCCTGGCTTTTGACTATAATTCGCCAGTATGAGATAAGATAATGACCGGTGTTTATTAATCCGGCCTGGCTTTCAACTATAAGTTGCCAGTATGAGATAAAATAATGACCGGTGTTTATTAACCCGGCATGGTTTTGTTTATAAACTGGCAATCTATGATAATTACCAATGCTCAAATTTTGGGTTATCACCCTTACTACACTGGCTTTGTAAAACCAACAGTGTGATCAAATATCACTGGAACCGGTTTTCAAACCGGGTAATATTATTCAAATCTTTCAATAGCCAACATGGGTGGATTTTTATTATGGTTATCAATAACCAATATTATGATTGAGGTTTTGAAAGTCGCTTCAGCGCAATGGATATTATTTAATCAATGGGTATGATTTATTCTACAAAGGAATAGTCCCGAGTCGCTACAGGCTTATGACCCGGCACTTGGGGGCTACATTATTTAAATTGAGGTTACATCAAATACGCAAGTCCCATGTCACTGCCAGCATGCACCATGGCACTTGGGGGCTAATGCAACATCATTTTTTGCTCAACTTATTGAAGACCCGACTCATCACATTGTAGTGAGCCGGCCCTTGGGGGCTACCAATTGCTTCTGTCAACAATTCAAGGTACACAAGTATTAATCCATTATATTGAAGGGTCCACTGCTCAGTTGGTAAAGCACAAAGCTCTTAACCTTATGGGCGTGGGTTCAAGCCCCATGATGGGAGTTACATTATATAATGTTAGTTTCAATGAAGTATATATAAAGTCCCAGCTCAATATTCTTACTGAGCCGGCCCTTGGGGGCTACATGTTGTTGTTCAAGTCTACATGATCATATCTACATAGTCCCTGCTCATTATTCCATAATAACCCGGCCCTTGGGGGCTACACTGGTTGAAGTTTTTGAGCATCAGGCAATTACAAGTCCCAGGTTGCTGCAAGCATGACAACCCAGCACTTGGGGGGCTACATAATATGGAGTATTTAGTTTTTACTAGTGACTGGGATGAACAATCTGGATTTCTTCAAGGTTGCAACATTTATATTGAAACAAGTCTTAAGCTATCACTATGTTCTCCTCTTAAGACTTGGGGGCTACAGGTAATATGCATATAAAAGAGGAACATCTTCAAATTCTCAGTTTCGGGCAAATCAGGAAGATTAATTGTGTGACCCGGTGTTGGCAATAATCATAACCCGGCGTATATAAACAGTCAAGACCCAAGATCATCAGTTTTTATAAACCGGCAATTTTGGCAACCATAAACCGGCAAGTTCTACATTTTCAAACCGGCTGAATATTAGTTGAATATTTGAAGACTAATATTTTTGTAAAATCAGAGCATTGAAGGCCGATTCAAATGGATTCTTGATTTACAAAATATCTTCTGCATGCAAGTTGATTATGAAGCTGGTCTGTTGACCCGGATTTTCTAGATGAAGGAAAGGACAAGGACTTAAGGATGGTCAGGTGCCGGTTTACAAGAATTCTTAACCCAGAGCACAACCTGTCAAATTTGTTCTTGTGTTTATTTTGCAGCATAAGTTTACCATGGATAAATCCAAGGTAAATTGGGGGATAATATCGGGGATATACCCCGCAGTATGGCCTGGACGGAAATATAACCCGGCCGGACTTGGCGGTTTACTTGAGACCCGATTTACACTTGGCGATTCACTGGCGACCTGCTCGGACCAAACGGTTTACAAGCAACCTGCCTGAACAATATGACTCACTGGTAACCTGGCAGGCGTGGGACGGATGACAAGGCCCAAGGCCCAGAAGGCTGGTTCATATTATGGTGGGCCGGTTTATGAGGAAAGCACAAGGAATATTCTCCTACAAAGGAAGCAAGACTAGGAATCCACTTGTAATAGAGTAATCCTAATCCTACTAGGACTAGTCATGTAACCCGCCCCTTCAACATATATAAGGAGGGGCAGGGCTCCCCAAAGAGGGACAGGCAAGAAGAAACAATATCTAGGGCTAGACACATAGAGCCGGTTTACCGGCGACTCTCTCGTGATGATAATGGGACCTAGCCACAAACATCATGTAGGGCTATTACCGGATGTTGTTTCCCGGGGCCCAAAGCTGTCTAAATCCTTGTCTTGTGTTGCGTCTCTCGATTCCGCTCAAGCCCTCTCAAAGCTACCACATAGATGTGTGGCCTCACAACTAAGTCCTCACACTAGGACATCTGATGTGACAATTCCACGATAGTCTAGTAACGTAGTCAATTGCTTAGGGACAATTTCACAACTCCTACCACCAGTTTTCCACACTCGCTATCACTAACTTTATTGCTTCTTTATCTAAACAGCCCCTAGTTTATATTTATGTGCTCTTTATATTCTTGCAAACCTATCCCACAAAAACTACAAAGTACTTCTAGTTTCATACTTGTTCTAGGTAAAGCGAATGTCACGCGTGCGTAGAGTTGTATCAGTGGTCGATAGAACTTGAGGGAATATTTGTTCTACCTTTAGCTCCTCGTTGGGTTCGACACTCTTACTTATCGAAAGAGGCTACAACTAATCCCCAAAACTTGGGCCTCGCATGGACCCTAAAGCCTAAAGTTTGTTCCATCTGTATCCAAGTCCGAGTAGGACCAAGTCTGACTCCTGGAGTCAGATCCAACCTCACATGTACCTTCCCTTAAGCGCGCGACCCCTTAGGTTCAAGTCGGCTTGGTCGTGGGTCGGATCACCTTCGACCTGCACGGTTGGTAGCGACCTCTAGCAAAGCGTGTCGACCACCAAGCAGACTGTGAAGCTGGTTAGGCGAACCTATACATCACACTTTCATTCCTTTTGCCACACGATATATGTTGTCAGGCTCAAGGCGAGACTGTCATCCTTGTGCTAACCCGACCTCTTTCTCGTTCCAGTGATGCCGACCCAAACCAGATTATCTCATAATCCTTGTCGCATGGCCATGCTTATCCTGGTCGGATCACACGAGGGGCCCAGAGTATATCTCTCCTGATCGGAGGGGCAAATCCCATCTTGCTCAACCACGTCTCACAACATGGGTATGTACAAGCCCGAAACCTACCTCTGTAACTACCCAGTCACAAAGTAGCGTTTGCTCGGCCTAAAGCAAGTCAATCACCATCCCAAGTACATGCATCAGCTCAGGTCTTAGGACATACAACGTATGTTGTACTAGAGACTCACAGATGACATATCGTTGTGTCTCATAGTTGGGTCTATTCGACTAGGACCTTATCTCGACTCGGATCCAATTATGTCGAATCCGACCAGATATTTCCGAGTCCATATTATCCGGTTAGCATCCAATGCTCCATGGCCAGTGAGACCGAGCCATCCACCGTGTCATATACTAGTCTAGTCTGACGTGTGTCCACACATCACTTACGACTAGGGACAATTTAGGATGTATCATACAACACAAGATCTCACAGATAAGTCACGTACTTGCCAACAAGTATCATTGATTACATCCAAGGACTATCTTTATGCATAAACACATAGGAAATATCATCATACATGATTGCCTCTAGGGCATATCTCCAACAGAGCTACTGTTCATCCACCGTCGACTTCCTCCAGCCTCCACCTGCTATTGTTCATCCACCGTCAACTTCCTCCTCAGCGTCCACCTACTACAGTTCATTCGCCGCGGCTTCCTCCTGCCTCCACCAGCTACTGTCCATCCACTAGCTACTGTTCATCCAGCCTCCATGAGGTCTTGTTCATCGACCTCCAACCGGTTGAGATGTGGCGGCCTACTCGGGGTCTTGTTCGTCGAGCGGCAACCACGCGGGGTCCTGTTCATGCAGCACCCACCGAGAATTGGTCATCCACAACCAACCAACCGGCTCGACTCACCACGTCTTGACTCATTCTACGTATCATGTGCGTGGTAGCAATGGTCACTGTTCACCGAGAGGCAACCCAACACCGGCTGGCTACATCTCACATGCGGGCTCGTTCGACTTTAGTAAGCAACAGTAGTGATCGGTCGCTCGGGTTCAGTTAGCAGCAGTAGCGAAGGAATCGCTTGGGTTCAGTCGGCAGCAAAGGAATCGCTCGGGTTCAGTTAACAGCCAAGCTATCAATCGCTCGAATTCAATAACGTAGCTAGTGCAATCGCTTGGGTTTAGTAAGCGAACGCCTCGCTCGGGTTCCGTTAGAGCCAACACCTCGCACACACGCATACGTATGCGAGAGAAATGTGCAAACCAAAGTGCATCATTAGGCCTCAATCACCCACCATAGCCGGGAACTTCCCAAAAATTTCCCTAGAAGCAATAAGAAAGTTGTAATTTTATATTTCCTTATATCATGATAAATGTTTATTATTCATGCTAGAATTGTATAAACAAAAAACTTGATACATGTGTGGATACACAGACAAAACACTGTGTCCCTAGTAAGCCTCTACTAGACTGGCTCGTTAATCAAAGATGGTTAAGTTTCCTAACTATAGACATGTGTTGTCATTTAATGAATAGGATCACATCATTAGGAGAATGATGTGATGGACAAGACCCATCCGTTAGCTTAGCATAATGATCGTTAAGTTTTATTGCTATTGCTTTCTTCATGACTTATACATATTCCTCTGACTATGAGATTATGCAACTCCTGAATACCGAAGGAACACCTTGTGTGCTATCAAACGTCACAACGTAACTGGGTGATTATAAAGATGCTCTACAGGTGTCTCCGAAGGTATTTGTTGGGTTGGCATATATCAAAATTAGGATTTGTCACTCCGAGTATCGGAGAGGTATCTCTGGGCCCTCTCGGTAATACACATCATAATAAGCCTTGCAAGCAAATGACTAATGAGTTAGTCACGGGATGATGTATTACAGAATGAGTAAAGAGACTTGCCGGTAACGAGATTGAACTAGGTATGAAGATACCGACGATCGATTCTCGGGCAAATAACATACCGATGGACAAAGGGAATTACGCATGTTGTCATAACGATTCGACCGATAAAGATCTTCATGGAATATGTAGGAATCAATATGGGCATCCAGGTTCCGCTATTGGTTATTGACCGGAGAGGTGTCTCGGTCATGACTACATAATTCTCGAACCCGTAGGGTCGCATGCTTAACGTTTGTTGATGCTAGAGTAGTATTGGGATATTTGATGAGTGGTAACCAAATGTTGTTCACAGTCCCGGATGAGATCCCCGACATCACGAGGAGTCTCGGAATGGTCGAGAGGTAAAGATTTATATATGGGAAGTCATATTTTGGGTTCCAGAAAAAAAAGTGTAGTTTTTTCGGTATTGTACTGGGAAGCTTCCAGAAGGTTCCAGAGGATTCCGGAGGGGTCTGGAAGTCCACAAGTGGGTTCACCTCGTCCCAAGGGCTGTCATGGGCTAAGGGGAGGCGCCCTGGCCTTATTGGGCCAAACATACCAAGTCCTCAAAAGCACATGTGGCTAGGGAAGGCAAAAAGGGAAGGAATCCTAATAGGAATAGGATTGGACATGGAGTCCAAGTCCTCTCCCCTATTGATTCGCCCTAGGGCTTGGAGGAGCTGTTTTCCACACCCCTCCACATATATATAGAGGGGAGGGGCGCCCCAAGAGTACACACCAAGCCCTTGGCGCCCCTCTCTCTCCCGTTACTCCATAGTTCCATCGCCTCGTCCCGGCGACGCTTAGCGAAGCACTGTCGGTGCTCCACCACCACCATCACCACCACGCCATAGTGTTGGTTGTGATCCCATCTAATTCCCCTCTCCTGCTTGCTGGATCAAGAAAAAGAAGACGTCATCCAGCCGCACGTGTGCTAAACTCGGAGGTACCGTACGTTCGTTACTTGATCGGTTGGATCGTGCAGTTGTTCCACTACATCAATCACGTTGATATAACGCTTCCGCTTACGGTCTACGAGGGTACGTAGACACACTCTCCGCCTCTTGTTGCTATGCATCTCCTAGATAGATCTTGCATGAGCGTAGGAAGTTTTGAAATTGCATGCTACGTTTCCTAACTGTGGCATCATGAGCCAGGTCTATGCGTAGATGATATGCACGAGGAGAACACAAAGAGTTGTGGGCGATAATAGTCATACTGCTTACCACCAACATCTTAATTTGATTCGGCGGTATTGTTGGATGAAGCAGCCCAGACCGACATTACATAACCGCGTTCATGAGACCGGTTCTACCGACGTGCTTTGCACACAGGTGGCTGGCGGGTGTCTGTTTCTCCAACTTTAGTTGAATCGAGTTTAACTATGGCCGGTGCTTGTTGAAGGTTGAAACAGCACACTTGACGAAAAATACTTGTGGTTTTGATGCGTAGGTAAGAACGGTTCTTGCTAGAAGCCCATAGTAGCCACGTAAAACATGCAACAACAAAGTAGAGGACGTCTAACTTGTTGTTGCAGGGCATGTTGTGATGTGATATGGTCAAGGTGTGATGAGTTACACATTGTTGTATGAGATGATCATGTTTTGTAAATTATCGGCAACCGGCAGGAGCCTTATGGTTGTCTCTTTATTGTATGAATTGTGAACGCCATGTAATTACTTTACTTTATCACTATGAGTTAGCGATAGTAGTAGAAGCAATAGTTGGCGAGACGACCATGATGCTACGATGAAGATCATGGTGTCAAGCCGGTGACGATGGAGATCATGATGATGCTTTGGGGATGAAGATCAAAAGCACAAGATGATGATGGCCATATCATGTCACATATTTTGATTGCATGTGATGTTTATTTTTGTTATGCATTTTATTTTGCTTAGAACGACGGTAGCATTATAAGATGATCCATTACTAAAATTTCAAGGTATAAGTGTTCTCCCTGAGTATGCACCGTTGCGATAGTTCTTCGTGCTGAGACACCACGTGATGATCCGGTGTGATAGGCTCTACTTTCACATACAACAGGTGCAAGACAGTTTTGCACATGCGGAATACTCGGGTTAAACTTGACAAGCCTATCATGTACAGACATGGCCTTGGAACACTAGAGACTGAAAGGTCGAGCGTGAATCATATAGCAGATATGATCAACATAAGATGTTCACCATTGAGAACTACTCCATCTCATGTGATTATCAGACATGGTTTAGTTGATTTGGATCACGTGATCATTTAGATTACTTGAGGGATGTCTATCTAAGTGGGAGTACTTTAGTAATATGATTAATTGAACTTTAATTTATCATGAACTTAGTCCTAATAGTATTTGCAAATTATGTTGTAGATCAATAGTTCGAGTTGTAGCTCCCCTATGTTTTTGATATGTTCCTAGAGAAAACTATGTTGAAAGATGTTAGTAGCAACGATGCGGACTAGGTCCGTGGTCTGAGGATTATCCTCATTGCTGCACAGAAGTATTTGTTGGGGATCATTGCAGAAATTCAAAAGAATTCTACGCATCACCAAGATCAATCTATGGAGTGACTAGCAACGAGAGGGGAGTGCATCTTCATACCTTTGAAAATCACGATGCGGAAGCGTTGCAAGAACGCGGTTGGTGGAGTCGTACACGAAGCGATTCAGATCGCGACCGAATCCGATCTAAGCACCGAACAACGGAGCCTCCGCGTTCAACACACGTGCAGCCCGGTGACGTCTCCCGCGCCTTGATCCAGCAAGGAGAGAGGGAGAGGTTGGGGAAGGCTCCATCCAGCAGCAGCACGATGGCGTGGTGGTGGTGGAGGAGCGCGGTACTTCGGCAGGGCTTCGCCAAGCACTACGATAGACGAGGAGGGGGAGAGGTAGGGCTACGCCGAGAGAGAGATGAACTCATGTGTATGGAAGCCCCAAAACCCCCACTATATATAGGGGAGGGGGAGGGTGCGCCCCCTCTAGGGTTCCCTCCCTAAGGGGGGCGGCAGCCCTAGATTGGTTCTGGGGGGGCGGCCAGAGGGGGCGCGCCCTAGGTGGGCCTTAGGCCCATCTGTGCCTAGGGTTTTCACCCTCTTCTCCTCTCTTGCACCTTGGGCCCTGGTGGGAGGCGCACCAGCCCACCTAGGGGCTGGTTCCTTCCCACTCTTGGCCCACGCAAGCCTCCGGGGCCAGTGACCCCTCCCGGTGGACCCCCGGAACCCTTTCGGTGGTCCCGGTACATTACCGGTGATGCCCGGAACACTTCCGGTGGCCAAATCTTCACTTCCTATATACAATTCTTTACCTACGGACCATTCCGGAACTCCTCGTGACGTCCGAGATCTCATCCGGGACTCCAAAAAACATTCGGTAACCACGTACATATATTCCCTATAACCCAAGCGTCATCGAACCTTAAGTGTGTAGACCCTACGGGTTTGGGAGGCATGTAGACATGACTGAGACATCTCTCCGGTAAATAACCAACAGCGGGATCTGGATATCCATGTTGGCTCCCACATGTTCCACGATGATCTTATCGGATGAACCACGATGTCAAGGATTCAATCAATCTCGTATACAATTCCCTTTGTCTATTGGTATGGTACTTGCCCGAGATTCGATCGTCGGTATCTCGATACCTTGTTCAATCTCGTTACTGGCAAGTCTCTTTACTCGTTATGCAACACATCATCCCGTGACCAACTCCTTAGTCACATAGAGCTCATTACGATGATGTCTTACCGAGTGGGCCCAGAGATACCTCTCCGTCATACGGAGTGACAAATCCCAGTCTCGATTCGTGCCAACCCAATAGATACTTTCGGGGATACCCGTAGTGTACCTTCAAAGCCACCCAGTTACATTGTGACATTTGGCACACCCAAAGTACTCTTATGGTATCCGGGAGTTGCACAATCTCCTGGTCTAAGGAACAGATACTTGACATTGGAAAGGCTTTAGCATACGAACTACACGATCTTGTGCTATGCTTAGGATTGGGTATTGTCCATCACATCATTCTCCTAATGATGTGATCCCGTTATCAATGACATCCAATGTCCATGGTCAGGAAACTTTAACCATCTATTGATCAATGAGCTAGTCAACTAGAGACTCACTAGGGACATGTTGTGGTCTATGTATTCACACATGTATTACGATTTCCAGATAATACAATTATAGCATGAACAATAGACAATTATCATGAACAAGGAAATATAATAATAAAAAATTTATTATTGCCTCTAGGGCATATTTCCAACAGTCTCACACTTGCACTAGAGTCCATAATCTAGTTACATTGTGATGAATCGAACACCCATAGAGTTCTGGTGTTGATCATGTTTTGCTCGTGGAAGAGGTTTAGTCAACGGATCTGCGACATTCAGATCCGTATGCACTTTACAAATATCTATGTCTCCATCTTGAATATAACCACGGCTGGAGTTGAAACGGCGCTTGATGTGCTTGGTCTTCTTGTGAAACCTGGGCTCCTTGGCAATGGCAATAGCTCAAGTGTTGTCACTGTAAAGAGTCATCGGGCCCAACATGCTTGGAATAACTCCTAGGTCGGTGATGAACTCCTTCATCCAGACTCCTTCATGCGCTACTTCAGAAGCAGCTATGTACTCTGCTTCACATGTAGATGCCGCCACGACGCTTTTCTTGCAACTGCACCAGCTGATTGCCCCACCATTCAAAATATACACCTATCCGGTTTGTGACTTGGAGTCATCCGGATCTATGTCGAAGCATCGACGTAACCCTTTACGATGAGCTCTTCGTCACCTCCATAAACGAGAAACATATCCTTAGTCCTTTTCAGGTACTTTAGGATGTTCTTGACCGCTGTCCAGTGTTCCATTCCGGGATCACTTTGGTACCTCCCCACCAAACTTATGGCAAGGTTCACATCAGGTCTAGTACACAGTATGGCATACATAATAGAACCTATGGCCGAGGCATAGGGAATGACACTCATCTTTTCTCTATCTTCTGTCGTGGTCGGCCATTGAGCTATGCTCAATCTCATACCTTGCAATACAGGCAACAACCCTTTTTTGGACTGATCCATATTGAACTTCTTCAGTATCTTGTCAAGGTATGTGCTTTGTGAAAGACCAATGAGGCGTCTCGATCTATCTCTATAGATCTTGATGCCTAATATGTAAGCAGTTTCTCCAAGGTCCGTCATTGAAAAACACTTATTCAAGTAGGCCTTTATGCTTTCCAAGAGTTCTATATCATTTCCCATCAATAATATGTCATCCACATATAATATGAGAAATGCTACAGAGCTCCCACTCACTTTCTTGTAAATACAGGCTTCTCCATAAGTCTGTATGAACCCAAATGCTTTGATCACTTCATCAAAGCAAATGTTCCAACTCTGAGATGCTTGCACCAACCCATAGATGGAGCGCTGGAGCTTGCATACCTTGTTAGAATTCTTAGGATCGACAAAACCTTCCGGCTGCATCATATACAATTCTTCCTTAAGGAATGTCATTTTGACGTCCATTTGCCATATCTCATAATCATCGAATGTGGCAATTGCTAACATGATTTGGACGGACTTCAGCATCGCTACGGGAGAGAAAGTCTCATTGTAGTCAATTCCTTGAACTTGTTGATAACACTTAGCGACAAGCCGAGCCTTATTGATGGTCACATTTCCATCCGCGTCAATCTTCTTCTTAAAGATCCATTTGTTTTCTATGGCTTGCCGATCATCGGGCAAGTCAACCAAAGTCCATACGTTGTTATCATACATGCATCCTATCTCGGATTTCATGGCTTCAAGCCATTTGTTGGAATTCGGGCCCACCATCGCTTCTTCATAGTTCGAAGGTTCACCTATGTCTAACAACATGATTTCCAGGACAGGGTTGCCTTACCACTCTGGTGCAGAACGTCTCGTCGTGGACCTACGAAGTTCAGCAGTAACTTGATCTAAAGTTTCATGATCATTATCATTAACTTCCTCTCTAGTCGGTGTAGGCACCACATACACATCTTCCTGCGCTGCGCTACTTTCCGGTTCGAGAGGGGTGACAATCACCTCACCAAGTTTCACTTTCCTCCCACTTACTTCCTTCGAGAGAAACTATTTCTCCAGAAAGGATCCATTCTTGGCAAACAAGACCTTGCCTTCGGATCTGAGGTAGAAGGTATACCCAATAGTTTCCTTAGGTATCCTATGAAGACGCATTTTTCCGATTTGGGTTCGAGCTTTTCAGGTTGGACATAAGCATCGCATCCCCAAACTTTTAGAAACAACAACTTAGGTTTCTTCCCAAACCATAATTCCTATGGTGTTGTCTTAACGGATTTAAACGGTGCCCTATTTAAAGTGAATGTGGCATTCTCTAAAGCATAACCCCAAAATGATAGCGGTAAGTCAGTGAGAGACATCATAGATCGCACCATGTCCAACAGAGTACGATTTCGACGTTTCGACACACCGTTACGCTGAGGTGTTCCAGGCGGCGTCAGTTGTGAAGCATTTCCACATTTCCTTAGGTGTGTGCCAAATTCGTGACTTAAATATTCTCCTCCATGGTCTGATCGCAAGAACTTTATTTTTCTGTCACGTTGATTGTAGCGACCACGATCCGAATGGACCGAAGTCTCTGTGTTTCACTGTCATCCCTGGATCGGTAATGCTGACACACACAGTACTTGAAGGATTTATAACAGAGTGGCAATCACACACTTATTACATCGAATGTCTCCAAAGAGAACTTATTACAAAAGTCTATGGCTTAAGGCCATCTGACAAAATAACAGCGGAAGGCTTGGAAGATAAGTGAGTCCATCAACTCCAACGGCATAGCTGAGTGCATGACAAATGACCTAGAACGTCTTACTCCTTGTCTGAAAAGTCTGCAACGTAATATGTTGCAGCCCGAAAACGGGTCAGCACGTGGAATATGCTGGCAAGATAACACAGAAGATGCAAGTAACTGAAGTAAAGGCTACACTATATGCATATTTGGCGGGTGGAGGCTCTAGGTTAAAGTTTTTGCGTAAAGCCAATTTTTTCCTACAACAAAGGAATAAATTTTATTTTAACTATCATGGTAGTTGAAGCATCATTGAGAATGTACCTCCAACTCAATCCCAATTAAAGTAATCAATAACCCAACAAGTTAACTTTAGAGTGATGAGATCAACCAATAATTCAAGTACCAGATACTCAAGATTGTCCATAATCGGGGACACGACTAATCTTGATCAGTTTGTACAGTCTGCAGAGGTTTGTGCACATTTCTCACAAGACTCGGTCGCCTCCGTTTGGTTTCTCGCACTGCATGGTGTTTGAGAAACGGATGATCGAGACACAGTCTTTCTGAAGAGGTCCCCTTAACCGATAGATAGGCCGGTACACCTACAATCCCTCTACATCTGCTAGCCCATCATGGAAAGGTTTCCCACAACTTACTCAACTATGCCAGAGCCCATAATGGCATTGTGGCTACACACGGAAGTTTCTAGCATGAATAGTTTTATGATCCCTTTGAGCCTGGGTGGCATTCCATAGGAAAAATCACGCGGAACCCCGGGATTTCCTAGGACAACACAGGATTCCCCAGGTGCCCTGCAACCAATCCACCTAGATGTGTATTCAAGTAGCCACCTTAAGTTGAATCCGTAATTAAAAACTCACATCTGTCATGGATTTCACTCAAACCCAAACCACGTCTACGAGCATAGCACGGCAACCTGAGCATAGCGTAGAAGTAACTCCCAAGGGTTTGATAATAATGCAGGTAATAGGTTCTACCTCAAACTACTTCCCAGTCCCACAAGTTAAGAGATCCTACTCATTCAATGTGTGAGGGTTTGATCTAATGCATAAAAACTGGATAATAAGAGGTATGATCAAACTGTTACTTGCCTTGCTGATGATTCGCAAAACCTAGGGACTCGTAGTAACACGCTTCACAGTCCGGGTATTCTATCGCAAGCAAACAATAGCATACATAAGCAATCAAGTAATGGTGCACAAACAAAACTCCAAAAGATAAGATGAAACCAGAAAGTTCAACTTAAGAACTCCGGTTTGCAAAAAGAATCAAATCGAAAGAAGCAACGAAACTCAAACTGCGAAAGAAACGAGATTTGTTTACTAATTTGATCTAGGGTCAAATTTTACAGTAAAAAAACTTGGTTCAAGTTGGTTAAACGGAAAAAGAGCGTCGAGACGAAGATCTGGGATTTTGAATCACCTGATTCCGACTCTCGAGCGAAAAGAAAAACGAAAAACAAGATCAGGGCAGAAATCGCGATCGAAAATAGTCGCGGATAAATACCCCGAAAAAGAAAACTGACGAACAGGCTAACAAACGAACGTTCGCTATTGATAGCTAACGGGCAAACAGCGTTCGTTAAAACGAACGTACGGATGAATGTCCGCTAAATAACTAAACCGCAGAAAAAACCGATCTAGTCTAAAAAACGAATCTAGGGTTTCTAAAAAACGATCGGTTCATTAGGAAAATCCGACGGCAGCGGCGGCAATTACCTCGGCGGCGGTGAACTTCGACGGACGGCGGCCGCGTGTCCGGCGGCGGGTGGCGGCGGCGACGGGTGGCGGCGGCGGCGGCGCGGCGCGGCGACGGCGGAGAGCGGCAAGCGGCGACGCAAGGGGCGGCGGCGGCGCAAGGGGCGGCGGCGGCGCGCGGGGCTCGAGGCGGCGACTAGGGCGGGCGGCTCAGGCGGCTTGGGGCTGGCGGGCCGGCGGCGGCACATTATAAAGGCCCCAGGACAGGGAGTCCTGGCCGGTTACGGTCCGGAGTCGGTTCCCTTTTAAAAAAAACGAGTCATGACGTAGTAAAACGGGCGAAAAATTACTAAACGGAGTCCAAAAATTCCGAAATAAATTTTCACCGTCCTCTAATAATATTTAGGACAAAGTGAACATTTTTCCCGGGCCTAAATGCAATTTTGAAAAATGCGTATTTTTCCTATGCAGATAAACTCGCAAATAAATCCGAAAAAAATACCAATAGTGCTTTTAATATTTTTCCTCCAATATTTCTGTTATTTTGGAGAAGTCATATTATCTCCGCTCATATATTTTATTTAGAAATATTTTTAGGAGAGAAAACTAATTAAAACCAATGTTATCCTCGTACCGGTATTCGAGTGAACTCAAATACAAAACGGTAGAATTCCCAACTCTCTCTGTAGGTCCTTGAGTTGCTTAGAATTTTCGAGGATTGCCACGCACAGAAATGCAACGAAAATGCAAATGTAGTATGATCTATGTATAACATTCCAAATTGAAAATTTGGGATGTTACAAACCTACCCCCCCTTAGAATGAATCTCGCCCTCGAGATTCGGCTTAGCTAGAGAACAGGTGTGGGTGGTCCTTGCGTAGATCATCTTCTCGTTCCCAGGTGGCTTCTTCCTCGGTGTGGTGACTCCACTGAACTTTGCAAAACTTGATAACCTTACTGCGGGTGACTCTACTCGAAAATTCGAGAATCTTAACAGGCTTCTCCTCGTAAGTCAGATCACTATCCAACTGAATTGCTTCTAGGGGTATTGTATCTCTAAGCGGGATATCTGCCATCTCCGCATGGCACTTCTTAAGCTGCGAAACGTGAAACACGTCGTGCACTCCTGACAATCCTTCGGGAAACTCCAATTTATAGGCAACCTTTCCCATGCGTTCTAAAACACGGTAAGGTCCCACAAATCTCGGGGCTAGCTTTCCCTTAACTCTGAAATGTTTAACTCCTCGCAGCGGCGATACTCTCAAGTACGCTCTGTCTCCTATTTCATAGGCTATCTCCTTGCGCTTCGAGTCTGCATAACTCTTCTATCTAGACTGAGCTACCTTCAGTCTATCCCGAATCAGCTTAACTTTCTCTTCAGATTATTTGATCAAGTCTGGTCCAAACAACTGTTGATCTCCAACTTCATCCCACATTAACGGCGTTTGGCATCTCCTTCCATACAGCACTTCGAACGGTGCCATCTTCAAACTGGCCTGGTAACTATTGTTGTACGAGAACTCCGCGTAGGGAAAATTGTCAGCCCAACTAGACCCATAATCTAGCGCACAAGCTCTCAACATTTTCTCCAAAATCTGATTGACTCTCTCGGTCTGTCCATCGGTCTATGGGTGAAAAGCGGTGCTGAATTCTAGCCTCGTTCCCAAAGTTTGGTGTAGCTAATGCCAAAACTTTGAGGTGAACTGTGTTCTTCTCTCTGATACAATGGTCCTCGGAACTCCGTGCAGACATACGATCCTGGTCACGTATATCTTGGCCAACTTCGCACTGGTGTATGTGGTTTTCACGGGGATAAAGTGGGCTGCTTTGGTCAAACGGTCCACTACTACCCAGATTGAATCATATCCCGATTTGGTTCTGGGCAATCCGGTGATAAAGTCCATGCCAAGCTTCTCCCACTTCCATTCGGGTATCAGCATAGGCTGTAACAATCCTGCTGGCTTCTAATGTTCTACCTTTACTCTCTGGCATACATCACGTACGGCTACATACTCGGCAATATCCTTCTTCATTCCCATCCACCAGAAACGTTCCTTCAAATCCAAATACATCTTGGTGTTTCCGGGGTGTATGGAGTATGGCGTATCATGTGCTTCCTGCAGTATCAAATTCCTGATCTCCGGGTCGTTGGGCACATAGATTCGATCCTCAAACCACAAGGTGTCATGTTCCTCCTCACGAAACCCCTTGGCTTTTCCTTCACTTATCCTATTCTTTATCTCGGCAATCTCCTTATCACCCTTCTGGGCTTCGCGTATCATTCCTAGCAATGTTGACTGAACCTCCAAATTTGCGATGAAACCTCTAGGAACTATCTCCAAACGAAGCTCCCTGAGATCTTCTGCTATCTCCTGGGGCATTCCCCCTTTTACTAAGGTATTTGCATAGCTCCTCCGGCTCAGAGCGTCTGCAATGACATTGGCCTTTCCTGGGTGATAGTGTAGCTTCATATCATAATCCTTTATAAGCTCCAACCATCTCCTTTGTCTGAGGTTCAGCTCCTTCTGAGTGAAAATGTACTTCAAACTCTTGTGATCCATGTACACATCACAATGATTTCCAATAAGGAAATGTCTCCAGGTTTTCAGTGCATGCACTACAGCTGCTAACTCCAGATCGTGCGTCGCATAATTCAACTCGTGCGGTCGCAGTTGACGGGATGCATAGGAAACAACTCTTCCATCCTGCATAAGTACTCCTCCAAGTCCTAAGCGTGAAGTGTCGCAGTACACTTGGAAATCCTTGCGTATATATGGCAATATCAGCACTGGGGCTGTCGTCAACCGTTTCTTCAACTCTTGGAAACTTTCTTCACACTCTTCAGTCCAATCGAACTTTGTCTCCTTCTTCAACAATGTCGTCATTGGCTTAGCAATCTTGGAGAAATTTTCTATGAATCTCCGGTAGAATCCCGTGAGTCCAAGAAAACAGCGGATCTCTCCAACTGAAGTGGGTGCCAACCATTCAATGACTGCCTGCACTTTGACGGGGTCCACTGCTATACCTTCTCCCGATATAACATGCCCTAAGAATAAAACTTCCTTCAACCAAAACTCACATTTGCAAAACTTGGCATACAACTGATGCTCTCTGAGCTTCTCCAGTACCAACGCAAATGCTCTGTGTGTTCCTCTTCATCCTGTGAGTACACCAGAATGTCATCGATGAATACCGCGACAAACTTATCCAAGAACTCCATGAACACCTTGTTCATCATACTCATGAAATAGGGAGGGGCGTTGGTCAATCCAAATGACATAACCGTATACTCATATAGCCCGTACCTTGTGGTGAAGGTTGTCTTAGGTATATCCTTCTCTCGGATCTTCAACTGGTGGTATCCAGATCTTAGGTCTACTTTGGAGAGTACTTTTGCTCCCTGGAGTTGGTCGAACAAATCATTGATCATCGACAGCGGGTACTTATTCTTAATAGTCACTTCATTCAGCGCATGATAATCAACGACCATTCTTAAAGATCCATCTTTCTTCTCGACCAAAAGCACTGGGGCTCCCCAAGGTGATGAACTCCGACGAATAAATCCATTCTCCAATAACTCCTTAATCTGCTTCTTGATCTCCTCCAGATCATTCGCTGGCATCCGATGCGGTCTCTTAGATATTGGTCTGGTTCCAGGCAACAACTCGATCAAGAACTCAATATCTCTATCCGATGGCATGCCAGGTAGCTCCTCTGGAAACACATCCGGATAATCCTTTACTATCGACACTTCCTCCTGAACAAATCCCGTGAGAGAATGTACTTGTGTCCGTATAGGCGAATGCCTAGATACATACTTAATCCTTTTTCCCTCCGGGGTGGTAAGCAAAATAGACTTGCTGGCACAATCGATGTTACCTCCATACTTCGATAGCCAATCCATACCTAATATCACATCCAATCCTTGTGACTCCAAAACTATTAGGTCTGAGGGGAAAACATGGCGTCCTATGATCAATGGCGTCTGAAAACATCCTTGGTGTGCTATATACTCTGCTCCTGGTGAACTTACTAACATGGGAGTCTTAAGGACTCGGGTGGACATCCTATGTCTATTTACGAACCCCCTTGAAATGTATGAATGCAATGCACCAGTATCAAAAAGAACTATTGCGGTAAATGTCTTAACCAAAAACTTACCGACAACAACATCTGGTTGCTCTTCTATCTCCTCCACGGTCACGTGGTTCACTTGTCCTTTGTTGAATGGGTTGGGCTTCTTTCCGGCGCTTCCATTGCCGTTCCCATTCTTAGCTTCAGAGCACTCATTGGCATAATGCCCATTCTTCCCGCACTTGTAACAGGTGACGTGGCTCAAATCCTTCTTGGCGGGTGTGGACGGGGTAGAGCGACTCTGGTTATTGTTTTCTCCATTCCCATTTCCATTCTTATAGCTATTGTGGTTGTGTGAACTTCCTCCAGGGTGGTTGTGGCTTCCATGGTTATGGGTATATCCTCCCGAATTCGGAGTGAATCGGGGCTTCTGCTGGGCTCCAGAATTATTCTTTCCTTGTCCATACTTCCTCTTGCGGCTCTCAATCTATTGCTGCTTCCCTTCAATCATAAGAGCTTTATCTACCAACTCCTGGTAGTTGTTGAAAGTTGCCACCATCAACTGTACGCTCATCTCATCATTTAGCCCTTCCATAAATCTCTCCTGCTTAGCGGCATCTGTGGCCACATCGTCTGGGGCATAACGAGATAGGGTACTAAACTCATCTACGTACTGAGCCACAGTACGATTTCCTTGGCGCAAGTTGCGAAACTCCCGCTTCTTCATGCTCATAGCTCCAGTTGAGACATGGGCAGTACGGAAAGCTTGCTGAAACTGCTCCCAGGTGACATTGGCTATAGGGAAGGTGGCTGTGTAATTCTCCCCCCATGTTGCGGCTGGTCCAGACAACTGGTGTGCGGCAAATCGCACTTTCTCAGCATCCGAGCAATTTGCGGTGGTCAAATCCCTTCCAATCTTGCGCAGCCAGTCATCAGCAACTATTGATTCAATGCTGCTAGCAAACAACGGTGGTTGCAACCTTAAGAAACGTGTCAGGTTGTCCACGGGTGGTGGTGGTGGAGGGTTGTTCTTGTTCTGGTTGTTCTGAGTGTTCTGTACAAGAAGTTGCATCAAAGTGTTCTGCTACTGGATCAACTGAGTGAGCTCAGGGGGAAACTCAAATCCGGGCTCACGTCTTGGAGGCATCTGATGGTGTAGAGGGAAGAGATTAGAATAGAAATGAGGTCTAAGGGAAATTCACTACCCGTATGCACATCAGACAAACACAATCATATCACACCAATCAATTTTCAAACAAGGTCTTACAAAGATCTAACTAACGCTACAAAAGTGCTCTAAAAACTACTTTGTGGGGGAAAACTACTAGTCATAGGGTAGTCATCTAGAAATTTTGATCGGCGAAAGATTCCATGATGTCTGCTCCAGCTTCATCTTCATAGTCTTCGGCTTCACTATCATCGGGGTCTGAATCCGTGTCGTCGATGATGATGTAATCTTCAGAACGAATATCATTGGGTTCTTCTTCCTCTTCTTCTCTTCCTGGTGCTGGATCTCCCATGGATACTCCTAGCTTCCTTGTCAAATCATCATTCTTCTCCACTAGTATCAACATCTCCTCCTCATCTCCGTCACGAGTAGACTTAAGTTCTTCTTCTAGCTCCAAATTCCTGCTTAGTGCCTTCTTCAAATCTATCATCCCTGCGCACATCTGGTGCTCCAGTCTTCGAATGTGCTAGTTTAACTCCTGGATGAACGCTGCAATGGACCTGTCCTTCCGGGTGCTGATCATGTCCCAACGCTCATCTCGGCGTCCACAAATCTGGTAGATAGTGTCCTTCAGCTCCTGCTTGTAGACTTCTCTGATCCTTCCCATAGTGATGTGGGCTGCCATACTCTTGCCTAGGCTCCAGGTTGGTGCATCAAAAAAAACTCTATTGGCTCAGTGGATGGTGCGAAGGTTCTCTCGGGAATTTGAACTTGTATGCTCAATCGCTCCTCTTCTGGTAAAATGGCGATGTAGGTCCCGGTAAAGCTTGGTATTCCATGTTCAGGTACCTGGTGACTTCCTTCAAGTGTCGTCCAAAAGGTGTGTCTTCATCTGGTTGAGTGAACTTGTTCATTGGGTCCACCATCCTAAAGAAGTAGAAAATGGAGAGGAGCCAGAAATGAGTAGAGAAGAGTGACCTAGGGTTTATCTTAGTGGTCGTGTCCTACAGTCAGCGTGTGCTCTGATACCATCTTGTAGCGACCATGATCCGAATGGACCGAAGTCTCTGTGTTTCAGTGTCATCCCTGAATCGGTAATGCTGACACACACAGTACTTGAAGGATTTATAACAGAGTGGCAATCACACACTTATTAAATCGGATGTCTCCAAAGATAACTTATTACAAAAGTCTATGGCTTAAGGCCATCTAACAAAATAACAGCGGAAGGCTTGGAAGATAAGTGAGTCCATCAACTCCAACGGCATAGCTGAGTGCATGACAAACGACATAGAACGTCTTACTCCTTGTCTGGAAAGTCTGCAACGTAACATGTTGCATTACTCCTTGTTTGGAAAGTCTGCAACGTAACATGTTGCAGCCCGAAAACGGGTCAGCACGTGGAATATGCTGGCAAGATAACACAGAAGATGCAAGTAACTGAAGTAAAGGCTACACTATATGCATATTTGGCGGGTGGAGGCTCTAGGTTAATTTTTTTGCATAAAGCCAAATTTTCCCTACAACAAAGGAATAAATTTTATTTTAACTATCATGCTAGTTGAAACATCATTGAGAAGGTACCTCCAACTCAATCCCAATTAAAGTAATCATTAACCCAACAAGTTAACTTTAGAGTGATGAGATCAACCAATAATTCAAGTACTAGATACTCAAGATTGTCCATAACCGGGGACACGGCTAATCATGATCAGTTTGTACACTCTGCAGAGGTTTGTGCACTTTTCCCACAAGACTCGATCACCTCCGTTTGGTTTCTCGCACTGCATGGTGTTTGAGAAACGGAAGACCGAGACACAGTCTTTCTGAAGAGGTCCCCTTAACCGATAGATAGGCCGGTACACCTACAATCCATCTACCACTGCTAGCCCATCATGGAAAGGTTTCCCACAACTTACTCAACTATGCCAGAGCCCATAATGGCATTGTGGTTGCACAAGGAAGTTTCTAGCATGAATAGTTTTATGATCCCTTTGAGCCTGGGTGGCATTCCATAGGAAAAATCACACGGAACCCCGGGATTTCCTAGGACAACACTGGATTCCCCAAGTGCCCTGCAACCAATCCACCCAGATGTGTATTCAAGTAGCCACCTTAAGTTGAATCCTTAATTAACAACTCACATCTGTCATGGATTTCACTCAAACCCAAACCACGTCTACGAGCATAGCATAGCAACCTGAGCATAGCGTAGAAGTAACTCCCAAGGGTTTGAAAATAATGCAGGTAATAGGTTCTACCTCAAACTACTTCCTAGACCCACAAGTTAAGAGATCCTACTCATGTAATGTGTGAGGGTTTGATCTAATGCATAAAAACTGGGTAATAAGAGGTATGATCAAAGTGTTACTTGCCTTGCTGACAATTCGCAAAACCTAGGGACTCGTAGTAGCACGCTTCACAGTCCGGGTGTTCTATCACAAGCAAACAATAGCATACATAAGCAGTCAAGCAATGATGCACAAACAAAACTCCAAAAGATAAGATCTAACCAAAAAGTTCAACTTAAGAACTCCGGTTTGCAAAAAGAATCAAATCGAAAGAAGCAACGAAATTCAAACTGCGAAAGAAACGAGATTCGTTTACTAATTTGATCTAGGGTCAAATTTTACAGTAACAAAACTTGGTTCAAGTTGGTTAAACGGAAAAAGGGCGTCGAGATGAAGTTCTGGGATTTTGAATCACCTGATTCCAACTCTCGAGCGAAAACAAAAACGAAAAACAAGATCAGGGCAGAAATCGCTATCGAAAATAATCACGGAAAAATACCTCGAAAAAGAAAACTGACGAACATGCTAACGAACGAACGTTCGATGTCTGCGGCTAACGGGCGAACAGCGTTCGTTAAAACGAACGTACGAACGAACGTTCGCTAAATAACTAAACCGGAGAAAAAACCAATCTAGTCTAAAAAACGAATCTAGGGTTTCTAACAAAAACCGATCGGTTCTTTAGGAAAAACCGATGGCGGCGGCGGCAACTACCTCGGCGGCGGAGAACTCCGACGGACGGCGGCGGCGGGTCCAGCGGCGGGTGGCGGCGACGGCGAGCGGCGGCGGCGGCGCGGCGCGGGTGGCGGCGGCGGCGAGCGGCGAGCGGCGAGCGGCGAGCGGCGGCGCAAGGGGCTTGAGGCGGCGACTAGGGCTGGCGGCTCGGGCGGCTTGGGGCTGGCGGGCCGGCGACGGCGCCTTATAAAGGCCCCATGCCAGGGAGTCCTGGCCGGTTACGGTCCGGAGTCGGTTCCTTTTTTATAAAAAAAACGAGTCCTGACGTAGTAAAACGGGCGGAAAAAATACTAAACAGAGTCCAAAAATTCCGAAATAAATTTTCACCGTCCTCTAATAATATTTAGGACAAAGTGATCATTTTTCCTGGACCTAAATGCAATTTTGGAAAATGCGTATTTTTCCTATGCAAATAAACTCGCAAATAAATCCGAAAAAAATACCAAAAGTTATTTTAATATTTTTCCTCCAATATTTCTGTTATTTTGGAGAAGTCATATTATCTCTGCTCATATATTTTATTTAGAAATATTTTTAGGAGAGAAAAATAATTAAAATCAATTCTATCCTCGTACCGATATTCGAGTGAACTCAAATACAAAATGGTAGAATTCCCAACTCTTTCTGTAGGTCCTTGAGTTGCTTAGAATTTTCGAGGATCGCCACGCACAGAAATGCAACGAAAATGCAAATGCAGTATGATCTATGTATAACATTCCAAATTGAAAATTTGGGATGTTACATTGATTCTCAACCTCATTCTAAAATTCCTTGAACTTTTCAAAGGTCTCGGACTTGTGTTTCATCAAGTAGACATACCCATATCTACTTAAGTCATCAGTGAGGGTGAGAACATAACGATAACCACCGCGAGCCTCAACGCTCATCGGACCGCACACATCAGTATGTATGATTTCCAACAAGTTGGTTGCTCGCTACACTGTTCCGGCGAACGGAGTCTTGGTCATCTTTCCCAAGAGGCATGGTTCGCACGTGTCAAATGATTCATAATCAAGAGACTCCAAAAGTCCATCTGCTTGGAGTTTCTTCATGTGTTTGACACCAATATGACCAAGGCGGTAGTGCCACAAGTATGTGGGACTATTATCATCAACCTTACATCTTTTGGCATTCACACTATGAATATGTGTAACATCACGTTCGAGATTCAATAAAAATAAACCATTGACCAGCAGGGCATGACCATAAAACATTTCTCTCATATAAATAGAACAACCATTGATACGTCTCCAACGTATCTATAATTTTTGATTGTTCCATGCTATTATATTATCCTTCTAGGATGTTTTATGTGCTATTATATACACTTTTATATGATTTTTGGGACTAACCTATTAACCCAGAGCCCAGTGTCAGTTGCTGTTTTTCCCTTGTTTTTCAGTATCGCAGAAAAGGAATATCAAACGGAGCCCAATTGACCCAAAACTCAACAGAGGACGTTTTTGGACCAGAAGAAGACCAGAGAGTGCCGGAGGAGGACCAGAAGGTCCACGGGCTGCCCACGAGGATGGGGGTGCGCCCTCCCCCTGGGCGCGCCCCCTGCCTCATGGACAGCCCAGAGACACCCTTTACTTGCCCCCGACTCCAACACCTCCTATATATACTGAAACCTCCAGAAAATAACCTAGATCGGGAGTTCCACCGCCGAAAGCATCTGTTGCCACCGAAAACCAATCTAGACCCGTTCTGGCACCCTGTCGGAGGGGCGAATCCCTCTCCGGTGGCCATCTTCATCATCCCGGCGCCCTCCATGACGAGGGGGGAGTAGTTCACCCTCGGGGCTATGTATCAGTAGCTATGTGTTTGATGTCTCTCTCTCTCTCATGTTCTTCAGATGGCACGATCTTGATGTATCGCAAGCTTTGCTACTATAGTTGGATCTTATGATGTTTCTCCCCTCTACCTTCTTGTAAAGGATTGAGTTTTCCCTTTGAAGTTATCTTATCGGATTGAGTCTTTAAGGATTTGATAACACTTGATGTATGTCTTGCATGTGCTTATCTGTGGTGACAATGGGATATCACCTGATCTACTTGATGTATGTTTTGGTGATCAACTTGCGGGTTCCGTGACCTTGGGAATCTATGCATAGGGGTTGGCACATGTTTTCATCTTGACTCTCCGGTAGAGACTTTGGGGCACTCTTTGAAGTTCTTTGTGTTGGTTTAATAGATGAATCTGAGATTGTGTGATGCATATCGTATAATCATGCCCACGGATACTTGAGGTGACAATGGAGTATCTAGGTGACATTAGGGTTTTGGTTTATTTTTGTCTTAAGGTGTTTTCTAGTACGAGCTCTATGATAGACCGAACGGAAAGAATAGCTTCGTGTTATTTTGCTACAAGCTCTTGAATAGATCAATCAGAAAGGATAAATTTGAGGTGGTTTCGTACCCTACAATAATATCTTCGTTTGGTCTCCACTATTAGTTACTTTGGAGTGACTCTTTGTTGCATGTTGAGGGATAGTTATATGATCCAGTTATGTTATTATTGTTGAGAGAACTTGCACTAGTGAAAGTATGAACCCTAGGCCTTGTTTCAAAGCATTGCAACATCGTTTATGCTCACTTTTATCATTAGTGACCTTGCTGTTTTTATATTTTCATATTACATAAACTTATATCTACCATCCATATTGTATTTGTATCACCATCTCTTCGCCGAACTAGTGCACCTATACAGTTTACCATTGAATTGGGTGTGTTAGGTGATATGTCTCCAACGTATCTATAATTTTTTATTGTTCTGTGCTATTGTATTATATGTTTTGAATGTTTAATGGGCTTTATTATACACATTTATATTATTTTTGGGACTAACCTACTAACCCAAGGCCCAGTGCAGATTGTTGTTTTCTTGCCTATTTCAGGGTTTCGCAGAAAAGGAATATCAAACGGAGTCAATGAAACCTTCGCGAGAGTTATTTTTAGAACGATATCAACACAAAAGACTTGGAGTACATGCGAGGGAACGAAGGAGGCGGCCACGAGGGTCCAGGGTGCGCCCCCTCCTACAGGGCGCGCCCCCCACCCTCGTGGGCCCCCTATGGCTCCCCCGATGCACTCCTTCCTCCTATATATACCCATGTACCCTGAAAACATCGAGACAATAGAGAAAACCCTAATTCCACCGCCGCAACCTTCTGTTCCCGTGATCCCATCTTGGGGCCTGTTTCGGAGCTCCACCGGAGGGGGGTGATCTACCACGAAGTGCTTCTACATCAACACCATAGCCTCACCATGAGTTGTGAGTAGTTTACCACAGACCTTCGGGTCCATAGTTATTAGCTAGATGGCTTCTTCTCTCTTTTTGGATCTCAATACCAAGTTCTCCTCGGTCTTCGAGGAGATCTATTCGATGTAATCTTTTTGTGGCGTGTTTGTCAAGATCCGATGAATTTTGGGTTTATGATCAAGATTATCTACGAGAAATATTTTATTCTTTTCTGAAATCTTTTATGTATGATTATAATATCCTTGCAAGTCTCTTCGAATTATTTGTTTGGTTTGGCCTACTAGATCTATAGTTCTTGCAATAGGAGAAGTGCTTGGCTTTGGGTTCAATCTTGCGGTGTCCTTTCCCAGTGACAGTAGGGGCAGCAAGGCACATATTGTATTGTTGCCATCGAGGATAAAAAGATGGAGTTTATATCATATTGCTTGAGTTTATCCCTCTACATCATGTCATCTTTCTTAAAGCATTACTCTGTTCTTATGAACTTAATACTCTAGATGCATGCTGGATAGCGGTCGATGTGTGGAGTAATAGTAGTAGATGCAGAATCGTTTCAGTCTATTTGTCACGGATGTGATGCCTATATATAATGATCATGCCTAGATATTCTCATAACTATGCACTTTTCTATCAATTGCTCGACAGTAATTTGTTCACCCACCGTAGAATTCTGCTATCATGAGAGAAGCCACTAGTGAAACATGTGGCCCCCGGGTCTATTCACAACATATTAATCTCCATCTATTTTACTTTGTGTTATTTGCTTTCTGTTCTTATATCCAAAGATACCAAAAATATCATACTATCCTATCTATCAGATCTCACTTTCGTAAGTGACCGTAAAGGGATTGAAAACCCCTTATCGTGTTGGCTACGAAGTTCTTATTTGTTTGTGCAGGTGCGAGGAACTTGCACGTGGTCTCCTACTGGATTGATACCTTGGTTCTCAAAAACTGAGGGAAATACTTACGCTACTGTGTTGCATCACCCTTTCCTCTTCGAGGGAATACAACGCAAGCTGAGAAGTAGCAAGAAGAATTTTTGGTGCCATTGCCGGGGAGGCTTACACAAAAGTCATATACCAAGTACCTATCACAAACCCTTATCCTTCGCATTACATTTTTGCCTCTTATTTTCTTCTCCCCCACTTCACCTTTGCCATTTTATTTGCCCTTCTTCCGTTCGCCTTTTGTTTGCTTGTGTTTCCATGTGCCTTCTATTAGCTTGCATCTTCGCTTGCTAAATTATGGATCCTCATCCACTTGTTAATATTTTTAAAAGATCCAATTATGTTGAACCAATTGCTAGTGAGTTGTGTGCACTAGATTATCTTTATGGGGTTTTGCTTGAAATTCATGAATCTGGAAATTGTGAGGAATTGTTAAAAGAAAAAGTGATTCACGATAGCTCCTTAAATAAAAACATGATTGTAATGATACTATTGTAAATTCTACTAATGTCAATTGTGTTAATGATATGCAAAACCATAATCTTGGGGATGCTAGTATTACTATGCCCACTATTTGTTGCAATGATCATGATTGGGGTGATGCTTCTTACGATCTTGAAAATTTATTTCAACCCCATGATGAATATGAGATTGATAATAATGTTTGCAATAATATTGAAAGTGGGTTTGGAAGAGTGTCAACTTTAGATCCCACATATTTGGAGTATGATCAATCTTATGTTTTTTTGATAAAAGTGGGTTTGGAGAGGTCAGGACTTTCATTAATGTTGCTCCCACTATTTTGGAAGAGTGTCAACTTCGTATGCATGTGGATCGTGTTGAGAATACATTTTGTGATAGCTTTATTGTTGAATTTGCTTATGATCCTACATCCAATTTTTATGAGAGAGGAAAATATGGTTGTAGAAATCTTCATGTTACTAAATTACCTCTCGTTATGTTGAGATTGCTTTTGTTTGTTTCTTCTTCCTTGCATATGCTAGATCTTGCTTGTCTTGATAATTTGTTCTCCTATAAAATGCCTATGCATAGGAAGTATGTTAGACTTAGATGTGATTTTCACATGCTATATGATGCTCTTTTTGTGCTTCAAGTCTTATCTTTTATGTGAGCATCATTGAAATCTCAAGCCGATCTTAATGGCTATAAAGAAAGAGCTTGTTGGGAGGCAACCCAATTTTGTTTTCTTTGTTTTTGCTTCTGTTTAGGAATAAATATTGCATCTAGATTCTGTTTAGATGTGGTTTCGTGTTTTAATTAGTGTTTATGCCAAGTAGGACCTTTGGGAAGACTTGTGTGAAGTTTATATGATTAATAGAGAGTGCTATTTAGTTGATTCTTTTTGCATATGATTAATAGAGAGTGCTGTAAAAAACAGAAACTTTAGCGCTCACGAGATTAGCTACCAGATTTTACTAGAGAGTGCTATTTAGTTGATTCTTTTTGCATATGATTAATAGACAAATTCCTCACGTTTACCAATTTATTTCAATTTTTTAGAGTTATAGAAGTATTCGAAAGTTACAGATTACTACAAACTATTCTGTTTTTGACAGATTCTGTTTTTCGTGTGTTGTTTGCTTATTTTGATGAATCTATGAGTAGTATTGGGGGGGTATGAATCATAGAGAAGTTGGAATACAATAGTTTTAATACCAATATAAACAAAGAATGAGTTCATTATAGTACCTTTGAGTGGTGGTTTGTTTTCTTATACTAACGGAGCTCAAGAGATTTTTGGCTAAGTTTTGTGTTGTGAAGTTTTCGAGTTTTGAGTATGGCTTTGATGGACTATGGAACAAAGAGTGGAAAGAGCCTAAGCTTGGGGATGCCCAAGGCACCCCAAGGTAAAATTCAGGGACAACCAAAAGCCTAAGCTTGGGGATGCCCCGGGAAGGCATCCCCTCTTTCGTCTTCATCTATCGTTAACTATACTCGGGACTATATTTTTATTCACCACATGATATGTGTTTTGCTTGGAGCATCATTTATGATTCGAGTCTTTGATTTTTATTTTGCCACAATCATCCTTGCTGGAAACACCTTTTGAGAGAGATAAATATGATTTAGAATTTGTTAGAATACTCTATGTGCTTCACTTATATCTTTTGAGCTAGATAGTTTTGCTCTAGTGCTTCACTTATATCTTTTAGAGCACGGTGGTGGTTTTATTTTGTAGAAATTGTTGATCTCTCATGCTTCACTTATATATTTTTGAAGTCTTTTAGAACAGCATTGTAATGTGCTTTGGTCATAAAACTAGTCCTAATATGATAGGCATCCAAGATGAAGATAGTAAAAACTTTTATATAAAGTGCATTGAATATGATGAGAAGTTTGATACTTGATGAATTTTTTGAGATATGAGGATTGTGATGTTAGATTCATGCTAGTGGAGTAATTATGAATTTGAGAAATACTTGTGTTAAAGTTTGTGATTCTCGTAGCATGCATATATGGTGAACCGCTATGTGACGAAGTTAGAGCATGAGGTATTTATTGAGTGCCGTCCTTTGTGTGGAGGTCGGGATCGCGCGATGGTTAACTCCTACCAACCCTTCCCCTAGGAGCATGCGTTGATTACTTTGTTTTGATGACTCGTAAATTTTTGCAATAAGTATACGAGTTCTTTATTACTAATGTTGAGTCCATGGATTATACGCACTCTCACCCTTCCATCATTGCTAGCCTCTCTTGTACCGCGCAACTCTCGCCGGTACCTAACACCCACCATCTACCTTCCTCAAAACAGCCACGATACCTACCTATCATAGCATTTCCATAGCCATTCCAAGATATATTGCCATGCAACTTTCCACCGTTCCATTTATATGACACGCTCCATATTGTCATATTGCCATGCATGATCATGTAGTTGACATCGTATTTGTGGCTAGGCCACCATGCATAATTTTTCATACATGTCACTCTTGATTCATTGCACATCCCGGTACATCGTCGGAGGCATTCATATAGAGTCATACCTTGTTCTAGTATCGAGTTGTAATCTTTGAGTTGTAAGTCAATAAAAGTGTGATGATCTTCATTATTAGAGCATTGTCCCATGTGAGGAAAGGCCAAATAAAAAAAGATATGGCCCAAAAAATATAGAGAGGGGCTTAAAAAAAGAAAGCCCCTCCAAAAAAATGAGAGAAAAGAGAGAAGGGAAAATGCTACTATCCTTTTCCACACTTGTGCTTCAAAGTAGCCCCATGATCTTCATGATAGAGAGTCTCTTGTTTTGTCACTTTCATATACTAGTGGGAATTTTCATTATAGAACGTGGCTTGTATATTCCAATGATGGGCTTCCTCAAATGCCCTAGGTCTTCATGAGCAAGCAAGTTGGATGCACACCCACTTAGTTTCTTTTGATGAGCTTTCATACACTTATAGCTCTAGTGCATCTGTTGCATGGCAATCCCTACTCACTCACATTGATATCTATTGATGGGCATCTCCATAGCCCATTGATACGCCTAGTTGATGTGAGACTATCTTCCTCCTTTTTGTCATCTCCACAACCACCACTCTATTCCACCTATAGTGCGATATCCATGGCTCACGCTCATGTATTGCGTGAAAGTTGAAAGCTTTGAAAAAATTTGAGTATGAAAACAATTGCTTGGATGAAACCGGGGTTGTGCATGATATGAATATTTTGTGTGAAGAAGAGGGAGCATAGCCAGACTATATGATTTTGTAGGGATAACTTTCTTTGGCCATGTTATTTTGAGAAGACATGATTGCTTTGTTAGTATGCTTGAAGTATTATTATTTTTATGTCAATATAGACTTTTGTCTTGAATCTTTCGGATCTGAACATTCATGCCACAATAAAGAAATTACATTGAAAATTATGTTGGTTAGCATTCCACATCAAAAATTCTGTTTTTATCATTTACCTACTCCAGGACGAGCAGGAATTAAGCTTGGGGATGCTTGATACGTCTCCAACGTATCTATAATTCTTTATTGTTCCATGATATTATATTATATGTTTCGGATGTTTAATGGGCTTTATTATACACTTTTATATTATTTTTGGGACTAACCTACTAACCCAAGGCCGAGTGCGGATTGTTGTTTTTTTGCCTATTTCAGGCATTCGCACAAAAGGAATATCAAACGGAGTCCAAACGGAATGAAACCTTCGCGAGAGTTATTTTTGGAACGATATCAACACAGAAGACTTGGAGTACACGTGAGGGAACAAAGGAGGCGGCCACGAGGGTCTAGGGCGCACCCCCTCCTACAGGGCGCGCCCCCCACCCTCGTGGGCCCCCTCTGGCTCCCCCGATGCCCTCCTTCCTCCTATATATACCCATGTACCCTGAAAACATCGAGGCACCAAAGAAAACCCTAATTCCACCGCCGCAACCTTCTGTTCCCTTGAGATCCCATCTTGGGGCTTGTTCCGGAGGGGGGGATCTACCACGGAGTGCTTCTACATCAACACCATAGCCTCACCATGAGTTGTGAGTAGTTTACCACAGACCTTCGGGTCCATAGTTATTAGCTAGATGGTTTCTTCTCTCTTTTTGGATCTCAATACCAAGTTCTCCTCAGCCTTCGAGGAGATCTATTTGATGTAATCTTTTTGCGGTGTGTTTGTCAAGTTCCGATGAATTGTGGGTTCATGATCAAGATTATCTACGAGAAATATTTGATTGTTTTCTGAAATCTTTTATGTATGATTACAATATCCTTGCAAGTCTCTTCGAATTATTGGTTTGGTTTGGCCTACTAGATCTATAGTTCTTGCAATGGGAGAAGTGCTTGGCTTTGGGTTCAATCTTGCGGTGTCCTTTCCCAGTGACAGCAGGGGCAGCAAGGCACGTATTGTATTTTTGCCATCGAGGATAAAAAGATGGGGTTTATATCATATTGCTTGAGTTTATCCCTCTACATCATGTCATCTTGCTTAAAGCATTACTCTGTTCTTATGAACTTAATACTCTAGATGGATGCTGGATAGTGGTCGATGTGTGGAGTAATAGTAGTAGATGCAGAATCGTTTTGGTCTACTTGTCACGGACGTCCTATATATAATGAGCATGCCTATATATTCTCATAACTATGCACTTTTCTATCAATTGCTCGACAGTAATTTGTTCACCCACCATAGAATTTCGCTATCATGAGAGAAGCCACTAGTGAAACCTATGGCCCCCGGGTATATTCTCAACATATTAATCTCCAATCTACTTTACTTTGTGTTATTTACTTTCTGTTCTTATATCCGAAAATACCAAAAATATCATACTATCCTATCTATCAGATCTCACTTTCGTAAATGACCGTAAAGGGATTGACAACCCCTTATCGCATTGGCTGCGAAGTTCTTATTTGTTTGTGCAGGTGCGAGGGACTCGCGCGTGGTCTCCTACTGGATTGATACCTTGGTTCTCAAAAACTTAGGGAAATACTTACGCTACTGTGCTGCATCACCCTTTCCTCTTCGAGGGAATACAATGCAAGCTCGAGAAGTAGCATTGGGGACACAAGAGACTCTTTGTTATTTAGTTGCAGGGTTGTTTGAGAGAGACCATATTCATCCTACGCCTCCCACGGATTGATAAACCTTAGGTCATCCACATGAGGAAAATTTGCTATTGTCCTACAAACCTCTGCACTTGGAGGCCCAACAACGTCTACAAGAAGAAGGATGCGTAGTAGACATCAAGCTCTTTTCTGGCGTCGTTGCCGGGGAGGTGAGTTATTGAAGGTATATCTTTAGATCTTGCAATTGAATCTTTTAGTTTCTTGTTCTATAACTAGTTTAGTTTATAAAAGAAAACTAAAAAAATGGAATTGAGGTTACCTCATATGCTTCATCTTTTTAATATCTTTCTTGAAAATGATGGGAAGGATAATTGTGCTCAAGTACGAGAAGAAGAATTACATAGAATGATTGCATAAAATATGTGCATGATGAGCATGATTGCAATGTTGTTAGTCTGAATTCTTCGAATATCCATGATGCTAATGATATGCAAAGCCACAAGCTTGGGGATGCTATGTTTGATGAAGATGATATTTTTTGTCCCCCAAGCTTTGATGAGCAAATTTATTATGATGAAAGCATGCCTCCTATTTATGATGGTTATTGTGATGACACGTATGCTATAAATAATAAAGATAACCATGAAACTTGTCATCATGATTTTAATTTTCAATTGGATTATGCTTCACATGATAGTTATTTTGTTGAGTTTGCTCCCACTACTATTGATGAGAATAAATTTGCTTATGTGGAGAGTAGTAAAATTTCTATGCAAGTAGATCATGAAAAGAATGCTTTATGTGCTGGTTATATGGTTGAATTCATTCATGATGCTACTGAAAATTATTATGAGAGAGGATCATATGCTTCTACATATTGCAATAATATCAAGTTTCCTCTCTATGTGCTTAAAACCTTGAAGTTATGCTCGTTTTCCCTTCCTATGCTAGTTGATTATTGTTCCCATAAGTTGTTTGCTCACAAAATCCCTATGCATAGGAAGTGGGTTAGACTTAAATGTGCTAGTCATATTCTTCATGATGCTCCCTTTACGTTTCAATTCTTATCTTTTATGCGAGCATCATTGAAATCATCATGCTTAGCTAGGGGCGTTAAACGATAACGCTTGTTGATAGGCAACCCAACTTTATTTTTGTTCTTTGCTTTTTGCTTATGTTTAGGAATAAATATTGCATATATCTTCTGTTTAGATGTGGTTTTGTGTTTTAATTAGTGTTTGTACCAAGTAGAACCTTTCGGAAGACTTGTGTGAAGTTTATGCGATCATGCTATAAAAAACAGAAACTTTAGTGCTCACGCGATTGGCTGTTTTTACTGGAGAGTGCTTTTTAGTTGATTCTTTTTGCAGATGATTAATAGACAAATTCCTCACGTTTACCAATTTATTTAAAAAATGGAGTTACAAAAGTATTCAAAAGTTACATATTACTACAGACTGTTCTGTTTTTGACAGATTCTGTTTTCTATGTGGTGTTTGCTTATTTTGTTGAATATATGAGTAGTATCAGAGGGTATGAACCATAGAGAAGTTGGAATACAGTAGATATTACACCAATATGAATTAAGAATGAGTTCATTACAGTACCTTTGAGTTGTGGTTTGTTTTCTTATACTAACGGACCTCACGAGATTTTTGGCTAAGTTTTGTGTTGTGAAGTTTTCAAGTTTTGAGTATGGCTTTGATGGACTATGGAACAAAGAGTGGCAAGATCCTAAGCTTGTGGATGCCCAAGGCACCCCAAGGTAAAATTCAAGGACAACGAAAAGCCTAAGCTTGGGGATGCCCCGGGAAGGCATCCCCTCTTTCGTCTTCATCTATCAGTAACTATACTTGAGACTATATTTTTATTCACCACATGATATGTGTTTTGCTTGGAGCGTCATGTATGATTTCAGTTTTTGCTTTTTAGTTTGCCACAATCATCCTTGCTGGACACACCTTTTGAGAGAGATAAATATGGTTTAAAATTTATTAGAATACTCTATGTGCTTCACTTATATCTTTTGAGCTAGATAGTTTTGCTCTAGTGCTTCACTTATATCTTTTAGAGCACGGTGGTGGTTTTATTTTGTAGAAATTGTTGATCTCTCATGCTTCACTTATATCTATTTGAGAGTCTGTTAGAACAGCATGGTAATGTGCTTTGGTTATAAAACTAGTCCTAATATGATAGGCATCCAAGTTGGGTATAATAAAAACTTTCATATAGAGTGCATCGAATGCTATGAGAAGTTTGGTGCTTTATGATTGTTTTGAGATATGAGGATGGTGATATTAGAGTCATGCTAGTAGAGTAGTTGTGAATTTGAGAAATACTTGTGTTGAGGTTTGCAAGTCGCGTAGCATGCACGTATGGTAACCGTTGTGTGACAAATTTGAAGCATGAGGTATTTCATTGATTGTCATCCTTTGTGTGGAGGTCGGGATCGCGCGATGGTTAACTCCTACCAACCCTTCCCCTAGGAGCATGCGTGTAGTACTTTGTTTTGAGGACTTGTAGATTTTTGCAATAAGTATGTGAGTTCTTTATGACTAATGTTGAGTCCATGGATTATACGCACTCTCACCCTTCCACCATTGCTAGCCTCTCTTGTACCGCACAACTCTCGCCGGTACCATACACCCACCATATACCTTCCTCAAAACAGGCACCATACCTACCTATCATGGCATTTCCATAGCCATTCCGAGATATATTGCCATGCAACTTTCCACTGTTCCATTTGTTATGACACGCTTCATCAATGCCATATTGCCATGCATGATCATGTAGTTGACATCGTATTTGTGGCCAGGCCACCATGCATCATTTTTCCTACATGTCACTCTTGATTCATTGCACATCCCGGTACACCGCCGGAGGCATTCATATAGAGTCATATTTTGTTCTAGTATCGAGTTGTAATATCGATTTGTAAATCAATATAAGTGTGATGATCATCATTATTAGAGCATTGTCCCAAAGAAAAAAAAAGAAAAAAAGAAAGAAGAAAAGAAGGAAAGGCCAAAGAAAAAAAAAGAAAGGCCAAAAAAAGAAAAAAAGAAATGAAAAAAAAAGAAAAAAAAGAAAAAGAAAAAAGGGACAATGCTACTATCTTTGTCCACACTTGTGCTTCAAAGTAGCACCACGATCTTCATGATAGAGAGTCTCTTATTTTGTCACTTTAATATACTAGTGGGAATTTTCATTATAGAACTCGGCTTGTATATTCCAACGATGGGCTTCCTCAAATGCCCTAGGTCTTCGTGAGCAAGCAAGTTGGATGAACACCCACTTAGTTTCTTTTGTTGAGCTTTCATACATTTATAGCTCTAGTGCATCCGTTGCATGGCAATCCCTACTCACTCACATTGATATCTATTGATGGGCATCCCCATAGCCCATTGATATGCCTAGTTGATGTGAGACCATCTTCCTCCTTTTTGTCTTCTCCACAACCACCATTCTATTCCACCTATAGTGCTATATCCATGGCTCACGCTCATGTATTGCGTGAAAGTTGAAAAGGTTTGAAAAAATTTAAGTATGAAACAAGTGCTTGGCTGAAACCGGTGTTGTGCATGATTGGAATATTTTGTGTGACAAAGATGGAGCATTGCCAAACTATATGATTTTGTAGGGATGAACTTTCTTTGGCCATGTTATTTTGAGAAAACATAATTGCTTTGTTAGTATGCTTGAAGTATTATTATTCTTATGTCAATATAGACTTTTGTCTTGAATCTTTCGAATCTGAACATTCATGCCACAATAAAGAGAATTACATTGAAAATTATGTTACGTAGCATTCCATATCAAAAATTCTATTTTTTATCATTTACCTACTCGAGGACGAGCAGGAATTAAGCTTGGCGATGCTTGATACGTCTCCAACGTATCTATAATTTTTTATTGTTCCATGCTATTATATTATCCTTCTAGGATGTTTTATGGTCTTTTATATACACTTTTATATGATTTTTGGGACTAACCTATTAACCCAGAGCCCAGTGTCAGTTGCTGTTTTTTCCTTGTTTTTGAGTATCACAAAAAAGGAATATCAAACAGAGCCCAATTGACCTGAAACTCAACGGAGGACATTTTTGGACCAGAAGAAGACCAGAAAGTACCAGAGGAGGACAAGAAGGTCCACGGGCTGCCCACGAGGGAGGGGGCGCCCTCCCCCCTGGGCGCGCCCCCTGCCTCGTGGACAGCCCGGAGACCCCCTTTACTTGCCCCCGACTCCAACACCTCCTATATATACTGAAACCTCCGAAAAATAACCTAGATCGGGAGTTCCGCCGCCGAAAGCCTCTATTGCCACCAAAAACCAATCTAGACCCGTTCTGGCACCCTGCCGGAGGGGGAATCCCTCTCCGGTGGCCATCTTCATCATCCCGGCGCTCTCCATGACGAGGGGGGAGTAGTTCACCCTCGGGGCTGAGGGTATGTACCAGTAGCTATGTGTTTGATCTCTCTCTCTCTCTCTCTCTCTCTCTCCTGTTCTTGAGATGGCACGATCTTGATGTATCGCGAGCTTTGCTACTATAGTTGGATCTTATGATGTTTCTCCCCCTCTACCTTCTTGTAATTGATTGAGTTTTCCCTTTGAAGTTATCTTATCGGATTGAGTCTTTAAGGATTTGAGAACACTTGATGTATGTCTTGCATGTGCTTATCTATGGTGACAATGGGATATCACGTGATCTACTTGATGTATGTTTTGGTGATCAACTTGCGGGTTCCGTGACCTTGGGAATCCATGCATAGGGGTTGGCTCACATTTTCGTCTTGACTCTCCGGTAGAGACTTTGGGGCACTCTTTGAAGTTCTTTGTGTTGGTTGAATAGATGAATCTGAGATTGTGTGATGCATATCGTATAATCATGCCCACGGATACTGGAGGTGACAATGGAGTATCTAGGTGACATTAGGGTTTTGGTTTATTTTTGTCTTAAGGTGTTTTCTAGTACGAACTCTATGATACACCGAACAGAAAGAATAGCTTCGTGTTATTTTGCTACAAGCTCTTGAATAGATCGATCAGAAAGGATAAATTTGAGGTGGTTTCGTACCCTACAATAATATCTTCGTTTGTTCTCCGCTATTAGTTACTTTGGAGTGACTCTTTCTTGCATGTTGAGGGATAGTTATATGATCCAGTTATGTTATTATTGTTGAGAGAACTTGCTCTAGTGAAAGTATGAACCCTAGGCCTCGTTTCAAAGCATTGCAACACCATTTATGCTCACTTTTATCATTAGTTACCTTGTTGTTTTTATATTTTCAGATTACAAAAACTTATATCTACCATCCATATTGCACTTGTATCACCATCTCTTCGCCGAACTAGTGCAACTATACAATTTACCATTGTATTGGGTGTGTTAGGGACACAAGAGACTCTTTGTTATTTGGTTGCAGGGTTGTTTGAGAGAGACCATCTTCATCCTACGCCTCCCACGGATAGATAAACCTTAGGTCATCGACTTGAGGGAAATTTTCTACTGTCCTACAAACCTCTGCACTTGGAGGCCCAACAATGTCTATAAGAAAAAGGTTGCGTAGTAGACATCACCATTATTCTCAGATTTAAATGAGTAGCAATCTCGCATTAAACGAGATCCAGATACAATGTTCATGCTCAAAGCTGGTACTAAATAACAATTATTAAGGTTTAAAACTAATCCCGAAGGTAGATGTAGAGGCAGCGTGCCGACGACGATCACATCGACCTTGGAACCATTCCCAACGCGCATCGTCACCTCGTCCTTCGCTAGTCTCCGCTTATTCCGCAGCTCCTGCTTTGAGTTACAAATGTGAGCAAGTGCACCGGTGTCAAATACCCGGGAGCTACTATGAGCGCTGGTAAGGTACACATCAATAACATGTATATCACATATACCTTTGGTGTTGCCGGCCTTCTTGTCTGCTAAGTATTTGGGGCAATTCCGCTTCCAGTGACCCATTCCCTTGCAATAAAAGCACTCAGTCTCGGGCTTGGGTCCATTCTTTGGCTTCTTCCCGGAAACTGGCTTACCGGGCGCGGCAACTCCCTTGCCGTCCTTTTTGAAGTTCTTCTTACCCTTTCCTTTCATGAACTTACTTGTTTTATTCACCATCAACACTTGATGTTCCTTTTTGATCTCCACCTCCGCCGATTTCAACATTGAATATAACTCGGAATGGCATTCTCCATCCCTTGCATATTGTAGTTCATCACAAAGCTCTTGTAGCTAGGTGGAAGCGACTGGAGGATTCTGTCAACGACCGTGTCATCTGGGAGATTAACTCCCAGCTGAGACAAGCAGTTGTGCAACCCAGACATTTTGAGTATATGCTCGCTGACAGAACTATTCTCCTCCATCTTACAACTGTAGAACTTGTCGGAGACTTCATATCTCTCGACCCGGGCATGAGCTTGGAAAACCATTTTCAGCTCTTGGAACATCTCATATGCTCCGTGCTGCTCAAAACGCTTTTGGAGCCCCAATTCTAAGTTGTAAAGCATGTCGCACTGAACCAGGGAGTAATCATCACTACGTGACTGCCAGGCGTTCATAACGTCTTGAGTTGCTGGGAAAACGGGTGCTTCACCTAGCGGTGCTTCAAGGACATATGCTTTCTTGGCAGCTATGAGGATGATCCTCAAGTTAGGGACCCAATCCGTATAGTTGCTACCATCGTCTTTCAGCTTGGTTTTCTCTAGGAATGCGTTAAAGTTGAGGGCAACATTAGCGTGGGCCATTCGATCTACAAGACATATTGTAAGGATTTTCGACTATGTTCATGATAATTAAGTTCATCTAAACAAATTTAATGAACTCCCACTCAGATAGACATCTCTCTAGTCATCTAAGCAATACATGATCCGAATCGACTAGGCCATGTCCGATCATCACGTGAGACGGACTAGTCATCAACGGTGAACATCTCCATGTTGACCGTATCTTCTATACGACTCATGTTCGACCTTTCGGTCTTTCGTGTTCCGAGGCCATGTCTGTACATGCTAGGCTCGTCAAGTCAACCTAAGTGTGTTGCGTGTGTAAATTTGGCTTACACCCGTTGTATACGAACATTAGAGCCTATCACTCCCGATCATCACGTGGTGCTTCGGAACAATGAACCTTAGCAATGGTGCACATTTAGGGGGAACACAATTCTTGAAATTTTAGTGAGAGGTCATCTTATTTAAGCTACCGTCGTTCTAAGAAAATAAGATGTAAAACATGATAAACATCACATGCAATCAAATAGTGACATGATATGGCCAATATCATTTTGCTCCTTTTGGTCTCCATCTTCGGGGCTCCATGATAATCATCGTCACCGGCTGTAACACCCCGAGAATCATGCTACAGTAAAGCCATGCTAATGATGCCATGTCACTAGATTTGCTAAGCTAAGTTCCCTCTTGATAAAAATCAAAGCCAAATTCAAATTTAAAATAAAGTCAAATAAAATAATTCACAAATATGAAAACTAAAATGTTCATCTTGTGGCAAATATTCCATAACTAATTATGGTGGTGGACCAACATTTTTGTAATGTGTTCTGATTCCCAAAAGTAATTAAAACATTGGTCTAAACAATAATTTGAATGCTTGTTAAAGTTATAAAAAAATACTAGACTAATTTATTTATGTGCCTAAATAATTATGGCAATGAGCTATTATGTTATACTAACTTAGGAGCAAGTTTTATATTTTATAAAACAGTTTTTGTTTTAAAAGAAATGAAAACAGAAAACAAATGAAAAAAGATGGAAAGGAGTAACTAAAACAATCTGAAGAATAGAGAGAATGGAAGAGTTTGGAAGAAGAGGGGAGGCCCACGTGGGGCTGAGAGGCCCAGCCCACCTCCCCTCATCTCCCTCCTCGCGCTACAGGAAACGGGGGAAGGGCGTGGCGGCCATCCCACGGCCATGGCCGCCCCCCAGCCACGTGCGGCCATCCTCCTAGCCCCCTCGTGGATAAGAGCGCATCCTTGGCCCCCTGCTTACCTTAGCGCCCCCTTTTCCCCTCGCTCACCCCTCTCCCTCCCAGGTTCGCCCGTCGTCCGAAGCTTCGTCGCCGCCGCCGCCTCGTAGTCGTGCT
>LR738712.1:185479502-185600219 GCA_902687465.1 Secale cereale | reverse complement strand
TTCCAAGTTTATTCCTCACGCTTGGCTTCCTGTGCCATTCGCGAGCCACCTTCCTAATGATCTATTCTTGTCACACCCTGATTTTCATGTCACCTTGCTTGAGCTAATTACCATGTTAAAAATGTGGTTTTACAAAAACGTTTGAGTGTTTTTGGCTTTGCTTGATTGATTTTCTGTCTGTTGTTTGCTAGTGCTCTAAAAATCAAATAAATCCTCCAACTCTTATACTTCATCTCCTTGATCCAAAACCTTTTCCCAATGATCATGCCATGTGTATAGACCAGTATAGAATTTTCTTATAAAAATATTTTGGCCAAATAGTATTTTCTAAAATTAGTTTTTCCAAAAACCCCTGAATTGAGGTTTGCACTGCAAGTACCTTATTTAGGGTGTGAAAAATCTTTCAAAAAGTTTATTTGAATCCTATTAGGTATAGGACTCCCAGAAACCACAAAAGTATAATTTTAAAAGTTATTTTTATATTTTATTTAAAAGCTTTTTCTTTAGGCCAGAAATGGTCTTTAATAGGGAAAAATTATTTAACTATTTCAAAAATATTTGCCAAAATTCAGGGAAACTCATAGGACATATATTGTCCATATATGAGAGTTTCAACACATGGTCATGTTCAAAATATTGGACAAATCCTTCCAAAACCCTTTTTGGATATTTCAAGCTTTTGAAATATTTACAAAGGAAATATTCTCCAAAAATTCCAGGGAAATTCTATCATGTCAAATATGACATATTTGATGATCTTGCAAAGCCTCATGCCTTGAAGATCAAGGGAACATCATCTAATCCCCTCAAAACCAATTCTGTCCATTTTGAAGTTTGAGCAACTTTACATTGCCAAACTTGTTCAAATGCTCTCAAACTTGATGCACATGCTAAATGATGTAATTATGCATCTATGCCAAATGGCACAAGTTTTGGAGAAGCATAACTTGATCTAAGTGCCCCAAAACCATTTCTGTTCAAATTCAAATTTGAACAACTCTACATTGTCAACTTTTTACCTGGGGCTTCAAACTTTGTGGGCATGATCATAACCCCAAATTATGATGCTACACCAAGTGGTGCATCAAGGGGAGATGAATAGCTCAACTCAAACAAGGCGGAACCATTTGTATTGATTTCTAGGGTTCACCAAAGTTACATTGGCAACTTTGCCCAAATGAGCTCAAATGTGGTGGAGGGGCCTAACTGTGTGTAACATTCCATCCTGTTGAGTCCCATGTCAAGTGGAAGTCATTTGCTCTCCCAAAACATGATCAAACACCTTCTGCCAATTTACCAAAACCATTGGATTGACCCCTTTTACTATTTCCCTTTACCCCAAATTCTTACCACAGCTTCTACTGATCATCTCCTACCTCCAATAACCCTCCCTTGCCTCAGCTCAATCATTGGAGGGGGGTAAAACCCCAACTTACTCTTCTGGACAGCAGTTTTCACCTTCTTCTTCACCTCCCTCCTCATTCCAGTGGCTTCCCAGAGCATCCAAGGCCACAGCGCATTTGTTTACTTCTCCCTTGACCCCCTAGACAACGTTAGGCAAGACGGACATGACCAGAGCGGCGAGGGCACAGCCGTGCCAGCCATTCGGGCGCTCTGGAGCGCGCTACAGTGCGCTCCCGCACTGTAGCCGCCTCCAATCGGCTACACCCGACAGCCTAGGGCCTCCCCCTCGTGTCCCCCGAGGCTGCCTCGGCGTCCACAACACGCTGGGCGGTCGGCCCCCTCCTCTCTCCTCCTCCCTCACCCCTGCTCGCACGCGCACCGGCCGACCCCGAGCTCCAGTGAGCAAGCTCACACACGCGACTCCTCTGACCGTTTCCCCCGCTCCCTTTCTTCTCTCCCTCGTCCTAGACCAACTCCAGGAACACCCCGGACACACTGCGGCAGGCTCATGTGACCCGTGGCGACGGCATCATGCTCACCGGCGCACGACGCCTCGGTGGACCGTCGCCCACCTACTTATAGGGCACCCCCGAGCCCCCTTGCGGCTCCTTTGGCACTCTCCCTCTCCCGTGCGTCTCCCAAGCCGTCCCATTCCTCTCCCCGTGCCCTACGGCCTCCTCCCTGGCCGGAGCAGAGCCGCCGGCCGCCGCTCGAATTCGGGCGACCCCGAGCCCCTCTCTCCCTCCTAGCCACTCCGGTGCCACCGCTCGACCTCCAGGGAGCTCCCCACCTCCGCCAAACCTCCCCAGGATGCTCGTACGCTCGAAGCCCAAGATGACCGGAGCCCTCCTCCGCCGCGGTTGAACCCCTGCTCGCCCTGGTCCTCCCCGGCAGGAGTGCTACTCATGGTTAGATGCGCCTCTCCGCGCTGGTCACTCCGATGACCGGGGCGTCGCCGGAGACGGCCCGAGCCGACGGGGCCACGTCGGCGAGCGCTCGGCCGTGCCTCCCCTACCTCTGCTCTGTTCGAGCGGGAGGTGGTGGAAGAACCTGCCGCTGGGGGCCCGCGCGTCAGCGACCCAGTGGGCGGGGCCCTCCGTGTAAGTGGAAGCGGGTCTGGCCTCGGCCGCCTTCCCCGCACGGAAACGCCCTTCCTGGCGGGGGCCTTCGACGTGGCCAGGCCCCTGCGCGTGGCTGTGCAGATGGGCCGGCCCAGTGCACCGAAGCACTAAGCCCCGCCCTGTGCGCAGTATGAGGGTAAAGCCCTTTTTCTTTTTCTTTTTCTTTTTCCAGTTAACTTCAAAAATCTCCCAAATATTCATTTGAACTCCAAATTTGGTGATTCAAATTTCCAGTGACTCCATAAATCATGATCTACCTGTTGGTGCAACATGCACATTATTCCAGAGACATTTCCTTCACAAATAATTATCAAATGCCATTATTCCATTTTCTGTGATGAACTTTAGAAAATCAAAGAGAGCTCAAATTTGATCCAAATGCAGTGATTCAAATTCCTAGATGCTTGTCATATCCAAACTTAGTTTTGGAACATTTTTATTAATACTTTCTGTACCCCACCAAATATTGAGCCATTTCTTCATATTTATCAGCTTTGCAAAATCCTAGGAAATTCATTTGAACTCCAAATCCAGTGAAACCAACTCCTAGAGGCTTCTAAAATCATGACTTGTTGATGGGTGCCTTTGCTCATCATTCAAGAATATATTTCTGTACACTTCTTTCAAATCCATAAACCCCTTGATTCTATCATATTGGAATGATCCAAACTATCCAATGATCCAATGCCCATGAAACCACCTTGGTTATTTTTCATATGACCAGACGTATCCTAGAAAAGTCCAACTCCTATTTTTAGAGCACTTTTATTTTTGCCTTGTTGTGTTGCTTATTATGATTGTTTCCATCGTTAGTTGACAAAATAAACGGAGTACTCGGAGATGGACCAGAAGGGTTGAAGACTCGGAAGGATAAGGCAAGCAGCCCTTTGACCATGTTCGAGAAACCCTTTTTATGCATGTCTCATAGCACCTTATTATCAATGCATCGGAATCATGTTGAGGTGGAGACCACTTTGGTTGCTACCTTTGTTACTGTTACTTTACTATTGAAACTTGCATCAAACATGACCCTACCTTCCTATGAGGGTTATGTGGGTGGGAGTAGTTAGGTCGCTTTAATAGTGGCTACGCAAATGGGACGGGAATATGCATGGTGACGGAGGCAGAATACTTTCAAAAGACTTTTCGAAAACCCCGTCGGGTGCCACTTATGCCCGAGGGAGATGGTGAGATGGGTAACCACTTGACGACGAAGTGGTGTACCGAGGGAAGTGTGTGTGTGTGTGTGTTGTTTTGAAAACGGATTAGTTTAAGTTGCGACCGTTATTCCAACCTTACATGCGCAACCACTCTACCCTTATATGGGAAAGGGCATTATTGATTACCTAGGTCGATACTAGCATGGTGCCCGCATTACTAGTGACGGGAGTGACATGAGGTCACTCTCGGGACGGGGTCGTGCTTGAATAGGCGGCCATGACTGTTTTCACAGGGCACCGGACACACCGTTGGTACCCCGTGTTAGTGGTATGTGATGAATATGGGAGCAAGGCTCCACAATCTTTAAGATGTGAAATGTTTGGCACGGGGCTGTTACCAATCGAGTGGACTCTATGTTAGTGTCGTCTAGGGAAAGATAGTGATCGGGTGCTTACCCCGGGTACTTGAGGTACCGCGGGTCGTGGATGTCACGGAAGTTCCCCGAATCTAGTGGGTAAAGTGAGCTACCTCTGCAGAGTGTAAAACTATTCGAATAGCCGTGTCCACGGTCAAGGACAGTTGGGTAACCGCTCTTGGGCCACGTCCAATGTTTGTGAAACCTGGTGTGTGTGTGTGTGAGGAAACAACATGGTTCAGTGATGGTGTTGATGTGATTGTGAGGAAGTCACAATGAGCTTGAGCATGGGTTGATCACAACTCTTTCTCGATAATGATGTCTGTGACCTCCTGATACTTGTTGCAGACACATGCATGCCCATGTTATATGTTGATCATACTTGCATTTGAAAAACTAGCTTTCCGCAAAACTGCCAATTTAGCAGTAGAGCTTTGCATAATTATTCTGTCATCACACTTGGGTTGGTTGCGAGTACATTCAAAGTACTCATTGGCTTGCCACTGGTTATTTTATTGGCCAGGCATGAGAGAACAGGTTATGAAGAAGATTTCTTGGTGACGAGCACGCGAGCTAGGACGCTTCCCGGTGAGAATGCCTGTAGGGTTAAGGCAGATGGCATGGGTCCATGTTGTCATTGAAGATTTCCGCTGCGATGATATACTCAAGACTTGACCATAATGGTCCTATTTGTGTAATACAGTGTGTATGGATGTAAGACTCTTGTTATTCAGCTTCTGTGTGTTCAGTGAGCATTGATCTCTGGGATCACTGTACACGTGCATTCGGTGATCACGACTTACGAGTCGGGGTCCCCACAGAGCTGGTATCAGAGCCATCCTGACTGTAGGAAGCCTTAGTTAGCATGGTCGTTAGTTAGGGTAAAACTATTTCCAAAACTATTAGTAGTTTTCAAAACTATCTATACTTCTCTTCCCTTCCCAGTTTTTCGAAAACTAGGCCATACTTAACCTCTTCCCCTTCAAAACTTTGGTCGCTAGAACCCTCATGCCCCTGACCACTGGATTTCCTGAAATCCTCGTGGAGTGCACCCCGTCGAACACTCATCTACCACTTCTGAACACAAGATTGGTGACACCACGACAAGACGATACCAACAGAAAATCCATCCTCGAGGAGTGGGGACATGAAGACCCAGAAGATGGGGACGCCCTTGATAAGAGCCCCCAAGATGGTGCAACTTTGGCCTATGATGACCAGGGTATAGGTTATGCAAAATCATGATATGCATCGCTAATAGAGTAATCATGTCACTATCGTTGTTGTATCGGCAACCACCGGTGAATGAGAACCTCGCCATTTGGTCCGCCTCACTATAGTGAGCAGGAAAATGGTTCTCTTCATTCCCCGCTCTTGGTGTCGATGTTGTCACCAACAAAACCGACATGATGGACCTCTATTATGCGTTGTTATTGTCATTGCATACGGATTGCCTACCTGGTACCCCCGACGTCCCAAAAGGCACAAGGGATCATCATGATTAAAGAGACAAGAGAAGACAAGTCAACGCCAGCTGCAAGGGGGCACCTTCACCACATCACATCATCAGGCGAGAAGTTGTTGAAGATTCTTCAAGCTCAACCCGAATCGTTCATCAAGCAACTACAAGGGGCATAGCAACACCTGAGGAAGCTCAGAAGACTGCACGAGGCACAAGTCACGACACTGAGTCCGAGAACCCCTAGGGTAGGATGAGTCGTGTACCCCCTATGCGCAGTCGAGTCCGTATGATGGTTCGAATAGAACCATGATTGTGTGTTGTTTGATTTTAATTGTTTGTGTTTTGATATAAGTCGCACTTTTGTCCTAGGCAACAAGTGCATGGCTATATCATCTTCCTTGCCTTGTTTCTTTTGTTTCGGCCTTTTTGCACCTGTTTGATTGCACTTGCACTATAGAACCCCCTTTAGGCATTTCCCTCCTCTACGCTACTTTTTTCCTCTCTTCTCTCTCCCCAACTGAAGACCGCAAGACAAGATGCACCAAGGATTCTACCTCGGCAACCAACCAGCACTGAAGACTTCTGCTACAACCTCTGTGACCAAGTGTAACCCCGTAGAATTATGTTTAACCCTCCAGACCAGTAGACCCATTCCTAGACCCTTCGAGACTTCACGAGACACTCCAGCACGAACCCTTAACCATGTGCTTAACCCATAGAATTGCGAGAGAACCTGTTAAGCCTTTATAACCTTGCACAACACTGGGTTCGTAAAGGAGCTAGTGGACGCAGTGAACGAGCACGTTTTCATCCTAATATAGCACAAGAACTGACGATGCCATAGATAGACCAATTTGAGGATATAAGATAGATGACTTGGCGGCTTTATATCAGTGACTTCGAGGAATTATCTGAGACCTTGATAGATTGTGAGGTTTTCATATTGGTGGGATCATGACTTTGGGGAAGCATGTATGAATTCTCGTCGGGCATGAGATTTGGATTTATGAAGGTGATTCTGGTTGGTGTAAATGCTAGATATGCCTGCATGGTTCGGAGTAAATTGGATTTAGACCTATGATCCTGATCATGATACCATGCTTCTCGGTGGACAATAACCTAGGAGATTGGATTATTTGTCGGAGTTGATTTAGGGATCTATATAATCATGATCTTGAAGTTTACTTGACCCGGATGATGGGAATTTGGTGGACTTACTATCGTAGTGCATAGTCCTTCCAAGTATTTGGGTATTATAGGGACTTGAGATCTTGTGGAACACCATAGACATCGGATTTGTAGAATTGTTGGATCATGTGGTGATTGATGGAAATTACCGGGCTATTGGAGTTGATCTATAGGAAGGAAACAAAATCTTGGAGTGGCATATGACGTGTTTCCTTAGAATAGAGAGGCATTATCGTGAGCCTTGCAAGAATAGGTTGAGCGCTTGGATTGTGGTGTTTAATTCTAGCTTAGCAGCATGTATGATCTACCCTTGGATTCTAGAGGTAGACATACATATGGATTTGGGGATCGTAGGCAAGTACAACTTTGTTAGACCGTCTCTTGAGAGTCATGAGGACATGTATGGCATGAGTGGTGATTGAAGTTGGTCTATGCGAGAAGATGTTTTATCGTTCGGAGTACTAGATAGAGCTATTGGCATCTCAGAAACTGTGCTAAGGATAAGATGATAAACGTTCACTCACTCACTAGAATCCTTGAAACCCTTAAGCCCCGCCAAGCAACAGCATGGTCAGATCATGACCACGGGCCTTCGCTCTATGTCAGGAAGACCTTGCAAATACTCAACGTAGACCACCACCAATACCCCATCCTACCTTGCGTACCCCCGTAGACCTCATGGAGTAATTGGACAAGTTGGGTAGCATCATTATTTGATGGCCTACCTCCCGAAGACAAAAGAAGAGACGGACAGCTGGATAGAAGACATTTGAAGACCGCCGACCACCGTCATCAAGAAGTGAACTCCTGCATCCAAGACTAGGCGTATCTGCAGACGACTCCTCTCGAAGGGACCGAGCATTTCCGTGTCGAAGGAACGCTCACACCAAGATTTATCGACCCTTCTTCAAGACCACTTCCAGGCAAATAGTAGACGTCTACCAGCTAGATTTACCACCTGAGATACCCGCCGTGCGCCAAATCTTCCGCGAGTCCCCACTCTGGAAGTACTTCTTACTTCCTAACTAGCCCGGTGCCCACAAGGACATCACCGAGCCTTTGGCATCTAACCCAACCTAACCTATGCAAGAGACCCCTCAGCAACCTGCATCAAAGGCAATAAGCAAGGAGCCACACCACCAAGTACTTCAAGATTCCATGGAGCACCATTCGGAAGCAGAACCAGCAAGAAGAAGTGAAGACTACCCCGTATCCAAGACTCCGTATTCCTTTCCACGCCTAGTCTGGGAATCTCGGGGATGAGATTCTTGTAAGGGGGTAGGTCTGTCACACCCTGATTTTCATGTCACCTTGCTTGAGCTAATTACCATGTTAAAAATGTGGTTTTACAAAAACTTTTGAGTGTTTTTGGCTTTGCTTGATTGATTTTCTGTCTGATGTTTGCTAGTGCTCTAAAAATCAAATAAATCCTCCAACTCTTATGCTTCATCTCCTTGATCCAAAACCTTTTCCCAGTGATCATGCCATCTGTATAGACCAGTATAGAATTTTCTTATAAAAATATTTTGGCCAAATAGTATTTTCTAAAATTAGTTTTTCCAAAAACCCCTGAATTGAGGTTTGCACTGCAAGTACCTTATTTAGGGTGTGAAAAATCTTTCAAAAAGTTTATTTGAATCCTATTAGGTATAGGACTCCCAGAAACCACAAAAGTATAATTTTAAAAGTTATTTTTATATTTTATTTAAAAGCTTTTTCTTTAGGCCAGAAATGGTCTTTAATAGGGAAAAATTATTTAACTATTTCAAAAATATTTGCCAAAATTCAGGGAAACTAATAGGACATATATTGTCCATATATGAGAGTTTCAACACATGGTCATGTTCAAAATATTGGAGAAATCCTTCCAAAACCCTTTTTGGATATTTCAAGCTTTTGAAATATTTACAAAGGAAATATTCTCCAAAAATTCCAGGGAAATTCTATCATGTCAAATATGACATATTTGATGATCTTGCAAAGCCTCATGCCTTGAAGATCAAGGGAACATCATCTAATCCCCTCAAAACCAATTCTGTCCATTTTGAAGTTTGAGCAACTTTACATTGCCAAACTTGTCCAAATGCTCTCAAACTTGATGCACATGCTAAATGATGTAATTATGCATCTATGCCAAATGGCACAAGTTTTGGAGAAGCATAACTTGATCTAAGTGCCCCAAAACCATTTCTGTTCAAATTCAAATTTGAACAACTCTACATTGTCAACTTTTTACCTGGGGCTTCAAACTTTGTGGGCATGATCATAACCCCAAATTATGATGCTACACCAAGTGGTGCATCAAGGGGAGATGAATAGCTCAACTCAAACAAGGTGGAACCATTTCTGTTGATTTCTAGGGTTCACCAAAGTTACATTGGCAACTTTGCCCAAATGAGCTCAAATTCGGTGGAGGGGCCTAACTGTGTGTAACATTCCATCCTGTTGAGTCCCATGTCAAGTGGAAGTCATTTGCTCTCCCAAAACATGATCAAACACCTTCTGCCAATTTACCAAAACCATTGGATTGACCCCTTTTACTATTTCCCTTTACCCCAAATTCTTACCACAGCTTCTCCTGGTCATCTCCTACCTCCAGTAACCCTCCCTTGCCTCAGCTCAATCATTGGAGGGGGGTAAAACCCCAACTTACTCTTCTGGACAGCAGTTTTCACCTTCTTCTTCACCTCCCTCCTCATTCCAGTGGCTTCCCAGAGCATCCAAGGCCACAGCGCATTTGTTTACTTCTCCCTCGACCCCCTAGACAATGTTAGGCAAGACGGACACGACCAGAGCGGCGAGGGCACAGCCGTGCCACCCATTCGGGCGCTCTGGAGCGCGCTACAGTGCGCTCCCGCACTGTAGCCGCCTCCAATCGGCTGCACCCGACAGCCTGGGGCCTCCCCCTCGTGTCCCCCGAGGCTGCCTCAGCGTCCGCAACACGCTGGGCGGTCGGCCCCCTCCTCTCTCCTCCTCCCTCACCCCCGCTCGCACGCGCACCGCCCGACCCCGAGCTCCAGTGAGCAAGCTCACACGCGCGACTCCTCTGACCGTTTCCCCCGCTCCCTTTCTTCTCTCCCTCGTCCTAGACCAACTCCAGGAACACCCTGGACACACTGCGGCAGGCTCATGTGACCCGTGGCGATGGCATCATGCTCACCGGCACACGGCGCCTCGATGGACCGTCGCCCACCTACTTATAGGGCACCCCCGAGCCCCCTTGCGGCTCCTTTGGCACTCTCCCTCTTCCGTGCGTCTCCCAAGCCGTCCCATTGCTCTCCCCGTGCCCTACGGCCTCCTCCCTAGCCGGAGCAGAGCCGCCGGCCGCCGCTCGAATTCGGGCAACCCCGAGCCCCTCTCTCCCTCCTAGCCACTCCGGTGCCACCGCTCGACCTCCAGGGAGCTCCCCACCTCCGCCAAACCTCCCCAGGATGCTCGTACGCTCGAAGCCCAAGATGACCGGAGCCCTCCTCCGCCGCGGTTGAACCCCTGCTCGCCCTGGTCCTCCCCGGCAGGCGTGCTACCCATGGTTGGATGCGCCTCTCCGCGCTGGTCACTCCGATGGCCGGGGCGTCGCCGGAGACGGCCCGAGCCGACGGGGCCACGCCAGCGAGCGCTCGGCCGTGCCTCCCCTGCCTCTGCTCTATTCGAGCGGGAGGTGGGGGAAGAACCTGCCGCTGGGGGCCCGCGCGTCAGCGACCCAGTGGGCGGGCCCCTCCGTTTAAGTGGAAGCGGGTCTGGCCTCGGCCGCCTTCCCCGCACGGAAACGCCCTTCCTGGCGGGCGCCTTCGACGTGGCCAGGCCCCTGCGCGTGGCTGTGCAGATGGGTCGGCCCAGTGCACTGAAGCATTAAGCCCCGCCTTGTGCGCAGTATGAGGGTAAAACCCTTTTTCTTTTTCTTTTTCTTTTTCCAGTAAACTTCAAAAATCTCCCAAATATTCATTTGAACTCCAAATTTGGTGATTCAAATTTCCAGTGACTCCATAAATCATGATCTACCTGTTGGTGCAACATGCACATTATTCCAGAGACATTTCCTTCACAAATAATTATCAAATGCCATTATTCCATTTTCTGTGATGAACTTTAGAAAATCACAAAGAGCTCAAATTTGATCCAAATGCAGTGATTCAAATTCCTAGATGCTTGTCATATCCAAACTTAGTTTTGGAACATTTTTATTAATACTTTCTGTACCCCACCAAATATTGAGCCATTTCTTCATATTTATCAGCTTTGCAAAATCCTAGGAAATTCATTTGAACTCCAAATCCAGTGAAACCAACTCCTAGAGGCTTCTAAAATCATGACTTGTTGATGGGTGCCTTTGCTCATCATTCAAGAATATATTTCTGTACACTTCTTTCAAATCCATAAACCCCTTGATTCTATCATATTGGAATGATCCAAACTATCCAATGATCCAATGCCCATGAAACCACCTTGGTTATTTTTCATATGACCAGAGGTATCCTAGAAAAGTCCAACTCCTATTTTTAGAGCACTTTTATTTTTGCCTTGTTGTGTTGCTTATTATGATTGTTTCCATCGTTAGTTGACGAAATAAACGGAGTACTCGGAGATGGACCAGAAGGGTTGAAGACTCGGGAGGATAAGGCAAGCAGCCCTTTGACCATGTTCGAGAGACCCTTTTTATGCATGTCTCATAGCACCTTATTATCAATGCATCGGAATCATGTTGAGGTGGAGACCACTTTGGTTGCTACCTTTGTTACTGTTACTTTACTATTGAAACTTGCATCAAACATGACCCTACCTTCCTATGAGGGTTATGTGGGTGGGAGTAGTTAGGTTGCTTTAATAGTGGCTACGCAAATGGGACGGGAATATGCATGGTGACGGAGGCAGAATACTTTCAAAAGACTTTTCGAAAACCCCGTCGGGTGCCACTTATGCCCGAGGGAGATGGTGAGATGGGTAACCACTTGACGACGAAGTGGTGTACCGAGGGAAGTGTGTGTGTGTGTTGTTTTGAAAACGGATTGGTTTAAGTTGCGACCGTTATTCCAACCTTACATGCGCAACCACTCTACCCTTATATGGGAAAGGGCATTATTGATTACCTAGGTCGATAGTAGCAAGGTGCCCGCATTACTAGTGACAGGAGTGACATGAGGTCACTCTCGGGACGGGGTCGTGCTTGAATAGGCGGCCATGACTGTTTTCACAGGGCACCGGACACACCGTTGGTACCCCGTGTTAGTGGTATGTGATGAATATGGGAGCAAGGCTCCACAATCTTTAAGATGTGAAATGTTTGGCACGGGGCTGTTACCAATCGAGTGGACTCTATGTTAGTGTCTTCTAGGGAAAGATAGTGATCGGGTGCTTAACCCGGGTACTTGAGGTACCACGGGTCGTGGATGTCACGGAAGTTCCCCGAATCTAGTGGGTAAAGTGTGCTACCTCTGCAGAGTGTAAAACTATTCTAATAGCCGTGTCCGCGGTCAAGGACAGTTGGGTAACCGCTCTTGGGCTACGTCCAATGTTTGCGAAACCTGGTGTGTGTGTGTGTGTGTGAGGAAACAACATGGTTCAGTGATGTTGTTGATGTGATTGTGAGGAAGTCACAATGAGCTTGAGCATGGGTTGATCACAACTCTTTCTCGATAATGATGTCTGTGACCTCCTGATACTTGTTGCAGACACATGCGTGCCCATGTTATATGTTGATCATACTTGCATTTGAAAAACTAGCTTTCCGCAAAACTACCAATTTAGCAGTAGATCTTTGCATAATTATTCTGTCATCACACTTGGGTTGCTTGCGAGTACATTCAAAGTACTCATTGGCTTGCCACTGGTTATTTTATTGGCCAGGCATGAGAGAACAGGTTATGAAGAAGATTTCTTGGTGACGAGCACGCGAGCTAGGACGCTTCCCAGTCAGAATGCCTGTAGGGTTAAGGCAGATGGCATGGGTCCATGTTGTCATTGAAGATTTCCGTTGCGATGATATACTCAAGACTTGACCATAATGGTCCTATTTGTGTAATACGGTGTGTATGGATGTAAGACTCTTGTTATTCAGCTTCTGTGTGTTCAGTGAGCATTGATCTCTGGGATCACTGTACACGTGCATTCGGTGATCACGACTTACGAGTCGGGGTCCCCACAATTCTGGTATCAGACGGAATACTTATTCTCATTGCTCTGAACCCCTTTCACACTCAGTTTCAGGCAACGAACGATTGCCTAGCCGCTTGAAACTTCTGATTGCACCTTCTTATTATCCGCTCGATGACTTCTTTAATTTCAACTTGAGTGATGCTTCTATGCCTCGTTCATCGAGATAGCCCCCAGGTACCTAACATGTGTTGAGCTCCGTCCTGCCCAAGTTTTCTCCCTTCACCCTTTTCCGTAAGTACGATGGAGATCCTGAAGGAAGAATGACAACTTCGTCACGGTGCCCTGAAGCAGAGAACTAAAGACATCAACTATAAGGATCGACTACTTCGGGAAGAGCAGCCAAGACTGAGAAGGCTTGCTAGAATTTCATAACCAATCATTCCCCTTAACTCTACCTCCTAAAATCTCGGGACGAGATTTCTTGTAGTGGAGGAGATTTGTAACACCCCGAGAATCATGCTACAGTAAAGCCATGCTAATGATGGCATGTCACTAGATTTGCTAAGCTAAGTTCCCTCTTGATAAAAATCAAAGCCAAATTCAAATTTAAAATATAGTCAAATAAAATAATTCACAAACATGAAAACTAAAATGTTCATCTTGTGGCAAATATTCCATAACTAATTATGGTGGTGGACCAACATTTTTGTAATGTGTTTTGATTCCCAAAAGTAATTAAAACATTGGTCTAAACAATAATTTGAATGCTTGTTAAAGTTATAAAAAATACTAGACTAATTTATTTATGTGCCTAAATAATTATGGCAATGAGCTATTATGTTATACTAACTTAGGAGCAAGTTTTATATTTTATAAAACAGTTTTTGTTTTAAAAGAAATGACAATAGAAAACAAATGAAAAGAAGATGGAAAGGAGTAACTAAAACAATATGAAGAATAGAGAGAATGGAACAGTTTGGAAGAAGAGGGGAGGCCCGCGTGGGGCTGAGAGGTCTAGCCCACCTCCCCTCAGCTCCCTCCTCATGCTACAGGAAACGGGGGCAGGGTGTGGCGGCCATCCCACGGCCATGCCCCCCCCCCAGCCACGTGCGGCCATCCCCCTGGCCCCCTCGTGGATAAGAGCGCATCCTTGGCCCCCTGCTTACCCTAGCGCCCCTTTTCCCCTCGCTCACCCCTCTCCCTCCCAGGTTCGCCCGTCGTAAGAAGCTCCGTCGCCGCCGCCGCCTCGTAGTCGTGCTCCGGGACCCCCCAGAGCCACTCGAAGACTACAAGGAGCTCCTCCCGCCTCATCTTCGTCGATACCAAGAAGCAACTGATACGTCCAAAACGTATCTATAATTTCTGCTTGCTCCATGCCTCTTTTGGGTGATATTGCTATGATATTTATACACTTCCATACACTTTTGATCATATTTGGACTAACCTATTAACTCAGTGCACCCCAGTGCCAGTTTCTGTTTTCTGCTGTTTTTGTATTTCAGGTTTTCCCATCACGTAAACTGCCAGAAAAATCCCGGAAAAATTATATAAAAAATCAGCGTTCCAGAAGCTTCCCAGCAGCCAAAGTACAGCCGGAGGGGGGCCACCAGGGCTCCAGGCGCCCTGGTGGCGCGGCCCCCCTCCTGGCCGCGTCGGGGGTGCGCCTGGGCCCCTCAGGCCTCCGCTGATGCCTCCCTTTGGCATATATTTATATCGTGTCCCGAAACCCTCGAGACGGGAACCCTTTTTCGTGATCTCATCTCTGTTCCGCCGCCGCCGCGCTTCCAAGATCGGGAGCGCCAGGAGAACTCTTCCCGGCACCCTGCCGGAGGGGAGGATCACCATCGGGAGCCTCTCCACCACCATGGATGCCTCCCGGATGAGTTGTGAGTAGTCTCCCTTGGACCATGGGTCCATGACCAGTAGCTATGTGATGTTCTCCTCCCCTTCTTGTGCTTCACTAATTAGTCCTCGTGAGCTGCCCTACATGATCGAGGCACATATGTAATCCTTATGCTGTTGCTATGTTGAGTTTGCTGGGATCCGATGGATTGTGAGATTATGTTCAGATTGTGTTCGAGTAATGTATTTGATCTACCTCTTTTATATTTATGTTCGTCAGTAATTCTTGCATGTTCTCCGTTGTTATTTATTGCTTTGGCCAAGTAGTAGGTAGTGACTCCAAGAGGGAATGTTATGCTTGATTGTGGGTTCATGCCCCTCGATGACTAGCTTGAGTGACAAAAACATGAGTCTAGGGGATGTGCTGTTGCCACAAGGGGGAAAACAACGGTGCTTGTGCCCGCGGGTGCAAGGATTGTTTACTTTACGCAAAGTTATTTTAATGCAGTTGTGTGTTGCTTTGAGTTTACACTATGGGTGGGACTCGCAACTTAATACCAGCGAGATGTTCTGGATAGATATCTCAAGGTGGATGATTAGTAGTAGATGCAGATGGATTTCGGTCTACTTGCCTTGGCGTACCGCCCATGCTTTGAACCTCTACCTTTCTTGTAACATAGTTAGCATTGGTTTGCGCACATAATTCTGTCAATTGCCAAGCTGTAATTCGTTTACCTCACATAGCTGTTTTATCGTCTTTTGGGAGAGAGACATCACTAGTGAACATCATGGGACCCCGGTCCATATTACCATCACTGATCACATCCGCTATTTACTTTCCGCTTTTTACTTACTATTGCAGCAAAACCTATCACTATTATCACTTGCGTTTGATCCTTTGTAAATGACAAGGCCGGAGGGATTGACAACCTCTCTGTACTCGTTGGGAGCAAAGTTATTTGCATCTGTGTGCAGGTCCACGTTGATTGCTAATATCTGGCGCCGTTAGCAGTTGACACCTTCTTGTTGAAACTGGGAGTCTCAGGGAAATCGATCCTTGGTATCTTTGCCAAGGGAAAACTTCCGCTACACTACATCTCAAACCTTCCACTTGGGGTAACCAACGAGGGGCGAGAAGCCATTAAGCAAAGTTTTCTGGCGCCGTTGCCGGGGACTCCACTCTTCAAGATAGGGGAGTTGCACGCTATCTTTTACCTTTGCTTTTTAGTCTTGTTAGTTTACCTTTCATTTTTTGCTTTAGTATCCTTTATCAAAAATCACAAAAATAGTTATTTCATTCTTCAGTTGTCATTATGTCGGGTCCTTTTGTCTTTGGTGAGGCAGAAGTTCTCACCTTTAAAAAAAGAGGTGGGGAAAGTCTAAAAGATGCTTGGTATAGAATTAATGATTCTCAAAAAAGAGCCACCAAGAAGCAACCTACTACTATCCTGCTTAGAAATTTTTATGTTGGAATTACTTCTTGGAATAGGTTTATTCTAGATACTGCTATCAATGGAAATTTCCTAGAGGCCCCAGTTTGGGAGTCTCTTAGTATTATTGAAAATCTTGTTGGGAATCCCCCTGTTGTTAGCATTCAAGTGGACATCACCCTTGCTCACATTATGAAAAAACTTGAAAAGATAGAGCTAGAGATGCCAAGCATTAATAAGATAAACGAGTTGGATCATAAGATCCAAGGGAATTTGAATAGGCTTGATAGCTCCATGCATAAAATTGTCAAAACTTTGGAGACCATCAAATCCCATGACTTGGACTCTTCTAGGATAGACAAGATTGAGGAAATCTTTGATACCTTAGGAACTACTTTCTCCTCAATCAAAACCAAAAAGGTAGAAACTCCGGCAAAGAAGGAGCCTAAGTTCGTTCACGTTCCAAAGGCTCCCCATTCTAAAAGTAATCCATCTATTGCCAAAGGGGTTGAAACTGTAAAGACTTTGGAAGAAACACCTCTCTTTGATGAATTTATAAATGAATCTTCCCTTGACTTTTATCCTTTTGGTCTTCTCCCTAGAAGTATCTCTATGAGGCCTTTATTTGAAAGTCCTCTTAAGACTAGTTGTATTATTGAAGAGCTTTTTGATGATCTTGATGATGGTTCAATTGATACAACTTGATCTCTATGAATTATGCCTAGCTTAAAGGCATAAAAGAAAGCGCTTTTGGGAGGCAGCCCACATGAATAAAATTTTACTTTACTTTTGTTGTGTCTTGATGTTGTTACTACAGTAGCATCATCATTGTATCTTTGTTTTTCAACTTTGTGCCAAGTGTAGCCTCTGATATCAAGAAAGTTCAAAAGTTGTGACGTGCTGTCCAGGAAACAGATTCTGTCCTTGGATAGAAAAATTCGTATAAAATCACCGGATCATCTTTTTGGTCTGAATTTTTTCGAAAGCGTGCTCTATACAATTGTCTTTCGTGCTTCTGTTCTGAGTTTTTTTATTAGAGTTGCAGAAGTGCCCCGAAAAAATCATTTACTACCTCCTGTTATGTTTTTCACAGATTCTGTCCTGTTTTGCCTTTCCTTCATTTTGCAAACCTTGAGCTTGCTTTTTCTTTGCAAAAACCTTTTGGCAATCTTGAGAAACAGTAGACCTTCAAGAATATCCTTATTTCCAACAAGGAACAATTATTTTATTATGGGTACTAACCTCGCTAATCAGATTATGATGAGTTATGTATGAAGGGAGTTTTCAAGTGTGCGAGGGAAGATGATAAAAAGATTCAGGAGTGTCAAGCGCTCAAGCTTGGGGATGCCCCCGTGCACCCCCAAGAAATATTCAAGGAGACTCAAGCGTCTAAGCTTGGGGATGCCCCCGTGCATCCCCTTCTCCATCAACATTATCAGTTCGTCTTTTGTTCCACTATATTTTTATCACTTCATGTGTTATGTGCTATGCTTGGAGCGTCTTGCTTTTAGTTTTCCTTTTTAGTTTTCCTTAGCTTTTCATAACGAGTCGGAACTCAGCTTTATTTATGTGGGAGAGAAACACGCTCCACTTCTACCTAGAACACAACATAGAATTTTCATGTCTATCTTTGCTGTGTATGTTCTTTGTCTTTCAATAGCTACTATCATGTTCAGCTCTTAGTTTTCATGCTTATCTTTTTAAAGAGCTTTTGTTTAGTTGGTTGCTTGAACTCTCTTTATTTATCATGATTATCTTATTAAGAGAGTTTGCTTCCGTTGCATTGGTTGATATGTCTATGATAAAAATGCTACGTGCATAATGGTGCTTAGTAGTTCATGTTTTCTTATGGTTAGTCTCAAATAGCTGGGGGGTTCCCAATGTGTTATTGGAGTACCAACATGATTTGTTTGCTTATGATGTGGTATGGTTTAGTAATATCTTCCTTCAAGAATTTATTTTGATTGACTTGGCGTATGCTCACGCATATTTAAGACTGTAAAGAAAGTCTATCAAGCCTTGATGATCTTTTATTTCTGAGTAGCGATATAACTACCATGCCTGATTCAATGTTGCTTTGTCGCTCTGCATGATTATGACCGTCATTGCTCTCTTAGTTGGTCGCTCCCAGTCTTTTGCTAACCTCCACCTGTACTAAGCGGACTGACTGCTTGTGCATCCAATTCTTTTAAACCAGTTATGCCATATGAGTCCACCATACCTTCCTACATGGTATTTACCTGCCATTCCTAACGAAGAATTTCATGTACCATCTCGAAATTATTCAAAAAAAATGCATTCCTATTTTGTGCCTCTGTTTTAAGTTCATGAGGAAGTAGTAGTTAATTCATGATCTTTTTAAGCTGGACAAGCTTCACCCCCGGATTGCATGTCTAATGTGCAAACCCATAACACGAGAAGGAACTGGCATTGAGTGCGCCTGGCTCAAAATTAATATAACAAACAAACCCTCCTTCACGCTTTGTTCATGAGAAATCAGAAAACTTTGGCAGTGATAAACAAAGGAGATTAAGAGGATGTGATCGTCCTCATTCGGGAGCCGTTCCTCGAAACTTGTCCATCTCAAGAAGTGATTGAGTTATCTGCTAGCATTCGTTGACGGAACATGCATAATCTAAAAAAATAATTATTACCTCTGTTTTTAAAACCAAGAGCTCTGGTACATGTTTTGTCTTTGTTTCCAACTACGGGTTTTCAACCTTGCCAACAAAAGCCACGGTTCGAGAGTCTCCACCTTCTTTTAAAGCACCAACTACTGAGAGCATGATTGTCATTCTGAGTGTAATGTGCATTGTCCCAAAGTAGCATTGTCTTTTGCATGATTGTGATATCGTTTATTCTGAAATTATTGTATCTAGTCATCACTTAAACCTTGGAGGTGCCCCTGCATTTATGTTTTGCTTCACTAAAGGGGGCAAGCGAGATATCACTTTATCATATTTGCACACCATGCTCATTACAAATCTATTTGATGTTTCAGTATCATATTGTAAAACTTTCAGTTCTTTGTGATATTCTCATGAGGCAACTTAATTACTACAGATTCATTGTCTCAGTAAGCTTTTGTCATATGACTATGAAAAAGTCCTATATGGTTAATAGCATGTCACCACAGAAATTATTCTTGTTATCATTTACCTACTCGAGGACGAGCAGGAATTAAGCTTGGGGATGTTGATACGTCCAAAACGTATCTATAATTTCTACTTGCATGTCTCTTTTGGGTGATATTGCTATGATATTTATACACTTCCATACACTTTTGATCATATTTGGACTAACCTATTAACTCAGTGCACCCCAGTGCCAGTTTCTATTTTCTGCTGTTTTTGTATTTCAGGTTTTCCCATCACGTAAACTGCCAGAAAAATCCCGGAAAAATTATATAAAAAAACAGCGTTCCAGAAGCTTCCCAGCAGCCAAAGTACAGCCGGAGGGGGGCCACCAGGGCTCCAGGCGCCCTGGTGGCGCGGCCCCCCTCCTGGCCGCGTCGGAGGGGCGCCTGGGCCCCCCAGGCCTCCGCTGATGCCCCCTTTGGCATATATTTATATCGTGTCCCGAAACCCTCGAGACGGGAACCCTTTTTCGCGATCTCATCTCTGTTCCGCCGCCGCCGCGCTTCCAAGATCGGGAGCGCCAGGAGAACTCTTCCCGGCACCGTGCCGGAGGGGGGGATCACCACCGGGAGCCTCTCCACCACCATGGACGCCTCCCGGATGAGTTGTGAGTAGTCTCCCTTGGACCATGGGTCCATGACCAGTAGCTATGTGATGTTCTCCTCCCCTTCTTGTGCTTCACTAATTAGTCCTCGTGAGCTGCCCTACATGATCGAGGCACATATGTAATCCTTATGTTGTTGCTATGTTGAGTTTGCTGGGATCCGATGGATTGTGAGATTATGTTCAGATTGTGTCTGAGTAATATATTTGATCTACCTCTTTTATATTTATGTTCGTAAGTAATTCTTGCATGTTCTCCGTTGTTATTTATTGCTTTGGCCAAGTAGTAGGTAGTGACTCCAAGAGGGAACGTTATGCTTGATTGTGGGTTCATGCCCCTCGATGACTAGCTTGAGTGACAGAAACATGAGTCTAGGGGATGTGTTGTTGCCACAAGGGGGAAAACAACGGTGCTTGTGCCCGCGGGTGCAAGGATTGTTTACTTTACGCAAAGTTCTTTTAATGCAGTTGTGTGTTGCTTTGAGTTTACACTATGGGTGGGACTCGCAACTTAATACCAGCGAGATGTTCTGGATAGATATCTCAAGGTGGATGATTAGTAGTAGATGCGGATGGATTTCGGTCTACTTGCCTTGGCGTACCGCCCATGCTTTGAACCTCTACCTTTCTTGTAACATAGTTAGCATTGGTTTGCGCACATAATCCTGTCAATTGGCTAGCTGTAATTCGTTTACCTCACATAGCTGTTTTATCATCTTTTGGGGGAGAGACATCACTAGTGAACATCATGGGACCCCGGTCTATATTACCATCACTGATCACATCCGCTATTTACTTTCCGCTTCTTACTTACTATTGCAGCAAAACCTATCACTATTATCACTTGCGTTTGATCCTTTGTAAACGACAAGGCCGGAGGGATTGACAACCTCTCTGTACTCGTTGGGAGCAAAGTTATTTGTATCTGTGTGCAGGTCCACGTTGATTGCTAATATCTGGCGCCGTTAGCAGTTGACACCTTCTTGTTGAAACTGGGAGTCTCAGGGAAATCGATCCTTGGTATCTTTGCCAAGGGAAAACTTCTGCTACACTGCATCTCAAACCTTCCACTTGGGGTAACCAACGAGGGGCGAGAAGCCATCAGCAACTCAAGCTGGGGAGCGCTGCATCACCGCCATCGCGACATCTTCTCCGCGCACAGCCGCGGCCCCTCGCCGCCGATTGCATCGCCGTCTAGCCGTCCCCGGCCTCCCCGAGCGCGTCACCGAGCTCCATGGTGAGCCACGCTTCCTCCCTTCTAGTTTCCCTTTGGTTCGGTTGCCGTTTGCCGACTCCCATAGCTCGCCGTGGTCGCCATGGCCGGACGTCGCCCTGCACGTGCTCGCCCGCGCCCTCTGGACGCGTCCTTCTGCACGTAGACCCGCGCCGCCCGTGTTCACGCCCTAGTCGCACCCGCCGTCACTCGCCCGCTCGCACGCGCAGCCTGTGCCCGCTGCCGGCTGCGCCCGCACACCCTCGGTTCTGCCTGCTGCTAGCGCCACCACGACTGCATCCCGCCCTCATTCGCTGCTGGTGTTTGTTGCTGATGCGTATGCGTGTAGCGATGCTGCTCTGTTTTTGCTGCTACGCTGTCGCTGCTAGCTGTACTCGCCAGTACACGCGCGTGCCGGCTCACATACCTGCAGCGACACTGCTCTTGGCCACCCTTGTGCGCCCCATTGCCATGGCCGAGTGCCCATGTGCGCTGCGTGTGTGCACAGCCGTGAGGCTGGGCTTTGCCTCTGGCCGGCCTTGTTCAAATTAGATTAAGGACTAATGTACTAGTTAAGTTAGTTGCTACACTATGACATTTGGGCCCCAATTGATTAAGTTAGATTTTATTTATTAGATTAGACATAACTTTGTGACATGTGGGCCACCACTTGCTTTTTAACTAGTCAACTTTGACTTGGTCAATTCGGATTAACTAAATATAATAATTTCAGAAAATTATTAAAACTTGAGAAAATCATATAAAATAATTCGTAAGTCGGATGAAAAAGTTTTATATATGAAAATCGCTCACCGACGAGACGAATCCGAATACGCGGTCCGTTCGTCCACCACATGTCCCTATCATACCGAACATGCAACTTTCCCCTTCGTTTCATCTGTCCGAAAACACGAAACACCGGGGAGACTTTCCCGGATGTTACCCCCTTCGTCGGTATCGTGTAACACCGCGTTAGATTACACCGAGTGTTGCTTTTGCTTGTCGTGCAACTGTTTGCTTTATATTTACTGTTTCTCCCCCCTCTTCTCTCTGATAGACCCCGAGACCGATGATGCCCCGGTGATCGACTACGGTGTTGACGACCCCTCCTTCTTGCCAGAGCAACCAGGAAAGACAACCCCCCTTGATCATTCTGATATCGCCCACTCTCTTCTCTCTTATGCTTGCATTAGAACTGCTACTGCTTTTTGTATGATCCTATTCTGATGCATAGCCTATTGTTGGTACCTGCTTTCATACCTTACACGTTTATACTAAACTGCTTAGTATAGGCTGGTTAGAGATCCACCAATGACCCCCCACATTGTCCCGACTGCCCCGCCGGATTATCAGAAGGCCCGATCAACGGGATCGAAGACCAGGACCCGGCACCGCACATCACTTTCCCCTTAGTTACTCGACACTACTGGGCTACTATCGAGTGCCGAGGGTGAGACCTCATCAGCACTTCTGATGTTAACCTTGTAGGTTAGTTCATCGGTTATGGTCATCGAGGGTGATTCCTCTTTATCCACTCCCGATAACGACACTGTCGTGCAACTCCTCAAGAGTGGACCTCGAGGGTGACTCCTCTTTCGTTCACCTTGACGATAAACATCAGGTGGAATTCCATCGAGGGTGATTTCCTCAGGTTTTTTTTGGTGTTAGACACACAGTTACTATGGTTATTATGACTTTACACTGAACCTTGCTACTAAAGGCGGGTCGACCCTGAGGGTTACCCGCGAATGATGTGGAGACGGGTTGACCTGGAGGGTACCCGAGAGTTGAATACGAGGCATGGCCGGGCATTCTTAGCCCTTGCCGCAAGTCCTCGAGACGGGGCGATGGGGTCACATCTTTCGTGAGTCTCTGCTCGTTACTGCGTTCCCAAGACACTAAACGGTTTGGATATTAGATCCCAGGGGCCTCTGGCCTGATAGCGCTAACCATCACGTGGGCACAGTATGGCCATTCTGTGTCGTATGCATTAGCCGAGGCTTAACTGACGTCATTACGACTGAGCGGCGCGCGCCGGGTTGGACTGCGTAAGCACCTACCTTTTAAGGAGGTTGCCCAGGTCTGCTCACCGGCCGCCCATGCAACATGAAGGAGTTCCCGGGATGATTGGCCCATGACCCCTGGGGGCATAGGGTTTAGTCTGGCGTGCATGACCTCTCTATTAAGCCTAGGTCGGGTTGCGGGGTATTGTTTGGCCGAGGGCGGGCATGACCTGATGGTGTGTCCGACCGGAGTACAGGAAGCGTGTTGGGTAAGTTGGTGCACCCCTGCAGGGAAGAAAACATATATCGATAGCCTGTCCTACGGTAACGGATGCTTGGAGTTGTATCCCGATCGCTACAACTAGAACTGGATGCTGAGGCATTGTTTGGATATGTTGCTTCGGGAGTCGAGAAAGGATCCCGGAGCGTTGGAACAACAACATAAATATGACTTATGTTATACTACTCTACTTCCCCCTCTTGCTGCAAGACGATGGTTTCCAGAAGATGCTAGTCTTCGATAGGGCTAGCTTCTCCCCCTCTTATTCTGCCATTCTGCACCTTAGTCCACGTATACTACCCTTTTCATTGATACCGATGCATATGTAGTGTAGATCCTTGCTTGCGAGTTCTTTGGATGAGTACTCACGGTTGCTTTGCTCCCCCTTTCCCCCCTTCTTTCTTCTTGCTGGTTGATGCAACAAGATGGTAGAGTCTAGAGCCAGATGCCACATTTGACGACTGCTGCTACCCCGATGGAGGCTACTACTACGTGAAGACCGCCGATGACCAGGAGTAGTTAGGAGGTCCCAGGCAGGAGGCCTTGCCTTTTCGATCGTGTTGTTTTTGTGCTAGCCTTCTTAAGGCAAACTTGTTTAACTTATGTCTGTACTCAGATATTATTGCTTCCGCTAACTCTTGTGTATTCGAGCTTATGTATTCGAGCCCTCGAGGCCCCTGGCTTGTAATATAAAGCTTGTATTATTTTATTTGTGTCTAGAGTTGTGTTGTGATAACTTCCAGTGAGTCCCTGATGTTGGTCGTACACATTTGCGTGCATGATCAGTGTACGGTCTAATCGGGGGCGTCACACCGGCATGACACCATGATCTCCATCATCATGATCTCCATCATCGTGTCTTCATGAAGTTGTCTCGCCAAATGTTACTTCTACTACTATGGCTAACGGTTAGCAATAAAGTAAAGTAATTACATGGCATTTTGAATGACACACAGGTCAGACAATAAAATAAGACAACTCCTATGGCTCCTGCCGGTTGTCATACTCATCGACATGCAATTCGTGATTCCTATTACAAGAACATGATCAATCTCATACATCACATATATCATTCATCACATCGTTTTGGCCATATCACATCACACGGCACATGCTGCAAGAACAAGTTAGACGGCCTCTAATTGTTGTTGCAAGTTTTTTACGTGGCTACTATAGGTTTCTAGCAAGAACGTTTCTTACCTACGCCAAAAACCACAACATGATATGCCAATTACTATTTACCCTTCATAAGGACCCTTTTCATCGAATCCGATCCTACGAAAGTGGGAGAGACACACACCCGCTAGCCACCTTATGCAACTAGTGCATGTCAGTCGATGGAACCTGTCTCACGTAGGCGTACGTGTAAGGTCAGTTCAGGCCGCTTCATCCCACGATGCCACCGAATCAAGATAAGACTAGTAACGACAAGTAAATTGAAAAATCGACGCCCACAACACTTGTGTTCTATTCGTGCAAAGAAACTATGCATAGACCTAGCTCATAATGCCACTATTGGGATCGTTGTAGAAATTCAAAAAAAAATCTACGCATCACCAAGATCAATCTATGGAGTGACTAGCAACGAGAGGGGAGTGCATCTTCATACCTTTGAAGATCTCGATGCGGAAGCGTTGCAAGAACGCGGTTGGTGGAGCGATACGTCTCCAGCGTATCTATAATTTTTTATTGTTCCATGCTATTATTTATGATGTTTTGGATGTTTAATGGGCTTTATCATACACTTTTATATCATTTTTGGGACTAACCTACTAACCCAAAGGCCCAGTCCAGATTGCTGTTTTTTGCCTGTTTCAGGATTTTGCAGAAAAATAATATCAAACAGAGTCCAAATGGAATGAAACCTTCGCGAGAGATATTTTGGAGAAAATCACGCACATGGAACTTGGGAACCACGTCAGAGGGGCCACGAGGTGCCCACGAGGGTGGGGGGCGCGCCCCCCTTCCCAGGGCGCGCCCCCTGCCTCATAGGCCCCTCGAGCGTCCCCCGGTGTCCTCCTTCCTCCTATATAAGTCTACGTACCCCGAAACCATCAGCAACAGAGAAAAAACCCTAATTCCACTGCCGTAACCTTCTGCTCCCGTGAGATCCCATCTTGGAGCCTGTTCCGGAGCTCCGCCAGAGGGGGGATCCATCACGGAGTTCTTCTACATCATCATCATCGCCCTCACCATGAGTTGTGAGTAGTTTACCACAGACCTTCGGGTCCATAGCTAGTATCTAGATGGCTTCTTCTCTCTCTCTGGATCTCAATAGCAAGTTATCCTCGGTCTTCGAGGAGATCTATTCGATGTAATCTCTTTTTGCGGTGTGTTTGTCGAGATCCGATGAATTGTGAGTTTATGATCAAGATTATCTACGAGAAATATTTGGTTCTTCTCTGAACTCTTTATGTGTGCTAATAATATCCTTGCGAGTCTCTTCGAATTATTGGATTGGTTTGGCCTACTAGATCTATAGTTCTTGCAATGGGAGAAGTGCTTGGCTTTAGGTTCAATCTTGCGATGTCCTTTCCCAGTGACAGTTGGGGAAGCAAGGCACGTATTGTATTGGTGCCATCGAGGATAAAAAGAAGGGGTTTATATCATATCGCTTGAGTTTATCCCTCTACATCATGTCATCTTGCTTAAGGCGTTACTCTATTCTTATGAACTCAATACTCTAGATGCATGCTGGATAGCGGTCGATGTGTGGAGTAATAGTAGTAGATGCAGGCAGGAGTTGGTCTACTTGTCTCGGACATGATGCCTATATACAATGATCATGCCTAGATAGTCTCATAATTATTCGTTTTTCTATCAATTGCTCGACAGTAATTTGTTTACCCGTCGTAGAATATCGCTATCATGAGAGAAGCCACTAGAGAACACTATGGCCCCCGGGTCTATTCTCAACATATCAATCTACATCTACTTTACTTTTTCCGCTTTTACTTTCTGTTCTTATAAACAAAAATACCAAAAATATAAACTATCATCTCTATCAAATCTCACTTTCGTAAGTGACCGTAAAGGGATTAACAACCCCTTATCGTGTTGGTTGCGAAGTTCTTATTTGTTTGTGCAGGTGCGAGGGACTCGCGCGTGGTCTCCTACTGGATTGATACCTTGGTTCTCAAAAACTGAGGGAAATACTTACGCTACTGTGCTGCATCTCCCTTTCCTCTTCGAGGGAATACAACGCAAGCTCGAGAAGTAGCAAGAAGAATTTCTGGCGCTGTTGCCGGGGAGGCTTACGCAAAACTCATATACCAAGTACCTATCACAAACCCTTATCCTTTGCATTACATTTTTTTGCCTCTCGTTTTCCTCTCCCCCACTTCACCCTTGCCGTTTTATTTGCCCTTCTTCCATCGTGTGTTTATCCGTCGCTTGCCTCTTGTTTGCTTGTGTTTCCATGTGCCTTCTACTAGCTTGCATCTTTGTTTGCTAAATTATGGGTCCTCATCCACTTGCTAATCTCTTTAAGAGATCCAATTACGTTGAACCAATTGCTAGTGAGTTGAGTGCACTAGATTATCTTTATGGGGTTTTGCTTGAAATTCATGATTCTGAAAATTGTGATGAAGTATTGAAAGGAAATTATAAAGTGATTCACAATAGCTCTTTGAGTAAAAAAATTATAAAGTGATTCACAATAGCTCTTTGAGTAAAAAGCACGATTACAGTTATTATAAATTCTATTGATGTCAATTGTGCTAATGATATGCAAAACCCTAAGCTTGGGGATGCTTATTTTGCTATGCCCACTACTTGTTACAATGATCATGATTGGGGTGATTCTTCTTAAGATCTTGAAAATTTATTTAATCCCCATGATGAATGTAAGATTGATAATAATGTTTGCAATAATATTGAAAGTGGGTTTGGAAGAGTGTCAACTTTAGATCCCACATATTTGGAGAATTTTCAATCTTATGACATTATTGATAAAAGTGGGTTTGGAGAGGTCATGACTCTAGTTAATGTTGATCCCACTTTTTTGGAAGAGTGTCAACATCGCATGCATGTGGATCATGTTGAGAATATGTCTTGTGATAGCTATATTGTTGAATTTGCTTATGATCCTACATGAAATTATTATGAGAGAGGAAAATATGACTGTAGAAATCTTCATGTTACTAAATTACCTCTCTTCATGTTGAGATTGATATTGTTTCTTTCTTCTTCCTTGCATATGCTAGTTTTTGCTTGCCTTGCCAATTTGTTTGCTTAGAAGATGCCTATGCATAGGAAGTATGTTAGACTTAGATGTGTTTTTCACATGTTATATGATGCTCTCTTTGTGCTTCAATTCTTATCTTTAGTGTGAGCATCATTGAAATCCCAAGCCTATCTTAATGGCTATAAAGAAAGAGCTTGTTGGGAGGCAACCCAATTTTATATTTTTTGTTTTTGCTTCTGTTTAGGAATAAATATTGCATCTAGCTTCTGTTTAGATGTGGTTTCATGTTTTTTAGTGTTTGTGCCAAGTAGAACCTTTCGGAAGACTTGTGTGAAGTTTATGTGATCTTGGTGTGAAAAATAGAATTGTTAGCGCGCGCTAGAATGGTCATCAGATTTTACTCGAGCGTGCTATTTAGTCGATTCTTTTTGCAGATGATTAATAGAAAAATTCCTCATGTTTATCAATTTAGTTTGAATTTTGTTACAGAAGCATGCGAAACCTGCAGATTACTACAGACTGTTCTGTTTTTGATAGATTCCGTTTTTCGTGTGATGTTTGCTTATTTCAATGCATCTAAGAGTAGTATTGGCAAGTATGAACCATAGAGAAGTTGGAATAGAGTAGGTTTAACACCAATATAAACAAAGAATGAATTCATGGCAGTACCTTTGAGTAGTGATTTGTTTTCTTATACTAACGGAGCTCACGAGATTTTTTGTCTAAGTTTTGTGTTGTGAAGTTTTCAAGTTTTAAGTATTGCTTTGATGGACTATGGAACAAAGAGTAGAAAAGGCCTAAGCTTGGGGATGCCCATGGCACCCCAAGTAAAATTCAAGAACAATCAAAAGCCTAAGCTTGGGGATGCCCCGGGAAGGCATCCCCTCTTTCGTCTTCATCCATCGGTAACTATACTTGGAGCTATATTTTTATTCACCACATGATATGTGTTTTGCTTGGAGCGTCTTGTATAATTTGAGCCTTTGCTTGTTAGTTTGCCACAATCATCCTTGCTGGACACACCTATTTGAGAGAGTTAAATATGGCCTAGGAATTGATAGAACACTCTATGTGCTTCACTTATATCTTTTGAGTTGAATAGTTTTTGCTCTAGTGCTTCACTTATATCTTTTAGAGCACGGTGGTGATAATATTTTTTAGAAATTGTTGAACTCTCATGCTTCACTTATATCCTTTTGAGAGTCTATTAAAACAGCATGGTTATGTGTTTAGGCTAACAAAACTAGTCTTCACATGATAGACATCCAATATCAATGTAGTAAAAAAATTCACACTAAGTGCATTGAATATGATGAGATGTTGGATGCTTGATAATTGTTTTGAGATATGAGGACAATGATATTAGAGTCATGCTAGTGGAGTTATTATGAAACTGAGAAATACTTGTGTTAAGGTTAGTGATTCCCGTATCATGCATGTATGGTGAACCGCTATGTGACGAAGTTAGAGCATGAGGTATTTGTAAAGTGCCAACCTTTGTGTGGAGGTCGGGGGCGCGCGATGGTTAACTCCTACCAACCTCCCCCTAGGAGCATGCGTTGATTGCTTTGTTTTAATGACTCATAGATTTTGGCAATAAGTATATGAGTTCTTATGATTAATGTTGAGTCCATGGGTTATACGCACTCTCACCCTTCCACCATTGCTAGCCTCTCTTGTACCGTGCAACTTTCGCCGGTACCATAAACCCACTATATATCCTTCCACAAAACAGCCACCATATTATTCCTCAAAACAGCCACCATACCTACCTATCATGGCATTTCCATAGCCATTCCGAGATATATTGCCATGCAACTTTCCACCGTTCCGTTCATATGACACGCATCATATTGTCATATTGCCATGCATGATCATGTAGTTGACATCATATTTGTGGCAAAGCCACCATGCATAATTTTTCATACATGTCACTCTTGATTAATTGCACATCCCGGTACACCGCCGGAGGCATTCATATAGAGTCATACTGTGTTGTAGTATCGAGTTGTAATTTCGAGTTGTAATAAAAGTGTGATGCTCATCATTATTAGAGCATTGGCCCATGAGAGGAAAGACCAATAAAAAAGGGAGATGGCCCAACAAAATAGAGAGTGGCTAATAAAAAAAAGAAGCCCCTCCAAAAAAATGAGAGAAAAGAGAGAAGGGACAATAGCTACTGTCTTTTTCCACACTTGTGCTTCAAAGTAGCACCATGTTCTTCATGATAGAGAGTCTCATGTTTAGTCACTTTCATATACTAGTGGGAATTTTCATTATAGAACTTGGCTTGTATATTCCAACGATGGGCTTCCTCAAATGCCCTAGGTCTTCGGAGCAAGCAAGTTGGATGCACACCCACTAGTTTCTTTTATTGAGCTTTCATACATTTTTAGCTCTAGTGCATCCGTTGCATGGCAATCCCTACTCACTCACATTGATATCTATTGATGGGCATCTCCATAGCCCGTTAATACACCTAGTTGATGTGAGACTATCTCCCTCCTTTTGTCTTCTCCACAACCACCTCTCTATTCCACCCATAGTGCTATGTCCATGGCTCACACTCATGTATTGCGTGAAAGTTGAAAGGTTTGAAAAGATAGAGTATGAAAACAATTACTTGGCTGAAATTGGGGTTGTGCATGATATGAATATTTTGTGTGATGAAGAGGGAGCATAGCCAGACCATATGATTTTGTAGAGATAACTTTCTTTAGCCATAGTATTTTGAGAGGACATGATCTCTTTGTTAGTATGCTTGAAGTATTATTATTTCTTATGTCAATATAGACTTTTATCTTGAATCTTTCAGATCTGAACAATCATGCCACAATTAAGAGAATTACATTGAAAAACTATGTTGGTTAGCATTCCACATCAAAAATTCTTTCTTTATCATTTACCTACTCGAGGACGAGGAGGAATTAAGCTTGGGGATGCTTGATACGTCTCCAACGTAGCGATAATTTTGTATTGTTCCATGTTATTATTTATGATGTCTTGGATGTTTAATGGGCTCTATCATACACTTTTATATCATTTTTGGGACTAACCTACTAACCCAAAGGCCCAGTCCAGATTGCTGTTTTTTGCCTGTTTCAGATTTTGCAGAAAAATAATATCAAACGGAATCCAAACGGAATGAAACCTTCGCAAGAGATATTTTTGGAGAAAATCATGCACAGGGAACTTGAGAACCACGTCAGGGGGGCCACGAGGTGCCCATGAGGATGGGGGCGCGCCCCCCTTCCCAGGGCGCGCCCCCTGCCTCGTGAGCCCCTCGAGCGTCCCCTGGTGTCCTCCTTCCTCCTATATAAGTCTACGTACCCCGAAACCATCAGCAACAGAGAGAAAACCCTAATTCCACCGCTGTAACCTTCTGTTCCCGTGAGATCCCATCTTGGAGCCTGTTCCGGAGCTCCGCCGGCGGGGGGATCCATCACGGAGTTCTTCTACATCATCATCATCGCCCTCACCATGAGTTGTGAGTAGTTTACCAGACCTTCGGGTCCATAGCTAGTATCTAGATGGCTTCTTCTCTCTCTCTGGATCTCAATACAAAGTTCTCCTTGGTCTTCGAGGAGATCTATTCGATGTAATCTCTTTTTGTGGTGTGGTTGTCGAGATCCGATGAATTGTGAGTTTATGATCAAGATTATCTACGAGAAATATGTGGTTCTTCTCTGAACTCTTTATGTGTGCTCATAATATCCTTGCGAGTCTCTTCGAATTATTGGTTTGGTTTGGCCTACTAGATCTATAGTTCTTGCAATGGGAGAAGTGCTTTGCTTTGGGTTCAATCTTGCGATGTCCTTTCCCAGTGACAGTAGGGGCAGCAAGGCACGTATTGCATTGTTGCCATCGAGGATAAAAATATGGGGTTTATATCATATTGCTTGAGTTTATCCCTCTACATCATGTCATCTTGCTTAAGGCGTTACTCTGTTCTTATGAACTAAATACACTAGATGCATGCTGGATAGCGGCCGATGTGTGGAGTAATTGTAGTAGATGCAGGCAGGAGTCGGTCTACTTGTCTCGAACGTGATGCCTATATACAATGGTCATGCCTAGATAGTCTCATAATTATTCGCTTTTCTATCAATTGCTCAACAATAATTTGTTTACCCGCCGTAGAATATCGCTATCATGAGAGAAGCCACTAGAGAACACTATGGCCCCCGGGTCTATTCTCAACATATCAATCTACATCTACTTTACTTTTTCCGCTTTTACTTTCTGTTCTTATAAACAAAAATACCAAAAATATAAACTATCATCTCTATCAAATCTCACTTCTGTAAGTGACCGTAAAGGGATTGACAACCCCTTATCGCGTTGGCTGCGAAGTTCTTATTTGTTTGTGCAGGTGCGAGGGACTCGCGCGTGGTCTCCTACTGGATTGATACCTTGGTTCTAAAAAACTAAGGGAAATACTTACGCTACTGTGCTGCATCTCCCTTTCCTCTTCGAGGGAATAGAACGCAAGCTTAAGAAGTAGCATGGAGTCGTACACGAAGCGATTCAGATCGCGGCCGAATCTGATCTAAGCACCGAACAACGGTGCCTCCGCATTCAACACACGTGCAGCCCGGTGACGCCTCCCGCGCCTTGATCCATCAAGGAGAGAGGGAGAGGTTGGGGAAGACTCCGTCCAGCAGCAGCACAACGGCGTGGTGGTGGTGGAGGAGCATGCTACTCCAGCAGGGCTTCACCAAGCACTACGAGAGACGAGGAGGGGAGAGGTAGGGCTGCGCCGAGAGAGAGATGAACTCATGTGTATGGCAGCCCCAAACCCCCACTATATATAGGGGAGGGGAGGGGGTGCGCCCCCTCTAGGGTTCCCTCCCTAAGGGGGGAGGCAGCCCTAGATTGGTTCTGGGGGCCGGCTAGAGGGGGTGATAGGGGGCGCGCCCTAGGTGGGCCTCAGGCCCATCTGTGCCTAGGGTTTCCCCCCTCTTCTCCTCTCTTGCGCCTTGGGCCCTGGTGGGAGGCGCACCGGCCCACCTAGGGGCTGGTTCTTTCCCACTCTTGGCCCACGCAAGCCTATGGGGCCGGTGGCCCCTCCCGGTGGACTCCCGAAACCCTTCCGGTAGTAACTTGATGAGGTAATTGTACCTTCTCTCGAATTGGAAAGTAGCTCATCACAGAAAAACGCTCCTGTGATGCCTACACAAATTAGTGAGGAAGCTAATGATGATGATCATGAAACTATAGATCAAGTTAGTACCGAACCTCATAGGTCAACCAGAGTATGTTCTGCACCAGAGTGGTACGGTAATCTTGTTCTGGAAGTCATGTTACTAGACCATGATGAACCTACGAACTATGAGGAAGCGATGATGAGCCCATATTACGCGAAATGGCTTGAGGCCATGAAATCTAAGATGGGATCCATGTATGAGAACAAAGTGTGGACTTCGGTTGACTTGCCCGATGATCGGCAAGCCATGGAGAATAAATGGATCTTCAAGAGGTAGACAGATGCTGATGGTAATGTCACTGTCTACCAAGATTGACTTGTCGCAAAAGATTTTCGACAAGTTCAAGGAGTTGACTACAATGAGACTTTCTCCCCCATAGCGATTCGTAAGTCTGTTCAAATCATGTTAGCAATTGTCACATTTTATGAAATCTAGCAAATGGATGTCAAAACTACACTCCTTAATGGATTTCTGAAAGAAGAGTTGTATATGATGCAATCAGAAGGTTTTGTCAATCCTAAAGGTGCTAACAAAGTGTGCAAGCTCCAGCGATCCATGTATGGACTGGTGCAAGCATCTCGGAGTTGGAATATACACTTTGATAAGGTGATCAAAGCATATGGTTTTATACAGACTTACGATGAAGCCTCTATTTACAAGAAAGTGAGTGGGAGCACCACAACATTTCTGATAACTATATGTGAATGACATATTGTTGATCGGAAATGATGTAGAATTTTCTAGAAAGCATAAAGGATTGTTTAAAAGGAGTTTTCCAATAAAAGACCTCGGTGAAGCTGCTTACATATTGGGCACCAAGATCTATAGAGATAGATCATGATGCTTGATAAGACTTCCAATTAGTACATACCTTGATAAGGTTTTGAAGTAGTTCAAAATGGATCAGTCAAAGAAGGAGTTCTTGCCAGATTTGTAAGGTGTGAAGTTGAGTAAGAATCAAAGCCCTACCGCGACAAAATATATAGAGAGAATGAAAGTCATTCCTTATGCCTCAGCCATAGGTTCTATAAAGTATGTCATGCTGTGTACCAAACCTGTTATGTACCTTGCCATGAGTTTGCCAAGGAGGTACAATAGAGATCTAGGAGTAGATCACTGGACAGCGGTCACAATTATCCTTAGTAACTGGAGGACTAAGGAAATGTTTCTCGATTATGGATGTGATAAAGAGTTCGTCGTAAAGGGTTACACCGATGCAAGCTTTGAGACTAATCCAGATGACTCCAAATATCAATCTAGATGCGTATTGAAAGTGGGAGAAGTTAGCTAGAGTAGCTCCATGCAGAGCATTATAGACAGAGAAATTCGCGAAATACATACGGATCTCAATGTGACAGACCCGTTAACTAAACTTCTCTCACAAAGCAAAACATGATCACACCTTAGTACTCTTTGGGTGTTACTGACATGGCGATGCGAACTAGATTATTGACTCGAGTAAACCCTTTGGGTGTTGGTCACATGGCGATGTGAACTATGGGTGTTAATCACATCATGATGTGAACTATCGGTGTTAAATCACATGGCGGTGTGAACTAGATTATTGACTCTAGTGCAAGTGAGAGACTGAAGGAAATATGCCCTAGAGGAAATAAGAAAGTTGTTATTTTATATTTCCTTATATCATGATAAATGTTTATTATTCATGCTAGAATTGTATTAATCAAAAACTTGATACATGTGTGGACACATAGATAAAACATCGTGTACCTAGTAAGCCTCTACTAGACTGGCTCGTTAATTAAAGATGGTTAAGTTTCCTGACCATAGACATGTGTTGTCCTTTGATGATCGGGATCACATCATTAGGAGAATGATGTGATGGACAAGACCCATACGTTAGCTTAGCATAATGATCATTAAGTTTTATTGCTATTGATTTCTTCATGACTTATACATATTCCTCTGACTATGAGATTATGCAACTCCCGAATACTGGAGGAACACCTTGTGTGCTATCAAACGTCGCAACGTAAGTGGGTGATTATAAAGATGCTCTACAGGTGTCTCCGAAGGCATTTGATGGGTTGGCATAGATCAAGATTAGGATTTGTCACTCCGAGTAATACACATCATAATAAGCCTTGCAAGCAAATGACTAATGAGTTAGTCACGGTATGATGTATTACTGAACGAGTAAAGAGACTTGCCGATAATGAGATTGAACTAGGTATGAAGATACCAATGATCGAATCTTGGGCAAATAACATACCGATGGACAAAGGGAATTACGTATGTTGTCATAACGGTTCGACCGATAAAGATCTTTGTGGAATACGTAGGATTCAATATGGGCATCCAGGTTCCGCTATTGGTTGTTGACCGGAGAGGTGTCTCGGTCATGACTATATAATTCCCGAACCCGTAGAGTCGCACGCTTAATGTTCGTTGACGCTAGAGTAGTATTGGGATATTTGATGAGTAGTAACCAAATATTTTTCGGCGTCCCGGATAAGATCCCGGATGTCACGAGGAGTCTCGGAATGGTCGAGAGGTAAAGATTTATATATGGGAAGTCATATTTTGGGTTCCGGAAAAAAGTGCAGTTTTTTCGGTATTGTACCGAGAAGCTTCCAAAAGTTTCTGGAGGATTCTGGAGGGGTCCAAAAGTACACAGGTGGGTTCACAACGTCCCAAGGGCTGGCATGGGCTAAGGGGAGACGCCCTGGCCTTATTGGGCCAGGCGCACCAAGTCCTCAAAAGCCCATGTGGCTAGGAAAGGGAAAAAGGGAAAGAATCCTAATAGGAATAGGATTGGACTTGGAGTCCAAGTCGTCTCCCCTATTGCTGCGCCCTAGGGATTTGAGGGGCTGTTTGCCACGCCCCTCCACATATATATAGAGGGGAGGGGCGCCCAAAGATTACACACCAAGCCCTTGGCGCCCCTCTCTCTCCCGTTACACCGTAGATCCATCGCCTCGTCCCAGCGACGCTTAGCGAAGCGCTGTCGGTGCTCCACCACCACCATCACCACCACACCGTCGTGTTGGTTGTGACCCCATCTACTTCTCCTCTCCCACTTGCTGGATCAAGGAGGAGACGTCATCGAGCCGCACGTGTGCTAAAGTCGGAGGAACCGTATGTTCGGTACTTGATCGTTTGGATCGTGCAGTTGGATCGTGCAGTTGTTCCACTAAATCAACCGCGTTGATATAACGCTTCCGCTTATGGTCTACGAGGGTACGTTGACACACTCTCCCCCTCTCGTTGCTATGCATCTCCAAGATAGATCTTGCGTGAGCGTAGGAAATTTTGAAATTGCATGCTACGTTTCCCAACAATGGCATCATGAGCCAGGTCTATGCATAGATGATATGCACGATTAGAACACAAAGAGTTGTGGGCGATGATAGTCATACTGCTTACCACAAACGTCTTACTTTGATTCGGCGGTATTGTTGGATGAAGCGGCCCGGACCGACATTACATGACCACGTTCATGAAACTGGTTCTACTAACGTGCTTTGCACACAGGTGGCTGGCGGGTGTCTGTTTCTCCAGCTTTAGTTGAATCGAGTTTCACTACGACCGGTCCTTGTTGAAGGTTAAAACAACACACTTGACGAAAAATCATTGTGGTTTTGATGCGTAGGTAAGAACGATTCTTGCTAGAAGCCCGTAGCAGCCACGTAAAACTTGCAACAACAAAGTAGAGGACGTCTAACTTGTTTTTGCAGGGCATGTTGCGATGTGATGTGGTCAAGGCGTGATGAGTTATACCTTATTGTCTAATATGATCATATTTTGTAAATTATCGGCAACCGGCAGGAGCCTTATGGTTGTCTCTTTGTTGTATGAATTTCGAACGCCATGTAATTCCTTTACTTTATCACTATGAGTTAGCGATAGTAGTAGAAGCAATAGTTGGCGAGACGATCATGATGCTACGATGAAGATCATGGTGTCAAACCGGTAACGATGGAGATCATGACGATGCTTTGGGGATGAAGATCAAAAGCACAATATGATGATGGCCATATCATGTCACATATTTTGATTGCTTGTGATGTTTATCTTTTTATGCATCTTATTTTGCTTAGAACGATGGTAGCATTATAAGATGATCCCTTACTAAAATTTCAAGGTATAAGTGTTCTCCCTGAGTATGCACAGTTGCGACAGTTCTGCGTGCTGGGACACCACGTGATGATCGGGTGTGATTGGCTCTACGTTCACATACAACGGGTGCAAGACAGTTTTGCACATGCGGAAGACTTGGGTTAAACTTCACGAGCCTATCATGTACATACATGGCCTCGAAACACTAGAGACCGAAAGGTCAAGTGTGAATCATATAGCAGATATGATCAACATAAGATGTTCACCATTGAAAACTACTCCATCTCACATGATGATCGGACATGGTTTAGTTGATTTGGATCACGTGATTATTTAGATGACTTAAGGGATGTCTATCTAAGTGGGAGTTCTTTAGTAATATGATTAGTTGAACTTTAATTTATCATGAACTTAGTCCTGATAGTATTTGCAAATTATGTTGTAGTTCAATAGCTCGGGTTGTAGCTCCCCTATGTTTTTGATATGTTCCTAGAGAAAACTAAGTTGAAAGATGTTAGTAGCAATGATGCGGACTAGGTCCGTGATTTGAGGATTATCCTCATTGCTGCACAGAAGTATTACGTCCTTGATGCACCGCTAGGTGACAGACCTATTGCAGGAGCAAATGCAAACGTTATGAACATTTGACAAAGCTCAGTATGATGTCTACTTAATAGTTTATTGCACCATGATTTACGGCTTAGAACAGGGACTTCAAAAACGATTTGAACGCCACGAAGCATATGAGATGTTCCAAGAGCTGAAATTGGTATTTCAGACTCATGCCCATGTCGAGAGGTATGAGACCTCTGACAAATGCTTTGCCTACAAGATGGAGGAGAATAGCTCAGCTAGTGAGCATGTGCTCAGAATGTCTGGGTACTACAATCTCTTAAATCAAATGGGAGTTAATCTTCCAGATAAGATAGTGATTGAGAGAGTTCTCTAGTCATTATCACCAAGCTACTAGAACTTTGTGATAAACTATAATATGCAACGGACGACGAAAACGATTCTCGAGCTCTTCACGATGCTGAAATCAGCAAAGGTAGAAATCAAGAAAGAGCATCAAGTGTTGATGGTTAAACAAGACTACTAGTTTCAAGAAAAAGGGCAAGGGAAAGAAAGGGGACTTTAAGAAGAATGGCAAGCAAGTTGCCACTCCCGAGAAGAAGCCCAATGCTAGACCCAAGCCTGAAATAGAGTGCTTCTACTGCAAAGGAAATGGTCACTCGAAGCGGAACTACCCCAAAAATTTGGCGGATAAGAAGGATGGCGAAGTGAACAAAGGTATATTTGATATACATGTTATTGATATGTACCTCAGTAGTGCTCGTAGTAACCCCTGGGTATTTGATCCATGTTCGATTGCTAAGATTAGTAACTCGAAATAGGAGTTGCAGAATAAACGAAGACTAGTTGAGGGTGAGGTGACGATGTGTGTTGGAAATAGTTCCAATATTGATATGATCATCATCGCACACTCTTGTACTTTCGGGATTAGTGTTAAACCTAAATAAATGTTATTTGGTGTTTGCGTTGAGCATGAACAAGATTGGATCGTGTTTATTGCAATACGATTATTCATTTAAGTCAGAGAATAATTGTTATTCTGTTTACATGAATAAAACCTTCTATGATCATACACCCAAGGTGAATGGTTTATTGAATCTCGATCGTAGTAATACACATATTCATAATATTGAAGCCAAAAGATGCAGAGTTGATAATGATAGTGCAACATACTTGTGGCACTGCCGTTTAGGACATATTGGTGTAAAGCCCATGAAGAAACTCCATGTTGATGGACTTTTGGAATCATTTGATTATGAATCATTTGATGCTTGCGAACCATGCCTCATGGGCAAGATAACTAAAACTCCGTTCTCCGGAACAATGGAGCGAGCCAATGACTTATTGGAAATAATACCTGCAGATGTATGCGGTCCGATGAGTGTTGAGGCTCACGGCGGGTATAGTTATTTTCTGACCTTCACAGATGATTTGAGCAGATATGGGTATATCTACTTGATGAAACACAAGTCTAAAACATTTGAAAAGTTCAAAGAATTTCGGAGTGAAGTAGAGAATCATCGTAACAAGAAAATAAAGTTTCTACGATCTGATCGCGGAGGCGAATATTTGAGTTACGAGTTTGGTCTTCATTTAAAACAATGTGGAATAGTTTCGCAACTCATGCCACGTGGAACACCACATCGTAATGGTGCGTCGGAACGTCATAAATGTAATTTACTAGATATGGTGCAATCCATGATGTTTTTTCTACCGATTTACCACAACGTTTTGGGGTTATGCATTAGATACATCTGCTTTCACCTTAAATAGGGCACCATCTAAATCCATTGAGACGACACCGTATGAACTATGGTTTGGCAAGAAACTTAAGCTGTCGTTTCTTCAAGTTTGGGGTTGCGATGCTTATGCGAAAAAGCTTCAGCCTGATAAGCTCGAACCCAAATAAGACAAATGTGTATTCATAGGATACCCAGAAGAAATAGTTGGGTACACCTTCTATCACAGATCCAAAGGCAAGATATTTGTTGCTAAGAATGGATCCTTTCTAGAGAAGGAGTTTCTCTTGAAAGAAGTGAGTGGGATGAAAGTAGAACTTGATGAGGTAATTGTAACTTCTCTCGAATTGGAAAGTAGCTCATCACAGAAAATCGTTCCCGTGATGCCTACACCAATTAGTGTGGAAGCTAATGATGATGATCATGAAACTACAGATAAAGTTACTACCGAACCTCGTAGGTCAACCAGAGTCTGTTCCACACCAGAGTGGTATGGTAATCCTGTTCTAGAAGTCATGTTACTAGACCATGACGAACCTACGAACTATGAGGAAGCGATGATGAGCCTAGATTCCGCGAAATGGCTTGAGGCCGTGAAATCTGATATGGGATCCATGTATGAGAACAAAGTGTGGACTTTGGTTGACTTGCCAGATAATCGGCAAGCCATAGAGAATAAATGGATCTTCAAGAGGAAGACAGACGCTGATGGTAATGTTACTGTCAACAAAGATTGACTTGACGCAAAAGGTTTTCGACAAGTTCAAGGAGTTGACTATGATGAGACTTTCTCACCCGTAGCGATACTTAAGTCTGTTCGAATCATGTTAGCAATTGTCGCATTTTATGAAATCTGGCAAATGGATGTTAAAACTACACTCAATAATGGATTTCCGAAAGAAGAGTTGTATATGATGCAATCAGAAGGTTTTGTCTATCCTAAAGGTGCTAACAAAGTGTGCGAGCTCCAGCGATCCATGTATGGACTGGTGGAAGCATCTCGGAGTTGGAATATACACTTTGATAAGGTGATCAAAGCATATGGTTTTATACAGACTTACGGTGAAGCCTGTATTTACAAGAAAGTGAGTGGGAGCACCACAGCATTTCTGATAAGTATATGTGAATGACATATTGTTGATCAGAAATGATGTAGAATTTTCTAGAAAGCATAAAGGATTGTTTAAAAGGAGTTTTTCAATAAAAGACCTCGATGAAGCTGCTTACATATTGGGCACCAAGATCTATAGAGATAGATCGTGATGCTTGATAAGACTTTAGATTAGTACAAACCTTGATACGATTTTGAAGTAGTTCACAATGGATCCATCAAAGCAGTTCTTGCCTGATTTGTAAGGTGTGAAGTTGAGTAAGACTCAAAGCCCGCTCACGCCAGAAACATATAGAGAGAATGGAAGTCATTCCTTATGCCTCAGCCATAGGTTCTATAAAGTATGTCATTCTGTGTACCAAACCTGTTATGTACTTTGCCATGAGTTTGGCAAGGAGGTACAATAGTGATCCAGGAGTAGATCACTCGACAGTGGTCAAAATTATCCTTAGTAACTAGAGGACTAAGGAAATATTTCTCGATTATGGAGGTGATAAAGAGTTCGTCGTAAAGGGTTACACCGATGCAAGCTTTGACACTAATCCAGATGACTCTAAGTATCAATCTAGATGCGTATTGAAAGTGGGAGCAATTAGCTAGAGTAGCTCCATGCAGAGCATTGGAGACATAGAAATTTGCAAAATACATACGGATCTAAATGTGACAGACCCGTTGACTAAACTTCTCTCACAAAGCAAAACATGATCACACCTTAGTACTCTTTGGGTGTTAATCACGTAGCGATGTGAACTATATTATTCACTCTAGTGAACCCTTTGGGTGTTGGTCACATGGCGATTTGAACTATGGGTGTTAATCACATCACAATGTGAACTATCGGTGTTAAATCACATGGCGATGTGAACTAGATTATTGACTCTAGTGCAAGTGGGAGACTGGAGGAAGTATGCCCTAGAGGCAATAATAAAGTTGTTATTTTATATTTCCTTATATCATGATAAATGTTTATTATTCATGGTAGAATTGTATTAATCGGAAACTTGATACATATGTGGATACATAGACAAAACATTGTGTCCCTAGTAAGCCTCTACTAGACTGGCTCGTTAACCAAAGATGGTTAAGCTGTTGTCATTTCATGAACAGGATCATATCATCAGGAGAATGATGTGATGGACAAGATCCATCTGTTAGCTTAGCATAATGATCGTTAAGTTTTATTGCTATTGCATTCTTCATGACTTGTACATATTCCTCTGACTATGATATTATGCAACTCCCGAATACCGGAGGAACACCTTTGTAACACCCCAGATGTAACACCTTCCATTTATGGCAATATATGAAATGTTGACTTCATCAATTCCATTCTGGGCTCTTCTTTAATTTCGGGTTTCTTTGTTTTGTCGTGTGCGTGTGTGTATTTCATCCATTTCATGTTATCATGTGCATTGCATTGCATTCGTGCTGTCAGTTGCACCCGGTCCCACTCGCCTCTTCCCGTTGTCCGTTTCGAGTTCCGACACTCACACACGTGCCCGTGGCACCCCCGAGTCTTTCTTTCGTGTGTGGCCGTGTAACGTTCCCGGAATGAGACGAGACTTGTCGTGCGTTGTTGTTTTAGTATGTGTAGGCCGCCTGTCAAGTTTCATCGCGTTTGGAGTTCGTTTGGTACTCCAACGATTAACCTAGTGGGCTAAAAGCTCATCTTCCTCTTGGCCCAAGACCCCCTCAACAACAGCCCACTAACCCAGCACAACCACTCCCATCATCTCGGTCGTCGGATCACGAACGTGTGGGCGAAAACCGCACCCCATTTGGACCTTCCTAGCTCCCTATGCCTATAAAAAGTCCGCCCACCTCCATTTTTCGGGTAAAAACCCTAGCCCGAGCTCCCCGCGCCGCAGGACGCATCCGACCGCAGCCGGACACGTCCGCCGCCGCGTGCCCAGCCTATCCCGCAGCGCCACGTGGGCCATGCCGCCAGCCTTCCACCACGCCGCCGTCCAGGCCCGCCGGCCCGGATCGGGCCCCCTCCGGCCCAGCCGCCCGGGCTCCCTCCGCGCGCGCGCCCTCCACCCGACGTGCCGGCCGGCGGCGGCGCCGCCTCGGGCACCGCCCGGCTTCCGCGCCTGCCGCCGGCGCTCCCGCGCCTCGCCGCCTCCCGCCGACCGACTGACCTCCGCCGTCGGCCATCTTCGTCCTCGCCGCCGGCGGGCTACCTCGCCAGAGCTGTCGCTCCGGGCCCGATCCAGATCCACCGGGGGTGGATCAGATCCACCACCCCCGCGAACCAAACGCGTCACGCAGCCCGGATCCCTCCGTCCCGCGTTGACTTATCGCGGAGGTGATTTTCTACTAAGTCCCCAGTTTTTGTAACTTTGTTGCCCTCTTTGACATGCAATATCTTCGCGCTCGTAGATCCGTTTTGGGCGTGTAATATATCAAAATGTTTGTTGAGATGTGATCTTCATTTTGTTCCACTATGGCATGCTTGTTTAAGTTCATCTTGATGCCCTAATCATCGTTGCAAGAGTGCTATAAGTTTAAAACTGCTGTTATCTGTAATTTTGTTGCATGCTTGTGATGTTGATAACTTTGTGCATGTTGGTCCAAATGGAGCATATGATATGTCAAAATGTTCATTGTGAAGTGCTCTACATGATGGTTGCTGTAGCATTCATGTTAGGTGTCATATTGCCATGTTAATCTCTGTTGCAAAAGTGCATGTGGCTGCTAAGTGTTGAAACTTGTTGTGAGATGCTGTTTTGACTTGCTCATTGCTATTGATGTGTTTGTCTTCATGTCACATGTCAATATGTTTTAGACGCACCATCATATGGTCTTTGCTGTGGTGCAATCCAATTTCCATGATATGCCTTGAGGTGACTTAAACAAGCTTGTAAACATGCCATGCCAATGTTGCTGTTTTATACTTAGTGAAAAAACTGCTAAGTCTGGAAATCTGTTAACCTGATGATATGTTTGCTTGATGCCTCACTCAAATCCATGCATGTTTTAGTATGTCAAATGATCATTCCTTGTTGTCCATGTTTTGCTCTATCCATGCATGCCCTTGTTTGCATATATGGCATGCTGCAGCTTATTTATTTCTTGCTCTCACGTTGCTATAAAATTACCTATCAGGTTTTTATCAGCATGATCAATTTGGTGAAGCTTGTTGCTATTGATCCATGCCTCCTATGGAGTTGCTCCAATGGAGTTGTTTGATGTATGCTATGTCTACTACATGTCCATGATCTTTATATACTTAGTGGAGTTGATATGCATGTTGTTTTGTGCCTCCGAAGGCAGCATCGTGATGATGTTTTGCCTTCCCAGATTTTGACTAAGTCTGGATAAATTTATTGCAACCTGCCATGCTTGGTTAATTGTGTTCCAATAGGTTTTTGGGTGTGTTCTAAGTTCATGCTTGTTAAGTAACATGTCTACTTCACATCCATGCCCTTTGTCTCCATGTTTGAGTGTTGTAGCATAATTATTTCTTGCTCCAAAGATGTCACGTGGCTGTAAACTGCAGTTTTGTGTGAATATTGTTTTGCTTGCCATCTGCAAACCGTGTGTCCGTTTCCAGCGATCTTTATATCGATTTCAACCGAAATCTTCCCCTCTATCCAGTGGCTTGCTTGGTTTTCCAAGATGAGGCCATCTCCATCATGTTCTCCTTAGGCTCAAGTGCTTCCACATGCATACGCACATCATACTTGCATCATGTTGATTGTGCATTGCACCGTGTTTGATGTCGTGCCGTGTTGTGTTCTTGTGTTGAGTAGAGCCGAGAGCCGAGACCGAGTTCGAGGATCTTGCTGAGCCTGAATACGAGGAGCCGTCTTACGATCCCTCAGTGGAAACAACATGCAAGATGACCTGACCCAGATATCATTACTATCTTTGACTATGCTAGATGTCTCGCTCTTTAGCTTATTTGCCTCGATGCCTATGTCTGTTTGTCAGCCTCCTATTGTTGCCATGAATCTCTCTAACCACCCAACCTAGCAAACCTTTGTTTGGCTACGTAAGCTTCGCTCAGCCCCTCTTATAGCATTGTTAGTTGCAGGAGAAGATTTGAAGATTCTTGCTTCATGATGAAGTCATTGTTGGGATATCACACTATATAATTTGCTTAACTAAATCATCTATATATTTGGCAATGGGTGTAAGGATAAGCCTCTTGCTTGGTTTTTTGTTCCACTCATGCCACCATAGGAACCGTATAAACTGGTGTTATGTTCCTTGATTTTGCGTCCCTAACACGGTTGGGGTTTATGGGCCCCCCTCGATAACCCACTTAGCGCTAAAGCTTTTCTAGCAAGCCCCAACATTGGTTTTACATTTGCCTAATAACTAAAACTTGCATAGGGAGTTATAAACCCTTTTCTTAATTAACAACCCGGGCCAGTGCTCCACATGAGTGTTGGTCCAAACTGAGCAGACTGCGGGGCCACCTCGAGGAAACTCGAGGGCTGGTAAAGACCTGTAGGATGACTTATCCGGTCGTGGCCTGAGACGAGATACGCGCGGCTACTATCAGGGTGTCTGTGACGCCCGAAGACCGACGTCCCAGAAGATTCCAGAAGATTCCCGAAGATTCCAGATGTTTCGGGTTGCCCGTGTGTTTCTTTTGTGCTTGTGTTTTTATTTTTGCATGGCATCATGTCATCATGCCATCATCTCTTTAATTTTTGCAACTCAACTTAAATAAATCGTGTGGACCTTCGGTTCATTTAAATCGAGGGAATAATGACTTCTCTTTATAACATATCCTCCAAATATTATGGAGCTATTATAAATAATTATTCCGTTGTTGGAATTAACCCAACACACTTGCATATTATTTCCCCATGTCTTTTCCACTTCGAGTTTCTCCTTCAAAAACCTTGCCAATAATTCTTCTCCGTTGTTTCGAGGTTCCTCCGAAATTTCGAACATTTTTGGACACTTCAATAATCTAGTCTTAGTTCAAACCCGTTTGAATTAAATTCAAATATGTTTGAATTATTTTTCTGATCATGCCTTTTCTATTTTTCTCGGACTTTGCTCATTTTATGATGCCCGAAAAAAATACTTCCATGTGCTAACTTTTGCCCTAACCCCCTCCTTCTTTTCATTCTTTTCTTCTTGGCTATTTTTTCTGAAATTTGGGAGTGGCAGAAATTAAAGGCAGTAAGGGCCCAGCCGCAGCCAGGCCCATCTGCGTCCAGCCATCCGGCCCATCCCAGCGGCCAGGCCTCTCACTCCCGCCGGCCCATCTCCCAGGCCGCAGCCGCTCGTCGTCCGAACCCTAGCTAGCGACCTTATCTCCCCATTCTTTCCCTCAGCCGCCGCCAGCCCCATCTCCCTCGATCTCCCTCGCCACACCCTCCTCGTCAAGCCGCCAGGACGAGCCCCAGCTCCCTTGCCTCCCCGCTCGACCGGCCAGGCCCGAGCGCCCCGGCCAGGAGCCGCGCCCCATCCGAGCCCGCGGCCAGAGCGCCCCGCCTCGCCAGGTGCTCGCCGCCCCGGGCCTCTTTCCTCCGCCGCGACAAGGAGCTCGCCTGGCCCGAGCAGCTCCTTGCTGCTCCGTCCTCCAGTGCCGAGCGCCGGCGTCCCTCCTTCCCCGTGCGGCCTCCTCGCTCCAGCGCCGCCGCGAGCGCCGCGCCTCCCTGGCCCCTGCCTCGTCCCTCCAGCGCGCGGAGACGGCGGCCCCGTCCTCATCGCCAAGCCGTGGCTCCCCTCCTCTCCAGTGCTACCGCCGTGGCCTTCAGCGCGGGAGCATCCAGGCCGCAGCTCCCGCGTGCAGCCCGCCTGGCCCGAAGCAGCGCCACCGCCGCTGACCTCCTCCAGCCGCCTTGCTGTGCCGCTGCATGGTCTCGTCGCCCCCGTGCTGCTGTGTTCCGTGTTTTTGTTGTGTTGCCGTGCTGCTGTTTTGACAGAGGACCATGTACCACTACGGCTCAAGTTCCTCTCCGATACGACCAAGTACCACGACGACCGAATGGCTACGATGACGAGTACATCTACGAACGTGAACGACTACCGTCGCCAAGTACCCCTACACGGCGAAACGACAAGTACCACTACCCACGCCGGAGCCATCGGAACCCTCAAGTACCTCGACGACATGTACAACTACGACCGAGTCCGAGACCGGCAAGACCATGTACAACTACACCCGGTGTTGCGGCAAGTACCTCTTCATGACCCGAACAAGTACCACGACCAAGTACCCCGTGAACAACTACTTCCGCTACCGTCGCCCGAGTACAACTACCGCCTCGTGAACGGCTACTTCCTCTCCGAACGTGAACGCCTTCTTCCTCTACTATCTCGAACCGTCCCGAAACGAGTGTTTCGAAGGTATAACCCGAGACGATGACCCGTGGATGAATGTTGTGTTGTTTGAGTTGCTCCCTTGTGTGCTCCGTGCCCGTTCCGACCTTTTGTCATGCTCCTCGGTTGCCTTCGTCGCCGACCCGTGGGAACCCGGTGACGGGATCTCCCCACTTGCTTCTTGCTTGACACGCCTCCCGTCATCTTTTGCACCGGACTCTCAACGAGTTACCGGCACCGATATGATGCCGTTGCACCATTTTCGGATCGTTGCCGTGGCACCCTTTTCCTTCCACCACGGTGACGATGCTTCATATCTCTTCATGTTAACCTTTAATTAATAAATTGCATAAATTTGATCATGCCATCCGCATCATGTTAACAACATTATATATGTTAATTGTTGTTGCTTTAATAATTGCTAAACTTGCTCATGGGGATTTTCCGGATATGTTGTTGTTATTCTCCGGCCTCATTTAAATTGTCTAAATAGTGTAGTTTTATTATGCTTCACCTCTTGCCATGTTAAAAACCTTTAATCTTGTCTTGTAAATAAACGAGAGTCAACTAAATAATTAATTGTGGTGTTTCGTCAATATGCATCTCGTTGCATATTGAGCTCCACTTAACTTGTAGTATTGTTTGTGCACTTGCCATGCCATGCATAATTAAACCGGACATGCATCATATTTGGATATGCATCGTATGCCATGTCTATGCTTGTGTGTTTACCGTGTTGTTTCCTTCTTTCCGGTTGCTTCTCTTGTTAGCTTCGGTTTCGTTCCGGAGTTGTGAGGATTCGCTCGTCTATGTTGCTCCGTCTACTTCATGGATCCGTTCTTCTCCCTTGTGGAATCCCAGGCAAGATGACCGAACCCCGATAACATTACTATCTTTGCCTATTGCTAGTAGTCTCGCTCTATAGTTTTGCCTCGATGCCCATGTTTTCCTGTCAGCCTCCTATTGTAACCATGAACCTGCTTAACCATCCTACCTATGCAAACCGTTGAATGGCTAAGTACGCTTCGCTCAGCCCCTCTTATAGCATTGTTAGTTGCAGGTGAAGATTGAAGATGCTTGCTTCATGTTGAAGTTTGGTTGGGTTATATCACACTATATAAATGCTTAAAATGAAATCATCTATATATTGGCAAGGGTGGAAGGCTAAGCCTTTTGCTTGGTGATTTGTTCCACTCATGCCGTTAGGAACCGTATAAACCGGTGTTATGTTCCTTGATTATGCGTTCCTAACACGGTTGGGGTGTATGGGACCCCCTTGATAAACCGCTAAGTGCTAAGTCTTTTCCAGCAAGTCCCAACATTTGGTACTATTCGCCTAATAACTAATAAAACTTGCATAGGGTCTTGCAAACCCTCTTTTATTTTAATTCAACAACCCCGGGCCAGTGCTCCACATGAGTGTTGGTCCGAAACGGGGGTTCTGCAGGGCCACCACGACGAAACTCGAGGTTTGGTAAAAACCTGTAGAATTGCCCATCCGGTCATGTCTTGAGACTAGATACGCGCGGCTACCTATCAGGGTGTCGACACGCCGGGAGGATTTGCTGGATTAGCCTTACCTTAGTTCGGTTTAACTTGAGCACGGGATTCCGAGAACACTCGGGTCTTCCCACCTATGGAGTTGCGACTCCGCAGATCGTGGGCTTGTAATGGGTCAAGTTGGAACACCCCTGCAGGGTTTGAACTTTCGAAAGCCATGCCCGCGGTTATGTGGCAGATGGGAGCTTGTTAATATCCGGTTGTAGATAACTTGACACAATGTTTCAATACACTACCAGCGTGTGTACCGTGACTGTCAATTTCCGAATAGGGATTCGGGAGTTGAACACGGTGGGGTTATGTTTGACTGGCTTTAGTTAGGATCACTTCGTGATCATCTCTCGACCGATGTGCCTTCTCTTCTCGCTCTCTTTTACGTAAGTTAGTGCTAGTTGCTGCTGCAGACTCTTGTTGTTCCTTCACCTCTTGTTCTTTCTTCAGCCTTGTCCTCACCCAAGGCTTAAATAGTCGTGTTACCCGGGAACGGGATTGCTGAGTCCTCTGTGGCTCACAGTTACTTCACCACACCAGATGCAGGTTTAGCCGAGTTTGAAGCAGGAGATGGTTCAGTACTTCACCAGGAGCTCAATGAAGAGCGTGGCCGTTTGCTTGTGACGTTTCGACGATCAGTAGTGGTTTCTACTAGGATTCAATCCTGACCTATGGCTTTATGTTGTTTTGGTATCTTTCTTTTGATCTTCGCCCGTAGTCGGGTTGTGATGTTTTGAATGATGATTGCTTATGTAATGTATTGTGCGAAGTGGCGAGTGTAAGCCAACTATCTCCTTTTGCAATTTAATCCCTCTTTTACATGAGTCGTGCAAAGATACCAAACTTGAGATCATTCTAGGATGGGCTTATACCTTTAAGTCATGCCTCGACACGTAGGAGGTATAGTCCCATCCTGGGCATTACAAGTTGGTATTCAGAGCCTTCTCCGACCTAGAAGCCCCCACTGATTGATCGAATCGTTGACGGTTGAGTCTAGGCACACACTGAAAATATTTTGAGTCCTATATTATATCGGAGAGTAGGATTTTCTTTTGCTCCTCATCTCTTTTCATTCTGGTGAGGACTCCTGACGATTACTCTTGCCTCTTCTACTTTCAAAAATTGCACCAAATTTTTTTTAGGATCTCGCGAGTATTGTTTGGATTGTTTCGATGTCTTTGTGACGAGAACATTGTTCTCGATGCCTCCTGTCATTAGGGGTTGTGGCAGTGTCCCGGGGAGTTGAGCTCCGAGGTGTTGTCGTCACAAATCCATCGCGGCAGTACTAGAATACTTAAGACGGCCGACATCGAAAACTCTCCTATGCGGTTCGTGGCAAGATAACCCCGACATCACCCAGTACTGGGGAGGTAGTTCGAGAGTATTGCCATAGCTTGTTATAGTGAATGCTTTTCGAAGGTCCGAGGTAAACAGTTTCCGAGAAAGACTGGTTATGTGTTGAAGGATGGATACACCTGGATGTAGGTTTAGAGTTGATTGCGCGGTGCTTCCCCTGTATCCCCAACACCTGATTGCATAACTGGGAACTTTCGGAAATTAATAGGTGGGTTCATCCAGTAGTTCTAGGCATTCTTCCAACGGATGCACGATATGAAGTTTGGGGTTCTACATCGAGTGAAGTGGTTTTATGGACTTGTTCTGATCGGGATTTGCATCTTAAAGGGTCCTTGGCTATGCTGATCCGGGGATTGCAAAACCCTTTTGTAACACGTTCCATGAGCTTTCAGCACGAATATGTCGAACGAAACTTCTATCTTGTATTTGTTCTATCTGTTCCTTGTTCCTTTTTATTTTCATTTTGTTCTCCAAGTGACTTCTCGGCAAGTTGATGTACCTGCGTAATTCATTCGTTCAATTCTCTGTTCGGATGATATTGTGAAGATCATGTTGCATATCTATCCTTTGTTTTTGTTTTGATTCTGGTATTCGAGTTGCTTCGATGTCAAGTGTTGATTCCATACCTTTCTTAATCGATGTTCTCATATTTCTATGAGAGTGCTAATTCCTCTTGATCATCAAGATGGTCATGTTAATTCTTTTCAACCGGTGTGCCTTCTCTTCAAGTTATTCCATACGGACGGCGTTGAGAAATCTGACGATTTGTCTGTTTCATTCGTCCCAAGTTGTCTTTGTTTTCCCCACCCTCCCACCCTTTTCTTTATGGAGCCAGAGATTCTCAAATGAAATATCCATTTTACTCATGTGATGGTTCTTCATTCTTTCCTTCATTGTTCTTATCCGGTGATTTATCGCGAAGATGCTCAAGAGCTTCAAGTTCATCATTCTTTTGTTCTCAAATTCTGCCGGTGGATGTAATTCAAGATTTCGGTGTTGATCTTATCCTTTTCCTCTTTTCACAATGCTTTATTATTCCGGTGCTCCAATTAATCATTCTCCTCTTGCTATTCATATCCGGAGTGTTGAAGATATCTCAGAAGATTCATAATTCCATTCTTATTCCGTTCAAACTATTCTGAGCTTCAAGCCATTTAATTCAACCGGTGCAATATCTCTTCAGCAATCTTTTTCAACGGTGATTTCTTTAGTGGGCCCTAACCCACAGGTCTTTTTCCAGGATCTTACCTGACCGATCTTTCTCCGGAGAATTCTTTTCAAAGTGTGACGTAAGAATGATTTCCATCAGTCACATGCCTTCTCCAAGACCGCTTTGAAATTCTTTTTCATCATTGGTTCAACCTTTTAATTCTTCATTACGGAGTACCTATACAATTCATGGTGGTGTATCTCACCGTCTTCTCAGATTTTGAAGACCCGAAGAAGTGTCTCTCTTAAATCTTGGCCCGTTCTCTCAAGAGTTGTGGTTCTAGCTTCATGCCATCCTCATTATTGTTCAGATTGTGAGGAATTCTTTTTATACCCGTCCGAAGCATTTCATGAATTATTTTCTTTGTGATCCTCCGAAGGCCATCATTTCAGAAGATTTCTTCGTTCTCAGTTTTCAACTTCGTCCTCCAAATATTCTTCATCGATGTCTCTTCGTTCGTCTCCATATTCTTACGGTGGTTCTTTCAAGTTTACTCTTCCTTGTTATCGTTTTAATTCATTGTTCTTTTCATAATCCTACCGGTGGTTCGTTGAAGATTTTACCCAAGCTTGTGCGAGATCTCTCTTAATTCTTTCCAACGAGAATAAGTAGTATGCCAAATCCTTTGGTTGTCATCAATTTAAATTGGTGAAGGATATGCATGACATAATTCTTATTCTTATTCCTTCAAGGTGATTTAATTCTTTTGTCTGGAGATTGTTCATCATATATATTCTCCATTCTAAGTTGTTCATCTTGTTTTCCGGAGCTCCAAGTTATTTCTATTATATCATTTCAAAGCTCCATCTAATTCATCGCAGACCTTGAATCTTATTCTTTTCATCTTTCACTTCCCATGCTTTCATTACCGGAGTTCTTCATGGAGGTTCATCAAGATTTAATTCATCCTCGAAGTCTTCATCAACATTCTTGTTGGAGCTCAAGCATTCTTCATCATGCTTTCCAATTGCAATTCTTTCTACCTTATCTTTTCAGATGGTGTTATGTCATTCTTGACAATTCCTTCATGGATTATGATTTACGAGTTATCAAGAATGAGATAATTAAAACCATCATTTTCCTTGTTCAGGAGATGTTTTCAACCCTTCAATTATTCATTGGAGTTATCTTGGGTTGTATTTCACCTAAAAGCTTTCCCTGAGAATTGTTGCTATTATGGTGCTCATAAATGTCCCAAGTTCTTCATTTATCATTCCGGCGAAATAAGTTTATCGTCTCCTTGTTGATCTCAATCCAATCAATTGTTTTCATCAGTGGCTGGTTGTCACCTCTTAATTTTGAGATGTTTTCCATAAGCCCACATCGAGCTTATTCTTTTGTTGTTGATTTTTTCCAACAACTCCGTTCAACCCTTCTTCGTAAGGATGCTCTTTCAAATTCAATTTTGAGAGAAATTGTTATTTTCTTCTCCATTCATTTCTTTCGTTGATTTAGATGCTATTCTTTCATTCCGGAGGCATTGTGATGTTGCTCTATCCAAACCATCATATCGTTTTATCGAGCTCATGTTCTTCCCTTGCTTGTCCATTTAACTGGAGTGTTGTGCCCAACATTCTAGTTCCTTATCTTATCAAGTTTTGCCTATCTTTCAACCGGAGTGCTGTCTGAGTCTTTCTTACCCCTTGTGCCATTCTTTTAATTGTTTCGGAGGCAATATGCTGTTGTTTTCAGCAAGTATCTTCCCAACTTGGCAAGTTCTTGTTCAATTCCTTCCATTTTCAGACGGAGTGCTGTCCAAATTCTGTCATTCTTATTCTTTGACTATACCGTTGCAGTTTCTTATTCTTTTGCTTCGTAAGCTCTTGTTTCATGTCTTTCAACCTACAAGGTTCTCATAATGTTCCTTGTTTCTCTTTTCTAACGGAGTGTTTTCATCTTCGTTCTTCTCCATCCTATTCTTTCCTTCAAGATTGTTCAACCTCTCAAGGTTCTTTGGTTTCACTCATCTGTCAAAGAAGCAACTTTGTTTTACCTCTTCCTCTTCCGTTTTTACCCGGTGGTATCTCTAGGATCTTGGGTCGAGATCCTCTGTTAGTGTGGGAGAGTTGTGACGCCCGAAGACCGACGTCCCAGAAGATTCCAGAAGATTCCTGAAGATTCCAGATGTTCCGGGTTGCCCGTGTGTTTCTTTTGTGCTTGTGTTTTTATTTTTGCATGGCATCATGTCATCATGCCATCATCTCTTTAATTTTTGCAACTCAACTTAAATAAATCGTGTGGACCTTCGGTCCATTTAAATCGAGGGAAGAATGACTTCTCTTTATAACATATCCTCCAAATATTATGGAGCTATTATAAATAATTATTCCGTTGTTGGAATTAACCCAACACACTTGCATATTATTTCCCCATGTCTTTTCCACTTCGAGTTTCTCCTTCAAAAACCTTGCCAATAATTCTTCTCCGTTGTTTCGAGGTTCCTCCGAAATTTCGAACATTTTTGGACACTTCAATAATCTAGTCTTAGTTCAAACCCGTTTGAATTAAATTCAAATATGTTTGAATTATTTTTCCGATCATGCCTTTTCTATTTTTCTCGGACTTTTCTCATTTTATGATGCCCGAAAAAAATACTTCCATGTGCTAACTTTTGCCCTAACCCCCTCCTTCTTTTCATTCTTTTCTTCTTGGCTATTTTTTCTGAAATTTGGGAGTGGCAGAAATTAAAGGCAGTAAGGGCCCAGCCGCAGCCAGGCCCATTTGCGTCCACCCATCCGGCCCATCCCAGCGGCCAGGCCTCTCACTCCCGACGGCCCATCTCCCAGGCTGCAGCCGCTCGTCGTCCGAACCCTAGCTAGCGACCTTATCTCCCCATTCTTTCCCTCAGCCGCCGCCAGCCCCATCTCCCTCGATCTCCCTCGCCACACCCTCCTCGTCAAGCCGCCAGGACGAGCCCCAGCGCCCTTGCTTCCCCGCTCGACCGGCCAGGCCCGAGCGCCCCGGCCAGGAGCCGCGCCCCATCCGAGCCCGCGGCTAGAGCGCCCCGCCTCGCCAGGTGCTCGCTGCCTCGGGCCTCTTTCCTCCGCCGCGGCAAGGAGCTCGCCTGGCCCGAGCAGCTCCTTGCTGCTCCGTCCTCCAGTGCCGAGCGCCGGCGTCCCTCCTTCCCCGTGCGGCCTCCTCGCTCCAGCGCCGCCGCGAGCGCCGCGCCTCCCTGGCCCCTGCCTCGTCCCTCCAGCGCGCGGAGACGGCGGCCCCGTCCTCCTCGCCAAGCCGTGGCTCCCCTCCTCTCCAGCGCTACCGCCGTGGCCTTCAGCGTGGGAGCAGCCAGGCCACAGCTCCCGCGTGCAGCCCGCCTGGCCCGAAGCAGCGCCACCGCCGCTGACCTCCTCCAGCCGCCTTGCTGTGCCGCTGCATGGTCTCGTCGCCCCCGTGCTGTTGTGTTCCGTGTTTTTGTTGTGTTGCCGTGCTGCTGTTTTGACAGAGGACCATGTACCACTACGGCTCAAGTTCCTCTCCGATACGACCAAGTACCACGACGACCGAACGGCTACGATGACGAGTACATCTACGAACGTGAACGACTACCGTCGCCAAGTATCCCTACACGGCGAAACGACAAGTACCACTACCCACGCCGGAGCCATCGGAACCCTCAAGTACCTCGACGACATGTACAACTACGACCGAGTCCGAGACCGGCAAGACCGTGTACGACTACGCCCGGTGTTGCGGCAAGTACCTCTTCATGACCCGAACAAGTACCACGACCAAGTACCCCGTGAACAACTACTTCCGCTACCGTCGCCCGAGTACAACTACCGCCTCGTGAACGGCTACTTCCTCTCCGAACGTGAATGCCTTCTTCCTCTACTATCTCGAACCGTCCCGAAACGAGTGTTTCGAAGGTATAACCCGAGACGATGAGCCGTGGATGAATGTTGTGTTGTTTGAGTTGCTCCCTTGTGTGCTCCGTGCCCGTTCCGACCTTTTGTCATGCTCCTCGGTTGCCTTCGTCGCCGACCCGTGGGAACCCGGTGACGGGATCTCCCCACTTTCTTCTTGCTTGACACGCCTCCCGTCATCTTTTGCACCGGACTCTCAACGAGTTACCGGCACCGATATGATGCCGTTGCACCATTTTCGGATCGTTGCCGTGGCACCCTTTTCCTTCCACCACGGTGACGATGCTTCATATCTCTTCATGTTAACCTTTAATTAATAAATTGCATAAATTTGATCATGTCATCCGCATCATGTTAACAACATTATATATGTTAATTGTTGTTGCTTTAATAATTGCTAAACTTGCTCATGGGGATTTTCCGGATATGTTGTTGCTATTCTCCGGCCTCATTTAAATTGTCTAAATAGTGTAGTTTTATTATGCTTCACCTCTTGCCATGTTAAAAACCTTTAATCTTGTCTTGTAAATAAACGAGAGTCAACTAAATAATTAATTGTGGTGTTTCGTCAATATGCAACTCGTTGCATATTGAGCTCCACTTAACTTGTAGTATTGTTTGTGCACTTGCCATGCCATGCATAATTAAACCGGACATGCATCATATTTGGATGTGCATCGTATGCCATGTCTATGCTTGTGTGTTTACCGTGTTGTTTCCTTCTTTCCGGTTGCTTCTCTTGTTAGCTTCGGTTTCGTTCCGGAGTTGTGAGGATTCGCTCGTCTATGTTGCTCCGTCTACTTCATGGATCCGTTCTTCTCCCTTGTGGAATCCCAGGCAAGATGACCGAACCCCGATAACATTGCTATCTTTTCCTATTGCTAGTAGTCTCGCTCTATAGTTTTGCCTCGATGCCCATGTTTTCCTGTCAGCCTCCTATTGTAACCATGAACCTGCTTAACCACCCTACCTATGCAAACCGTTGAATGGCTAAGTACGCTTCGCTCAGCCCCTCTTATAGCATTGTTAGTTGCAGGTGAAGATTGAAGATGCTTGCTTCATGTTGAAGTTTGGTTGGGTTATATCACACTATATAAATGCTTAAAATGAAATCATCTATATATTGGCAAGGGTGGAAGGCTAAGCCTTTTGCTTGGTGATTTGTTCCACTCATGCCGTTAGGAACCGTATAAACCGGTGTTATGTTCCTGATTATGCGTTCCTAACACGGTTGGGGTGTATGGTACCCCCTTGATAAACCGCTAAGTGCTAAGTCTTTTCCAGCAAGTCCCAACATTTGGTACTATTCGCCTAATAACTAATAAAACTTGCATAGGGTCTTGCAAACCCTCTTTTATTTTAATTCAACAACCCCGGGCCAGTGCTCCACATGAGTGTTGGTTCGAAACGGGGGTTCTGCGGGGCCACCACGAGGAAACTCGAGGTTTGGTAAAAACCTGTAGAATCGCCCATCCGGTCGTGTCCTGAGACTAGATACGCGCGGCTACCTATCAGGGTGTCGACACGCCGGGAGGATTTGCTGGATTAGCCTTACCTTAGTTCGGTTTAACTTGAGCACGGGATTCCGAGAATACTCGGGTCTTCCCACCTATGGAGTTGCGACTCCGCGGATCGTGGGCTTGTAATGGGTCAAGTTGGAACACCCCTGCAGGGTTTGAACTTTCGAAAGCCGTGCCCACGGTTATGTGGCAGATGGGAGCTTGTTAATATCCGGTTGTAGATAACTTGACACAATGTTTCAATACACTACCAGTGTGTGTACCGTGACTGTCAATTTCCGTATAGGGATTCGGGAGTTGAACACGGTGGGGTTATGTTTGACTGGCTTTAGTTAGGATCACTTCGTGATCATCTCTCGACCGATGCGCCTTCTCTTCTCGCTATCTTTTACGTAAGTTAGTGCTAGTTGCTGCTGCAGACTCTTGCTGTTCCTTCACCTCTTGGTCTTTCTTCAGTCTTGTCCTCACCCAAGGCTTAAATAGTCGTGTTACCCGGGAACGGGATTGCTGAGTCCTCTGTGGCTCACAGTTACTTCACCACACCAGATGCAGGTTTAGCCGAGTTTGAAGCAGGAGATGGTTTAGTACTTCACCAGGAGCTCAATGAAGAGCGTGGCCGTTTGCTTGTGACGTTTCGACGATCAGTAGTGGTTTCTACTAGGATTCAATCCTGACCTGTGGCTTTATGTTGTTTTGGTATCTTTCTTTTGATCTTCGCCCGTAGTCGGGTTGTGATGTTTTGAATGATGATTGCTTATGTAATGTATTGTGTGAAGTGGCGAGTGTAAGCCAACTATCTCCTTTTGCAATTTAATCCCTCTTTTACATGAGTCGTGCAAAGATACCAAACTTGAGATCATTCTAGGATTGGCTTATACCTTTAAGCCGTGCCTCGACACGTAGGAGGTATAGTCCCATCCTGGGCATTACAGTGTCGGCACGCCGGGAGGACTTGCTGGATTAGTTTTACCTTAGTCGGAATATCTTGAGCATGGGATTCCGAGAACACTCGGGTCTTCCCACCTTGGAGTTGCGACTTCGCAGATCGTGAGCTTGTGATGGGCTAAGTTGGGACACCCCTGCAGGGTTTGATCTTTCGAAAGCCGTGCCCGCGGTTATGTGGCAGATGGGAATTTGTTAATATCCGGTTGTAGAAAACTTGACACTATGTTCATAATACACTACCAGCGTGAGTAACCCTGACGGTCGCTTTCTAAAGGGGTTCGGGAAGTGAACACGGTGGGGTTATGTTTGACGCGCTTAGATAGGATCACTTCATGATCACTTTGACGATCGTTGGCACTTCTCTTCTCGCTCTAAACACGTAAGCTAGTGGTAGTGCAGCTGCAACCTTGTTCTTCGGCCTTGTTCCACACCCAAGGCTTAGATAGTTTTGCTACCCGGGAACGGGATTGCTAAGTCCTCCGTGGCTCATAGATTCTACACAACACCAGATGCAGGTACCGTTGAGAACTACACAGGTGATGGCACAGAGTTGTATTGGGAGTTCGACGAAGAACGTGGGCGATACTACGTGTCTTATCCAGAGGATCAGTAGGGCTCTTACTAGGATGATCGGGACCTTATGTTGTTTATTTATGGTATCTTTCATTTGGATCTTTGTCCGTAGTCGGACTCTAATGTTATTCGGATGATGAATGTTTATGTAATGCATTGTGTGAAGTGGCGAGTGTAAGCCAACTACTCCTTTACAATTTCATCCCTCTTTTACATGAGTTGTGCAAAGATACCATTCTTGAGATCATTCCAGTATGATATTATGCCTTTAAGTCGTGCCTCGACACGTGGGAGGTATAATCTCATACTGGGCATTACAACCTTGTGTGCTATCAAATGTCACAACATAATTGGGTGATTATAAAGATGCTCTACAGGTGTCTTCAAAGGTATTTGTTGGGTTGGCATAGATCAAGATTAGGATTTGTCACTCCGAGTATCGGAGAGGTATCTGTGGGCCCTCTCGATAATACACATCATAATAAGCCTTACAAACAAATGACTAATGAGTTAGTCACGGGATGATGTATTACGGAACGAGTAAAGAGACTTGCCGGTAACGAGATTGAACTAGGTATGAAGATACCGATGATCGAATCTCAGGCAAATAACATACCGATGGACAAAGAGAATTACGTATGTTGTCATAACGGTTCGACCGATAAAGATCTTCGTGGAATATGTAGGAATCAATATGGGCATCCAGGTTCTGCTATTGGTTATTGACCGGAGAGGTGTCTCGGTCATGACTACATAATTCCCGAACCCGTGGGGTCGCACGCTTAACGTTCGTTGACGCTAGAGTAGTATTGGGATATTTGATGAGTGGTAACCAAATTGTGTTCGGAGTCCCGGATGAGATCCCGGATGTCACGAGGAGTCTCGGAATGGTCGTGAGGTAAATATTTATATATGGGAAGTCATATTTTGGGTTCCGGAAAAAAGTGCAGTTTTTTCGATATTGTACCGGGAAGATTCCAGAAGGTTTCGAAGGATTCCGGAGGGGTCCGGAAGTCCACAAGTGGGTTCACCACGTCCCAAGGGCTGGCATGGGCTAAGGGGAGGCGCCCTGGCCTTATTGGGCCACGCGCACCAAGTCCTCAAAAGCCCATGTGGCTAGGGAAGACAAAAAGGGAAGGAATCCTAATAGGAATAGGATTGGACTTGGATTCCAAGTCCTCTCCCCTATTGCTGCACCCTAGGGATTGGAGGGGCTGTTTGCCACGCCCCTCCACATATATAGAGGGGAGGGGGCGCCCCAAGTGGACACACCAAGCCCTTGGCGCCCCTCTCTCACGCGTTACTCCGTAGTTCTATCGCCTCATCCCGGCGACGCTTAGCGAAGCGTTGTCGGTGCTCCACCAGCAACATCACCACCACGCCATCGTGTTGGTTGTGATCCCATCTACTTCTCCTCTCCTGCTTGCTGGATCAAGAAGGAGGATACGTCATCGAGCCGCATGTGTGCTAAACTCGGAGGTACCGTACGTTCGGTACTTGATCGGTTGGATCGTGTAGTTGTTCCACTACATCAACCGCGTTGATATAACGCTTCCGCTTGCGGTCTAAGAGGGTACGTAGACACACTCTCCCCCTCTCGTTGCTATGCATCTCCTAGATAGATCTTGCGTGAGCGTATGAAATTTTGAAATTGCATGCTACGTTTCCCAACACTCTGATGATGTGTTAGTAGTTTACCACAGACCTATGGGTCCATCGTGATTAGCTAGATGACTTCTTCTCTATCTTTGAACTTCAATATCATGTTCTCTTCGAAGATTGATCAGATGCAATCTTATTTTGTGGTGTGTTTGTTATGATCTGATGAATTATGGGTTTATGATCAAATTATTCATTAAAAGTAATTGAGTCTTTTCTGAACTTTATTATCCATGATTATTATAGCTTTTTTATTTCTCTCCGATCTATCAGTTTGGTTTGGCCAACTGGATTGATTTATCTTTAGTGAGAGATGTGCTTTGTAGTAGGTTCAATCTTGCGGGTGTCCTCACATCATGACAGAAGAGGTAGCGAGGCACATACTTTTATTATTTCTACTAAGGGTAAAACAATGGGGTCAATCATATTTCTTGGTTTTATTCTGGCTACATTATGTCATCTTGCTTAAAGTGTTACTCTGTTTGTTATGAACTTAATACCATAGATGTAGGCAGGAGTCCGTTGATTGGTTGACTAATGGTAGTAGATGTAGTCAGGAGTCGGTCTACTTGTCACGGACGTAACGCCTATATACATGATCCTTGCCCTAAATAACGTCATAACTATGCATTTTTATATCAATTGCCCGACAGTAATTTGTCTACCCATCGTATGTTATTTTTATGAGAGAGAAGCCTCTAGTGGAAACTATGGCCCGAGAGTATACTTTAATCATATTACAAAAATCAAAAATACCTTGCTGCGATTTTACTCTTTTTATTTTACCTTGCAATTTATCTATCCATGACTATCAGATTTAATCGTTGCAATTAACGAGTATAAGGGGATTGACAACCCTCTTCCTGCGTTGGGTGCAAGTATTTGCTCTTGTGTGTGTAGGTATTGTTGACGTGCATTTGCGTGGTTCTCATACTGGTTCGATAACCTTGGTTCTTACTGAGAGAAATACTATCCGCTACTATATTGCATCTTCCTTCCTCTTCCCAACACAGCTCACAAGTGGCACCCTTCCCGATCCCATTTCCTTCCACTCCGCCCCTTCCCCCATTGCTTTGCATCCGCACCCTCCACCTTCGCCGTCATTGTTGTACGTCTCATGCGGCCATAGAGGCATTGCCGGACGTCCGCAACCAGCACGGAAGCACCCGCTCGCCTTTTCGATGGAGTTGTCCACCCTAGAGCTGCTTGTACCCAGGTACACTCCATCCCTCTGTCGACAACCTTCAAGGAGGACACCACGCGTGGCAGGTGTTCGGTCAAATGCCATTGAGCTTATTTTCAAATTCAGACCAACGTCACCAAGTTTTGCGACGTGGTTCGTCAGCTCGAGGCTAGGTGGCCATTGCACGCGGCAGAGAACGAGATCGTATGTTTTGAATCCTCTTGCTCAACTTGTTGATTGATTCATTCACTCAATGTTGATCTACACATCATATGTAGCCCGCACGCACTGCTGTGATGTACCATAGAACGTGTGCACACACTGTTTGATGAAGTTGAAGGGTGAGTATGTGTGGAACGACATGATCCATTGATGAAAGCCTTGTTGGACATCTAGAATCCAGTAGAATTTGAGACATTGTTGTGCTATACTTAATTTGCATGTTATGTATGGATGATTTGTGCTATTTTCTATCCGATCTTTGATGAATATCGGCCGGTTTGCGCGAATTTCATCCGGTCTGTTTAAATGCGGATTGAAATGTATGCAACTACAGTTGGACGACAGCCTCCTGTATCGGTGTCTACGGCCGGATGCGGAAGAAAATTTGCGGGTTGCCGTTGAAGATGTCCTAATAAAGTCATTATTGGTTCTGCCCCCCGTCGCTACTTTTACAGAAAATCCCCCTGCTCTATAACCATGCATGCACGCCTTACGAAAACCTTCAGGTGAAACGAAAAACTCAGATTTCTCATCTTATGCGAAGAGAAAGAAAAACACCTTAAAATTGATCATGTTCAAACATGTTGTGATTGTGTGAGCACTCAAGCAATCGTCAAAAAGTGCGGAAAGAAAGATAAGCCGCGACATAGATGGGATGCACGTGGATCCATTAAGATGTTCAGTCTTAATTATTGTGTGAGAGACTTGTGAATATTTTGACACAGTAAAGTTTAGTCGGAGGGAGTACTAGGTTTTACCTGGTGTAGTCGAGGTGGCAAGTCACGGGTAAATTAGAGCTGCTGATGCGCCGCGTGTCCGTGTGGGACAAGTCGTCTTCTCCCTCCCTCCCAGGCTCCCACCCACATCTTGCCGCAGAAACCGACTACCGTCCCCTCCTACCTCCCCACGAAACGGAATTTCTCCTCTCCTGCCGCCACACTCCAACCTCAGCCCCGCTGGAGAAGACAGCCGAGCCGCCTCCTCCTGGATCCACCAACTCTTGGTTCTGATTCCCGTTTCATTTGGTCAGTCCGTCTGTTGGCCGATCGAATCGAGATTGTTTTGTTTCGTTCCCTAATTCATTCATTCCTCTAACTTGTATCGTTCGTGCTCCTCCCAATCCGTATTCTTCCAGCGCGTTAGGCCTAATAACTGGGACTAGCGGATCCGTCGGTCCAGCATGGAGCCTTCAGCACAGGGAGAGCCTTCTACTTCCGCGTCGGTACGTATGGGTGTTGATCTCTACTTGTTTTCCTCTCGATGTTACTACCCACCTTCCTTGTGCCTCGTAGATTTCGATGTTCAGATATTATCTGAGTCGCTTAGGAATTTAGTACTGGCACAGTTTTCTTTTTCTTTGGTAGGAATGAAGCAGGCAGCCGCCATAGTTGTCTGTTTGCCTTGTTAGTTGCGTGCCATAATAAACCTGAACTTTTCAACCCCTTATCCTTATGCTTCCTTTGTACTACTCGTCTTCTTCATATACATTTTCAAGTTCAATTTAGAAGGAAGGGTTTGGTGCCATCAACTTTGCCACATTGCAGCAACACTTCTATATATGTATTTTTGATTATGTCAATCTGCAGAAATATAATCATGCCCGTCACTAGGTGAAAGGAATTGAATTGAGCCGCTTCAAGGCAAGAGTTGACATTCCTTTCACAAGGAAATTGGTCTGGTACTCGTGTAGCCAGTTTTATCCAACGGGAAGGATTAAATGGCAATTCCTGCAATATTCTGAACCCAACTTGCTTTATGCGTCGTGCTATTAACATCCACAAAAATGCACCAAGCCAAGTTGCCAAGTGATTTGGCTTACTTAACCTTAGTGTGAGGACAGGGTTGTTACTTACGTATTCGTTACCTGCAGTATGCTGGCTAAAGGCACCTGTGGTCATAATTTTTTTTATCACTTGCTTTTGCTAACAAAATAGTTACTGATAAATCACAAATCTAGGTTGACGATAGCCAATCAGTCGATAGGGCTGAAGATTCAGAACACTTCCCCTCTGTCCCAGCATTAAACCAAGCTGCGTCTAATCTTGCCCAAATAGCTTCGTATTTTACCCAGTGCCTCCCAGTGCCTGGTTACACAGGTTAGATTTCTTGTTTTGACTGACGATTATGCCGTAAGATTTTTTTATTCATGTCATAAATCTGGTTGAACCCCTTCATTATCTTTATTTACTCTCTATTACAGGAATACCAGAGGAAGGCCAAGAACTAGCAATACTTCCACCGGTCTCAACTTCTGGCAGGCCTGCTCTTCAGACTTCTTCTGCAGACTTGGATGGCAGTAGCTTGTCTCCCAGTGTAATAGGTTCCTCTCAAGAAACCTCGGAAATCTCAGGGCAGATGGCACCTTTTCGTGTTCTTCAGAATGGAGCTTCACTATTTCAAGGGTAGAGATTGCTCTGCCATTTTCGGAAATCTATTTTTCATTGAAACCAGCAATGTTTTCTTATTATTTTTAGATTAAATTGGAATTAGAATATAATGGTGGATTCTTTATATGTCTATATGCAGTCTCGTAGATCGTGCTCGGAAAACTGTACGTGGTTCAGCAGATGATATCGGATGGCTCCAGCGCACTCAAGGCTTACCTGCAGCTGAGGATGGGACGGCCAGATTTATGGAGATCCTTGACTCCGTGAGGTCAGTGAAAATAAAAGACTGAACCTCATATTTTACAATATGTAAAGAATGCTTTTCGTAACTATCTTACATATTTATTTCACTCCTCTCCAGAAAAAATGAGCACAAGCTACCTGATGCGGTGGTGTATTTGTTAGTTCCAGGTTAGTCTGATGCTACGTCGATACTGAAAACAATTTATGGAACTTTTGTGGTTACACATGTTCTTCTGCTTTTACAGGTTTATTTAGTAACCATGGGCCACTTTACTTTGTGAAGACAAAAGCATACTTCTCCAAAATGGGTCTGGTTTGTCACATTGCCAAGATTCACAGTGAGGTACTTACCTATATTAGCTTGTGTTTTTCTCTTGATATATTATTTTCATCAAGTGATACTAAAGGTGTCCTTCAGTCCTCAGTAAGTAAAAACGCAAGGGAGATAAAGGAATACATTGAAGAAATATACTGGGGATCAAGGAAACGTGTGCTACTTCTCGGTCACAGCAAGGGTGGTGTAGATGCGGCAGCAGCTCTGTCACTCTACTGGCCGCAACTGAAAGACAAGGTTGCAGGTTTGGTACTAGCTCAAAGCCCATATGGAGGAAGCCCAGTTGCTTCTGATATCCTGAGAGAGGGGCAGCTTGGTGACTATGTCATGCTACGCAAGCTTATGGAGATTTTGGTTTCGAAAGTCCTTAAGGTATTTTCTGTGAATTGATCATTGCATTCATTACCATGTAAGCTTACACAGTGGACGGCAACAAATTTAATTTAATAGTAATCATTTGGGTTTCTCCAGGGTGATCTGCAGGCGCTAGAAGATCTGACATATGAAAGGAGGAAAGAATTCCTGGCGCAGCACCCATTGCCCCTCGAGGTGCCAATTGTATCATTCCACACGGAGGCAAGCATCACCCCCAGTGTGCTGACAGCCCTCTCTCATGTCGCGCATGTGGAGCTCCCGGTTGTCGCTGACGGCAATCCTGCGAGGATTCCGGTTGTAATGCCACTCTCAGCTGCCTTGGCAGCATGCTCGCAGCTGCTGGTGGCGAGGTATGGTGAGAAAAGTGACGGTCTTGTAACGAGGAAGGATGCTGAAGTTCCAGGATCGGTGGCGGTCCGACCAGAGCGGAAGCTGGACCATGCGTGGATGGTGTATTCTTCGATGAATGAGGAGCCTGGGGATCAGGCGAACACGTCGCAGGTATGCGAAGCTCTGCTGACTCTGCTCGTCGAGGTTGCGCAGAAAAGGAGGCATGAGACGGCCATGAAAGACGAATAGGGAAAACGTTGGAGCTGTGCTGACAGATTTGTGTAACTATAGATTGATTAGGTGGTTGTTGGTCGACGTTGAAACTGCTGCTGGTAACCTTGACGAAGCTGATCTTTATCCATATACTTCTGGTTTTTTTGACATGTAATATCTTTTTTTCCATTATTAACCAACGTGCACAGCCGGTAACCTTGACGAAGCTGGCCACCAAGTCTCGGACAAAGGTAGGAGCGCCACCCGGCCATACGGCTTGGGGCTCGACGTCCATCTTCGAACCGCAACCTTATTACAAGTTCTGTGGCAAAATGTCACCTTATAAAGACAGAAAAATGCAAATTAAGGGATTCCAGACTCCTTGTGAACGATTTAGTCTTATTAGTAAACATGCTTGTGCGTTGCAACGGGAGAGTAAATATTTTTTTATTCGAGCCACTATTGTCATTACATTCAATTCTGACTCTGACTCGTCATATTGGGGAGAGTAAACATTTTTTTATCCGAGCCACTAGTCATTACGATTTAATTTTGACTGTGTAACATCTAGGTGTCTAGGTGATGTCATTTGACAATGAGAAGGTCACATTTATAAATTAACTTTATTTAAGAATGCCTATATGTATCATCATCACGTGCAATAGATATAACATAAATTAAGATCATATTTATCGGTTTCAATATTAGCGTTGATGACTATCACACGAATAGTTTGAATATTTTTAAAATAAACATTCATGTACTCATGATGTTTATGAATTTTATGAGTGTATGTACATCCTATAAAAATTATTTGTCTACTCATTAAAAAAATTGTATTGTCCATTGGTAAGTATGCGTGTGGATTTTACCAAGAAAAGATACATAAGTAGGGTCTTAGATCATGAAACATGTAAATAGAGAACACGTTGAAAGTATAGCATGCCCAAGGATCATATTCTTTTCCTTCACTCGCTCCTTGCCAACCAACACACAACGTTGTGTACGGCATGTTCATTTGCAATACGAATCCGCACCGGTACGAAATAAAGACGAATTGTATGTCATTGATTTAACATTGCACCCTAAAATGCATTTTAAAATTAATAAACATGTAAAATAATATCATATTCAAATTCTACACATTTTTCTAATCAAATTTTATATATAACATGTTAAATTTGGAGTTACGGTTTGAAAGATATGGTTATTTAGAAAAAAATATTTATTATTAATAGACTGCGGGGTGATTAACGTAGACATAAGGGGGTTTATGTAAAACTAGAAAAAATGATTCACTGCCACTTAAATATGGATGACGAGTTAATTAGCTTAAAAGACAAGGGGTTTTACGTAAAATGCCAAAATAACTATTCGTGTTGACTTACAAAGGACTGCGGGTTAATTACTACGAAAGGGAGGGGTTGTTTTGCAAAACACCGCGACGGTGAGCAGACGGGCAGAACACTATTCGCTTTATTATTAATTAGAGAAAGATTGATTTCAAGACTCGTTTATAATCCTCACTATTTACTTTTATCGAAGTATTCGCTCTTACATTGCTACATCATTTCCATCACATTACCACTACTTCGGGTTACTCACAGCTTGGAGGCAGAATGTTTAAAGCATCCAAGAGGCAAAAGATTGATTTATGTGCTCCTTGTGAGATTAATACTCTTATTTCGAAAATGCTACAACTAAACTATGTGCACTTGCATGTTAGCATTTATCGCTCACATCCGCTGAGATACACTTGACAGAGCCACTGCCTAAACCCTAGAAACTTGGTCTCCCTGAGCCCTAGAACTCAGTCTCACCGAGATGACATTTGGTCACACCGCATGCCAACATTCTCTAACCCATTGTTTTCATCTTGGAAATTTCGAGTGAACCGATTGGTGTACCTGAAGCGAGGAAAGTGTTTAGGTCATCAACAATCGGTCCCACCAAGTGGATTCATCTAGTCTCGCCGAAATGCCTAAGGTTCAAACCTTTTGCACTGATGGTCTCAACGATTAATTCACTCGGTCCCGTCGAGTTGTGCATAAACGTGTGTAATGGTTATTTTTTCCGGTGAAGGCTATACGTACCCCACACACACCACCTACTCTCATAGAGCAACCAAGACGAAGCCACCACTTTACATATCCATTTTCTGAGAAAGAACCACCTACACTTGTGTTGAGATCAAGGGATTCCACTCCAATCATTTGATCCTTGATTTATAACCCCCTCAATTTGCTTCTCACTCTAATCCTTCTCCTACTACCATGCCAAATCTGTGAAAGAGTGATTGAGTGTTGAGTAGACTATCATTTGAAGCACAAGAGCAAGGAGTTCATCATAACAACAACATCTATTACCTTTTGAGAGTGGTGTCTCCTAGATTGGTTAGGCGTCATGTGGAAGCCTTCAAATCTTGTGGAGTTAAACCAAGGAGTTTGTAAGGGCAATGAGATCGCCTACTTCGTGAATATCTACCCGAGTGAGACTAGTCCTTCGTGGACATAAGCCATGATGCCATAGACAACGTTGCTTCTTCATGGACCCTTCGTGGGTGGAGCCCTCCATGGACTCGTGCATATGTTACCCTCTATGGGTTGAAGTCACCATCAACACGGACGTACAATAGCACCACCTATCAATACCACGCCCAAAATCAATTAACTTCATTGTGTTTGATTTCTTCGATCCCCTCCTTTACATTCATATGCAAAGTCTTCAATTTCCGCTGCCTACTAGACTTGCATGTGTAGGATGTTGCTTGACTTGTGTGAATTGCTAAAAACTTGTCAATAACTAAAATTAGGAAAATGTTAGGTTTTTATATGGTCAAGTAGTCTAATCAACCCCCCCCCCCTCTAGATCTACCTGCAATCCTACAACTAGTAAGCTCACCCAGATTGCTCATCGAGTTGTATCTCAGTCCCAGTCTACCTTTATTAAAGGCAGACTCATTCTAGATGTCATCCTTTCCCTTCATGAGATCGCGCATGAGTTAAAGGCTAGGGGTACTAGAGCCATGAATCTCACATTGAAAGCACAAGTGCTCCTTGGGTGATTTTGGTAATTAATGTCAACATATCTCTTGTTGGACTAATAGTTTTATTTAGTACATTTCAAAAAGTTCAACAGTGGCACGACAAGGAAAAGAGGATTTGAAACCCCTTCAAAATGCTAAGGACAAAGATTAGCAAAGGCTCAAGACTCCTCATCTTTATCTTAGTAATCCAAGATCCCATTGAGTCCATAGGAAAGCCAATACTATTAAAAGTGGGTGAGGTGTTGCTTAATGATCTGGTTGCTCAAGTGCTTAGTGATATTGCTCCAAAACCCTTAGCCACTTTCTCCATCCAAATATATCTAAACCCTAATTCCAAACTCGGCCCCATCGATTCTTTTCATCTGGATCCATCGATTTCATTTGACATAGCCGTTGCCAGAAAACCTAACAAGTCGATCCGACCGCTACGAATCTCGGTATCACCGAGATGGCCTTGCCAAATTGCTGTAATCAGTTGCATATACTTCGGTCTCATCGAGTTTATGCAATCGGTATTGCCGAGTTGGCTTGTCATATTCTCTGTTGCTTATTGCTTCACTTCGGCCTCACCGAGTTGATGCAGTCGGTCCCATCGAGATTCCTAACATTCACATGTTTGAACTGATCGGTCTCACCGAGTTGCATTATTCGGTCCCATCGACATTGGTCAAATGTATGTAACGGTTGGATTTTGTGTGGAGGCCATATATACCCCTCCACCCCCTCTCCTTGAGAGAGAGAGAGAGCCATCAGAACGTGCCTACACTTCCACCATTCATTTTCTGAGAGAGAACCACCTACTCATGTGTTGAGATCAAGACATTCCAATCCTACCACAATAATCTTGATTTCTAGCCTTCCCCAAGTTGCTTTCCACTCCAATTCTTCTTCCACCATATCCAAAGCTGTGAGAAAGAGTGGAGTGTTGGGGAGACTATCATTTGAAGCACAAGAGCAAAGAGTTCATCATCAACACACCGTATATTACCTTTTGGAGAGTGGTGTCTCCTAGATTGGTTAGGTGTCGCTCGGGAGCCTCCGACACATTGTGGAGTTGAACCAAGAAGTTTGTAAGGGTAAGGAGATCGCCTACTTCATGAAGATCTACCCGAGTGAGGTAAGTCCTTCATGGACGATGGCCATGGTGGGATAGACAAGGTTCCTTCTTTGTGGACCCTCCGTGGGTGGAGCCCTCTGTGGACTCGTGCAACCTTACCCTTTGTGGGTTGAAATCTCCATCAATGTGGACGTACGATAGCACCACCTATCGGAACCACGCCAAAACTCTGCGTCTCCATTGTGTTTGTGCTGGGGAATGTTGCATAGAAAACAAAATAAATCTACGCACACACAAGATCTATCCATGGAGATGCATAGCTACGAGAGTGGGGAGCATTGTCATACCCTTGAAGATCGCTAAGCGGAAGCGTTTGTCAATGCGGTTGATGTACTCGTACACCTTCACGATCCGTCCCGATCAAGTACTGAACTTACGGCACCTCCGCGTTCAGCACACGTTCAGCTCGATGACGTCTTCGCCTTCTTGATCCAGCAAGAGAGGCAAAGTAGTAGATGAGTTCCGGCAGCACGACGGCGTGGTGACGGTTGGTGATGAAGAACAATCTCCGCAGGGCTTCGCCAAGCACTACAGAAACTGACGAAGGATAAACTTGAGGGTCGGGGTTGCCGGCACACTGCTTAGTGTATCTTGATGTGTCTTCGCCGCTAGCCCCACCCCTATATTTATATGTTGAGCCCTAGGGTCAAAACTAGGAGTAAAAGCCTCCTCAAAATCGGTTTTGCCCGAAAGGCAAGAGTCCTACTCAGACTCCAGGTCTAGACGCCAGGGTCCCTGGTGTTTAGTCCCTGGCCTCCAGATAACTTCCATGTGCACTTTCCAAAACCCTTGTGGGATTTAACCCTTGGCCCAAATAAAGTGTTCTCGTGCCCAAATATTTCGGGAAACATCTGAAACCCCTTCCGGTGAATTCCAGAACCTTTCCGGAGATCAAACACTATTATCCCATATATTAATCTTTACTTCCGGACTATTCCGGAGCTCCTCGTCATGTCCGTGATCTCATCCGAAACTCCGAACAACATTCGGTCACCATCATACATAACTCATACAATACTATATCGTCAACGAACGTTAAGTGTGCGGACCCTACGGGTTCGAGAACTATGCAGACATGACCGAGACACCTCTCCGGTCAATAACCAATAGCGGAACCTGGATGCCCATGTTGTCTCTTGCATATTCTATGAAGATCTTTATCGGTCGAACCGTTTATGACAACATACATAATTCCCTTTGTCCGTTTGTATGTTACTTGCCCGAGATTCGATCGTCGCTATCTCTATACTTGGTTCAATCTCGTTACCGGCAAGTCTCTTTACTCATTTTGTAATACATCATCCCATGACTAACTCATTAGTCATTTGCTTACAAGGCTTATTATGATGTGTAATACCGAGAGGGCCCACAGATACCTCTCCTATACTCACAGTGACAAATCATAATCTTGATTCATGCCAACCCAACAAAACACCTTCAGAGATACCTATAGAGCATATTTATAATCACCCAGTTACGTTGTGACGTTTTATAGCATAAAAGGCATTCCTCCGGTATCCGAGAGTTGCATGATCTCATAGTCAAAGGAATATGTATTTGACATACATGAAAGCAGTAGCAATAAACTATACGATCATATGCTAAGCTAACGGATGGGTCTTGTCCATCACATCATTCTCATAATGATGTGGTCCCGTTATAAAATGACAACTCATGTCCATGGTTAGGAAACCTTAACCATCTTTAATCAACGAGCTAGTCTAGTAGAGGCTCACTAGGGACACGATATTTGTTTATGCATTCACACATGTATATAAGTTTCCGGTCAATACAATTCTAGCATGAATAATAAACGTTTATCATGATTAAGGAAATATAATAATAACCATTTCATTATTGCCTCTAGGGCATATTTCTACCAGTCTCTCACTTGCACTAGAGTCAATAATCTAGTTCACATCGCTATGTGATTAACACCCATAGTTCACATCGCCATGTGATTAATACCCAAAGAGTTTGCTAGAGTCAATAATCTAGTTCACATCGTCATGTGATTAATAGCCAAAGAGTTTACTAGAATCAATAGTCTAGTTCACATCACCATGTGATTAGCACTCAAAGAGTTCTAAGGTATTATCATGTTTTGCTTGTGGGAGAGGTTTTTAGTCAACGGGTCTGCAACATTCAGATCCATGTGTACTTCGCAAATTTCTATGTCTACAAAGCTCTGCATAGAGCTATTCTAGCTAATTGCTCCTACGTTCAATACGCATCCAGATTGATACACAGAGTCATCTACATTAGTGATAAAGCTTGCATTGATGTAACCATTTACGACGAACTCCTTATCACCTCCATAACCGAGAAACATTTCCTTATTCCTATAAGGATAATTTTGACCGTTGTCCAGTGATCCACTCCTGGATCACTCTTATACCCCCTTGTCAGACACGGGGCAAGGAACACATTAGGTATGGTACACAACATGGCATGCTTTACAAAACCTATGGCTGAGGCATAGGGAATGACTTTCATTCTCTCTCTTTTTTTTTGTCGTGGTCGGGCTTTGAGTCTTACTCAACTTCATACCTTACAACTCAGGCAAGAACTCCTTCTTTGATTGATCCATTTTGAATTTGTTCAAAACTTTATCATGGTATGTGTTTTTTGAAAGTCCTATTAAGCGTCTTGATCTACCTATAGATCTTGATGCCCAATATGTATGCAGCTTCACCGAGGTCTTTGTTTTGAAAAACTCCTTTCAAACAATCCTTTATGCTTTCTAGAAAATTCTACATCATTTTTGAAAGAACATGCGGTGCCCCCATGTTTGGTTTTGGTAATTGATGACAAATCTCTATGGACTAATGGTTGCCTTGAGTTATATTTGAAGGATTTGTCCATAGGCTTTTCTTGGAGTCCATGTGTTGGCTTCAAGGAGAGTTTGTGTCCACCAAGGTGCTATTCAAGGAATTATATAAAGATTGGTCATGTGTGGATCAAGACTAAGTCAAAGAGTGAATCAAGGTGATCAACACACAAAGCATAGAAGATGCACCAAGAGGGATCAAGCGATCCCATGGTATGGTAAACATTGTCAATTACGCTTTTTGTACTAACCCATAGTATTTGTGAGAGTTCTATGTAGGATTAGGTTATCTTCTATGGGCTTGCGTCAAGAGTAAGATCACATACAACCCATGGAGTATGACATCAAATCAAGGTTGTGGTGTGAAAGTTCAAGTGATGCATCACGAAGAGATCAGGTGCTTGAAGCTTTCCGTTCATTGTGGTGACAATGAACTTGTGAAGATGTGTGGAAGAGTGGCTCACCCATAGTGGAGTATGGGGGAGCAATCTACTAGTCTTCACCAAGCCAACACAATCAAGAAAGGTGGTCCAACTTGAGGAAGTCAAGATCGTCTACCTCTAGCTCAAGTGGACTTTGTGCAAGGCACAGGTTTGCTTGATAGGTTTTCTAGTTTACCGGTCTCATGGTGGTAGTTGGGAGACCTGGTTATAGGATCGATTGTCGTACTATCAAGGGGGGCTCTTGATGAGTAGCTTGATCGCATCGTTCGTAGAGAGCTCAAACCATTGCATCCTTGAATCATATTTATTGGTTCTTATTTGGTTCTTCTTCTTATGAGATTTGGAGCTTATGGTCATTTTAATGACAAGCTCGAGTTCATCGAAAACGGAGTTCACATTCATCTTCTATGATGTTTTCGTTGTTGGAGGTTATGTCGGTTCTTCTCTTTTGGAGGTTTCACTCCTCTATCTCTTAAGCATACCTTCCCTACCTCTTCTTATTATAACCTCCAAACTATTGGATAGTATTTGTCGTTATATGTCCAGCAAGCTTGAGTTTGCTCAATTCGAAGCTCATTTGCAGAAGTTATGGTAGTTATGGTTTTATTGTATCCTTCTGTTGTATTTAGCTGCGATATGAAGACAGCCAAGTGCTAAAGCCTATGTGGCATGCGGTAGTACTGCTCAAGGGAGCGGTAGTACCGCTCCCTGTAAGCGGTAGTACCACTTCCTCCAGCCCTGACGTTGATGCATGCGGAAGTAGGCACGGATGTAATTTTTTACACCCGCCCTTACGCGGTAGTACCGCGATGTCTGTCCGATACTACCGTGCCAGATTTTTGCTCGAAGCTAGCTCCAGCGGATGCAGATCGGCAGTAAAAAAAATTACATCCGTGGACGTGCGGTAGTACCGCTATCCATAGCAATAGTACCGCTGCCTCACTGTGAATACTGCCGTGTGTTGCACCTGTGTGGTCGTTGGATACTACCCCTGCGGTAGTACTATAAGGGCAGGCGGTAATATCGCTCCGGCAGTACTACCGCCATGTTGCCCCGTTGCAGTAGTGTTTCATTTGGCCACTGTCACCCTAGAGGTAGTACCGCTTGGTGCGGGCTGTGAGCATAATGGTTGGATTTTCCTCCACCTATAAAAGGGGGTCTTCTTCCCCAATGAACCTTATCTCTTGAGCTTGTGTTTTCCCCCATTGTTTACCTTCTTTGAGCTTGCTATTTCTCAATCCCTCCATGAATTCTTGCTAGTTTTGGGGGGAAAAGAGAGAGGAGATGTAGATCTATGTTTCCACCAATCACTTTCTCCTCTATGTGAGGGGAACCCTTTGGATCTAGATCTTGGAGTTCTTCGTGTTCTCTTCTTTGTTCTTCCTCTCATTTCCCTCCCTAGCATTAGTTGCTTTGGTGGGATTTCAAAGAGAAGGACTTGGGCACTCCGTGTGCCCTTGCTATTGCATTTGGTGCATCGGTTTGATTTCTCCACGGTGATACGTGGAAGTGAAGTTGAGAAGCTTATTACTCTTGGGTGCTTGGTACCCTTGAGCTTGTTCCTCTTGGGTGCTTGGGTGCCCTAGACGGTTGAGGTCACCTCGGAGCCATATTCCATTGTGGCGAAGCTTCGTGATGTCGTTGGGAGCCTCCAATTAAGTTGTGGAGATAGCCCCAACCTTGGTGGTGTTCGGAGCTCAATCATTGTGGTGTAAAGCTCTAGGCAAGCATCGGGGTCACCAATTAGGTTGTGGAGATCGCCCCGAGCAACTTGTATGGGTTCGATGACCGCCCTTAAGGGTCCCTTAGTGGAATCATGACATCTTGCATTGTGCGAGAGCGTGAGGATATTACAGTGGCCCTAGTGGCTTCTTGGGGAGCATTGTGCCTCCACACCGCTCCAAATGGAGATTAACATCCGCAAGGGTGTGAACTTCGGGATACATCATCGTCTCCGCGTGCCTCGGTTATCTCTTACCCGAGCCCTTTACTTATGCACTTTACTTTGTGATAGCCATATGGTTTTTTGCTATATATCTTGCTATAACCTAGATGTGACACCCCGAGACCGATGCGCCAGGTGTTAGCCAGTTATTCGCTGCCCTTGCATGTCATCTTCTTGCGTGTTGCATTTTGCCATGTCATCGTGTGCATTGCATCAGCATGTTTTCAAAACTTGCATCCGTCCGAGTCCGCCCGTCCTCTCTGTTGTCCGTTCTGAGCCCAAACACACTCGCGCCCGCGGCACCTCCGAATATTTATTTTATAAGTGGCCGGAAAATGTTCTCGGATTAGGATGAAAGTTGGCGTGTGGTCTTATTATAGCATAGGAAGACCACATCTCATATTTCGTCGCATTCGGAGTCAGTTTGATAGCCCAACCGTTAAACTATTGCGGCACCGTTGTCGGTCTATCGTCGGACGTTTTCGGTCTTCGAGAACTGCCGCCGGGCTGCCTCTTTGCTCTTCTCTCCCCTCAGACTAGCCCATCTACACAACCCACCTACACCTCCTAGGCCCATCTTACTCCTCCTCGCCTCCGGTGTTGTCAGATTGCGATCGGATGCTCCGAACCCCCCCCCCCAAACCCCCTAGACCTAAAACCTAGCCCTCCTACCTATAAATGGACAACCCCTAGTCCATTTTGGGCATCCCCTAGCCTAAACCTACCTCTTCTCCTACCCTAGACCCCTTCTCCTCGGATCTGCAGCCACAGCCAACCCTCTCCCCCTCGAATTCAGGCACCGGCCAACCCCCTCTGTGCCACTTGGGGCGCCCGGAGTGGCCAGCCGCCGCCCGCCGCCGCTCCCAGCCATCCACGCACCGCCAAGTGTCCCCCCTCACGCCCTCCACCTCCCATAGCAGCCACGTCCCGCCTGAGCACGCACCAGGCCCGCCTAAGCACGCACCAGGCCCGCCCGGGCCTCGATCTGGTCCCGAGGCCCGCAGCCGCCCACCGCTAGGCCCGGTCGTGCACGCCCGAGCAGGCCCAAGCGCCCTCTCTCTCTTCCTCGTCGCCGCGCCGGAGCGCACCCCGCCACCGTGCTCCTCCCCGTCGGCGACCTCCCGAGGCCGGCCCCATCGATCCCCGCAGCCTAGGAGCTTCCCCGCGGCAGCTGGATCCGCCCCGTTTCCCGTGTGCTGTGTCTCCACATTGCCTCCCCGTCGCGCCTCCACATCCATGGCGCGCCCCGCATCCCGGCGTCCTAGCGCCGCTTGCCGGACCCTGTGAAGCCGCCCTCGCCTTGTCGTGGACGGATCTGGTCACGGGCAGTCGAGCCCCGCCGGATCCGCCCCATTCCCCGAGCTGGCGCCTTCCTTCATCGCGTCTCCGGCCATCAACTGCCGCTGTCGCGCCCAGATCCGGCGAGATCTGGGCCGGTTTGTGCCCTCGCCCCGTGTCCCTGCCATCTGGGTCCCTGATATGTCTCCAACGTATCTATAATTTTTTATTGTTCCATGCTATTATTTATGAAGTCTTGGATGTTTAATGGGCTTTATCATTCACTTTTATATCATTTTTGGGACTAACCTACTAACCCAAAGGCCAATCCAGATTGTTGTTTTGTGCCTATTTCTGGGTTTTGCAGAAAAGGAATATCAAACGGAGTCCAAACGGAATGAAACCTTCACGAGAGATATTTTTGGAGGAAATCACGCACGAAAGACTTCGGGGCCAAGCCAGGGGACAGAGGGGCCACCCTCGAGGGTGGGGGGCGCGTGCCCCTGATACGTCCAAAACGTATCTATAATTTCTGCTTGCTCCATGCCACTTTTGGGTGATATTGCTATGATATTCATACACTTCCATACACTTTTGATCATATTTGGACTAACTTACTAATCCAGTGCACCCCAGTGCCAGTTTCTGTTTTCGGCTGTTTTTGTATTTCAGGTTTTCACGTTTCGAGAACTGCCCAGAAAAATCCAGAAAAATTATATAAAAAATCAGCGATCCGGAAACAACACTGCGTCCGAAGGGCAGCCTGGGGGGGCCACAGGGGCTCCAGGCGCCCTGTGGGCGCGCCCCCCCCCTGGGCCGCGCCGGGGGGGGGGGGGGGCACCTGGGCCCCCCGAGGCTCCCCCGGTGCCCTACTTTGGCATATATTTAAAGGGTCCTCCGTAACCCTTAGAACAGGACTTCTTTTCGCGATCCCATCTCTGTTCCGCAGCCTCCGCCGCTTCCAAGATCGGGAGCACCAAGAGAACTCTTCCCGGCACCCTGCCGGAGGGGAGGATCACCACCGGGAGCTTCTCCACCACCATGGACGCCTCCCGGATGACTCGTGAGTAGTCTCCCTTGGACCATGAGTCCATGACCAGTAGCTATGTGATGTTCTCCTCCCGTTCTTGTGCTTCACTAATTAGTCCTCGTGAGCTGCCCTACATGATTGAGGCACCTATGTAATCCTTATGCTGTTGCTATGTTGAGTTTGCTAGGATCTGATGGATTATGAGATTATGTTCAGATTGATCTTGAGCAATATATTTGATTCACCTCTTTTATATTTTAGTTCATAAGTAATTCTTGCATGTTCTCTGTTGTTATTTATTGCTTTGGCCGAGTAATAGGTAGTGACTCCAAGAGGGAACGTTATGCTCGATTGTGGGTTCATGCCCCTCGATGACTAGCTTGAGTGACAGAAACATGAGTCTAGGGAATGTGCTGTTGCCACAAGGGGGAAAACAACGGTGCTTGTGCCCGCGGGTGCAAGGATTGTTTACTTTACGCAAAGTTCTTTTAATGCAGTTGTTTGTTGCATTTAGTTTACACTATGGGTGGGACTCGCAACTTAATACCAGCGAGATGTTCTGGATAGATATCTCAAGGTGGATGATTAGTAGTAGATATTGATGGATTTCGGTCTACTTACTTTGGCGTACCGCCCATGCTTTGAACCTCAACCTTTCTTGCAATGTAATCAGCATTGGTTTGCGTTCGTGGTCCTGTCAATTGCCCAGCTGTAATTTGTTTACCTCACATAGCTGTTTTATCGTCTTTTGGGAGAGAGACATCACTAGTGAACATCATGAGACTCCGGTCCATATTACGATCATTGATCACATCCACTATTTACTTATCGCTATTTACTTACTATTGCAAAACACTATCTATCACTACTATCATATTGCTTTTAACCCTTTGTGAACTACAAGGCCGGAGAGATTGACAACCTCTCTGTACTCGTTGGGAGCAAAGTTATTTGTATCTGTGTGCAGGTCCATGTTGATTGCTAATTGCGCCGTTAGCAATTGACACCTACTTGTTGAACCTAGGAGTCTCTGGGGATTCGATCCTTGGCATCTTTGCTAGGGGAAAACACTTCTACTTACTGCATCTTACACCTTCCACTTGGGGTAACCAACGAGGGGTTCGAGGCCCATCAAGGAGTATTTTCCGGCGCCGTTGCCGGGGACTCCACTCTTCAGGATAGGGGAGTTGCATGCTATCTTTTACCTTTGCTTTTTAGTCTTGTTAGTTTACTTTTCATTTTTTTTGCTTTAGTTCCTTTTATCGAAAATCACAAAAATAGTTATCTTGCTTGCTTGCTACTATGGGTTCCACCGAGAACACCAAGTTGTGTGACTTCACTAGTCACAACAACGATGACTTTATCAGCACACCTATCACTACACCTGCCACTTCAGCACCTTCATATGAAATTAAACCTGCTTTACTTAACTTAGTCACGAGAGAACAATTCTCCGGTGCTGGAGATAATGCTGCTTTACACTTGAACAACTTTGTAGAACTTTGTGATATGCAAAAGTACCAAGAAATAGATGGTAATATTGTTAAGCTTAAGCATTTTCCTTTCTCCTTGAGAGGAGGAGCTAAAATTTGGTTTCAGTCTTTGCCTAGAAATAGCATAGATTCATGGGACAAGTGCAAAGATGCTTTTATCGGAAAATACTATCCACCTGCTAAAATTATCCAACTTAGAAGTAACATAATGAATTTTAAACAATTGGATAATGAACACGTTGCCCAAGCTTGGGAACGTATGAAATCTCTTATCAAGAACTGCCCTACTCACGGTTTGACTACTTGGATGGTTATCCAAACTTTTTATGCAGGCTTGAACTTTACCTCGCGGAACTTGTTAGATTCGGCCGCGGGAGGAACTTTTATGTCAACTACACTTGGTGCTGCCACAAAGCTTCTCGATGAGATGATGACCAACTATTCCCAATGGCACACCGAACGCGCTCCGACAGGTAGGAAGGTAAACTCTGTCGAGGAGATTTCCTCCCTTAATGAAAAAGTTGACTTGATCATGTTTCTACTTTCGAAGCAATCTACTATTGATCCTCGTGATGTTCCTTTAAATTCTTTGATTGCTCAAGAACAAGTAGATGTGAATTTTATCTCTAGAAACAATTTTAACAACAATGCTTATAGGAGTAACTTTGGTAACAATTCTAGACCGTCCCCCTCTAACTCTTATGGGAACAACAATGCTTATCCTAGTACCAAGAACTCCAATACTGAACTAGAGACCATGCTTAGAGATTTCATCACTACCCAAAAAGCCTTTAATAAGAATGTAGAAGAGAAACTACATAAACTAGATGATCTTTCTTTTAAGGTAGATCACTTAGCCAATGAGGTAAAATTGCTAAAAATTGAAACTTCTCCTCTTAAGGAGAGGGAAGTCATCCCTATTAATGCTATTCAAGTACAAATTAATGAAAATATTAGGATGATGGCTAAGCAAAAAGAAAGATCGGCTAGAGAAAGGGAGGAAGAAGAGAGAATTAAGAGCCTTCCTACCCACCACACTGTTGCTACTATCCAAGTTATTGAGGATGTTCACACTCTTAGCACCCAATGTACTCCTGGTCCCAATGGACCTATTAATGGTGATGCTATAGAAACTTCCAAACAGGTGAACCTTAAGGACACCACTACCACTTTACTTGATGCTCGTGACCTTGATTTTGATAATTGCACTCTTACAGAAGTTATTGATTTCCTTCACAAGATGTCTAGAGATCCCCGCACTAGCACGCTTAACCTTGCCTTCATGGAGCATATCACTAATGCTCTCATCAAAGCTAGGGAGGAGAAACTTAGAGTAGAAGCCTCCATACCTAGAAAGCTAGAAGATGGTTGGGATCCTATGATAAAAAATTATTTGAATGACTTCTCTTGTTATGCATTATGTGATGTTGGTGCTAGTACCTCTGTTATGCCCAAAAGAATATATGATATGCTTAAATTGAAACCTTATGATTCTTGTTCTTTTGGTGTTCGTCTCGTTGATTCTTCCATAAAGAAACCTTTGGGGAGGATCCACGATGTTCTTATTGTTGTCAATGATAATTATGTGCCCGTTGATTTCACTATTATGGATATTTAATGTGATCCTTCATGTCCAATTATTTTGGGACGTCCCTTTTGCGCACTGTTGGTGCTGTCATTGACATGAAAGAGGGTAATATAAAATTTCAGTTTCCTCTCAAGAAAGGGATGGAACACTTCCCTCGTAAGAAGGTCAAGTTACCTTTTGAGTCCGTTGTACGGGCTAGTTATTCTTTTACTCTTGATAAAACTTCATCTATGCATTATGCCTAGCTTAAAGGCATAAAAGAAAGCGCTTTTGGGAGGCAGCCCACATGAATAAATTTTTTGCTTTTGTTGTGTCTTGATGTTGTTTACTGCTGTAGCATCATCATTGTATCTTTGCTTTTCATATTTGTGCCAAGTATAGCCTCTGATTGCTAGAAAGTTCAAAAGTTGTGAGGTGCTGTCCAGGAAACAGATTCTGTCCTTGGATAGAAAAATTCGTATAAAATCACCAGATCATCTTTTTGGTCTTAATTTTTTCGACAGAGTTCTCTATATAATTTTCTTTCGTGCGTCAGTTCTGAGTTTTTTGATTTGAGTTGCAGAAGTATCCCGAACAGGTCAATTACTGCCTGCTGTTCTGTTTTTCACAGATTCTGTCCTGTTTTGCCTTACCTTCACTTTGCAAATTAAGAACTTGTTTTTTCTTTGCAAAAAACCTTTTGGCAATCTTGAGAAACAGTAGAAATTCAAGAATATCCTTATTTCCAGCAAGGTATAATTATTTTATTAAGGGTACTAACCTCGCTAATCAGATTATGATGAGTTGTGTATGATGGGAGTTTTCAAGTGTGCGAGGGAAGATGATAAAAAGATTCAGGAGTGTCAAGCGCTCAAGCTTGGGGATCCCCCCATGCACCCCCAAGAAATATTCAAGGAGACTCAAGCGTCTAAGCTTGGGGATGCCCCCCGTGCATCCCCTTCTCCATCAACATTATCAGTTCGTCTTTTTCGTTTCGCTATATTTTTATCACTTCATGTGTTATGTGCTACGCTTGGAGCGTCTTGCTTTTAGTTTTCTTTTTAGTTTTTCATAACGAGTCGGAACTCAGCATTCCTTTCTGTGGTAGAGAAACACGCTCCACTTCTACCTAGAACATTACATAGAATTTTCATGTCTATCTTTGCTGTGTGTGTTCTTTGTCTTTTAATAGCTACTATCGTGCTCTGCTCTTAGTATTCATGCTTATCTTTTTAAGAGCTTTTATTTAGTTGGTTGCTTGAACTCTCTTTAATTACCATGCTCACCTTATTAAGAGAGTTTGCTTCCGTTGCATGGATTAATGTGTCTATGATAAAGATGCTACTTTCATGATGGTGCTTAGTAGTTCAGGTTTTCTTTTGGTTAATCTCAAATAGCTGGGGGGTTCCCAATGTGTTATTGGAATACCAACTTGGTTTGTTTGCCTATGATGTGGATGGTTTAGTAATATCTTCCTTCGAGAATTTATTTTGATTGACTTGGCGTATGCTCACGCATATTCAAGACTGTAAAGAAAGTCTGTCAAGCCTTGATGATCTTTTGTTTCTAAGTAGCGATATAACTACCATGCCTGATTCAATATTGCTTTGTCGCTCTGCATGATTATGACCATCATTGCTCTCTTAGTTGGTCGCTCCCAGTCTTTTGCTAACCTCCACCTGTACTAAGCAAACTAACCATGCAATACATAGCTCATGGGAAAGTAGCCTAAAAACTATTGTGGTAAAGAATATGTTGCCTATGTATCTTATTTCTTATAAGTTGCTTGCTGAGCGGTAACCATGTTTCTGGGGACGCCATCAACTGTCACACTTTTGTTGAATATCATGTGAGTTGCTATGCATGTTCGTCTTGTCTGAAGTAAGGGTGATTTACCGTGGGTTGAATTAATATGCATATTGTTAGAGAAGAACATTGGGCCGCCAACCAAAGCCAGGCATCATGGTGGAAGTTTTAGCTTGGACCTTAATCCTCAATCTCTTATGAGAATATGCTTATGCATTAAAGAGGAATCCATCATCTATTTTCTATGTTGTCCCGGTATGGATGTCCTCAAGTTGAGATTTATTAAAAACAAGAAATCAAATGCGATCTATCTCCTTGGACCTTTGTACAGGTGGCATAGAGGTACCCCTTTGTGACACTTGGTTAAAACATATGCAATGCAATGATAACCCATGGGGATCCGAGCTAATTAGGACAAGGAGCGAGCACTATTGGTATTCGATGCATGAGGCTTGCAACTTATAGGATGTTTTATACATGACACATATGAAGTACTACTACCGTTGACACAATTGCTTCCATGTTTTCAAAATAAAAAGCTCTAGCACTTAACCTTTCTTTTACCTTTATGTTGAAGCACCAACTACTGAGAGCATGATTGTCATTCTGAGTGTAATGTGCATTGTCCCAAATTAGCATTGTCTTTTGCATGATTGTGATATCGTTTATTCTGAAATGATTGTATCTAGTCATCACTTAAACCTTGAAGGTGACCTTGCATTTATGTTTTGCATCACTAAAGGGGGCAAGCTAGATATCACTTTATCATATTTGCACATCATGTTCATTGCAAATCTTTTTGATGTTTCAGTTTCATGTTGTAAAACTTCCAGTCATTTGTGATTTTCTCTTGAGACAACTTAATTACTATAGAATCATTGTCTCAGTAAGCTTTTGTCATATGACTATGAGAAAGTCCTATATGGTTAATAGCATGTCACCACAGAAATTATTCTTGTTATCATTTACCTACTCGAGGATGAGCAGGAATTAAGCTTGGGGATGTTGATACGTCCAAAACGTATCTATAATTTCTGCTTGCTCCATGCCACTTTTGGGTGATATTGCTATGATATTCATACACTTCCATACACTTTTGATCATATTTGGACTAACTTACTAATCCAGTGCACCCCAGTGCCAGTTTCTGTTTTCGGCTATTTTTGTATTTCAGGTTTTCACGTTTCGAGAACTGCCCAGAAAAATCCAAAAAAATTATATAAAAAATCAGCGATCCGGAAACAACACTACGTCCGAAGGGCAGCCTGGGGGGGGGGGCACAGGGGCTCCAGGCGCCCTGTGGGCGCGCCCCCCCTGGGCTGCGCCGGGGGGGGCGCCTGGGCCCCCCGAGGCTCCCCCGGTGCCCTACTTTGGCATATATTTAAAGGGTCCTCCGTAACCCTCAAAACAGGACTTCTTTTCGCGATCCCATCTCTGTTCCGCCGCCGCCGCCGCTTCCAAGATCGGGAGCACCAGGAGAACTCTTCCCGGCACCCTGCCGGAGGGGAGGATCACCACCGGGAGCTTCTCCACCACCATGGACGCCTCCCGGATGACTCGTGAGTAGTCTCCCTTGGACCATGAGTCCATGACCAGTAGCTATGTGATGTTCTCCTCCCGTTCTTGTGCTTCACTAATTAGTCCTCGTGAGCTGTGATGGGCCTCGAACCCCTCGTTGGTTACCCCAAGTGGAAGGTGTAAGATGCAGTAAGTAGAAGTGTTTTCCCCTAGCAAAGATGCCAAGGATCGAATCCCTAGAGACTCCTAGGTTCAACAAGTAGGTGTCAATTGCTAACGGCGCAATTAGCAATCAACGTGGACCCGCACACAGATACAAATAACTTTGCTCCCAACGAGTACAGAGAGGTTGTCAATCTCTCCGGCCTTGTAGTTCACAAAGGGTTAAAAGCAATATGATAGTAGTGATAGATAGTGTTTTGCAATAGTAAGTAAATAGCGAAAAGTAAATAGTGGATGTGATCAATAATGGTAATATGGACCGGAGTCTCATGATGTTCACTAGTGATGTTTCTCTCCCAAAAGACGATAAAACAGCTATGTGAGGTAAACAAATTACAGCTGGGCAATTGACAGGACCACGAACGCAAACCAATGCTGATTACATTACAAGAAAGGTTGAGGTTCAAAGCATGGGCGGTACGCCAAAGTAAGTAGACCGAAATCCATCAATATCTACTACTAATCATCCACCTTGAGATATCTATCCAGAACATCTCGCTGGTATTAAGTTGCGAGTCCCACCCATAGTGTAAACTCAATGCAACAGACAACTGCATTAAAAGAACTTTGCGTAAAGTAAACAATCCTTGCACCCGCGGGCACAAGCACCGTTGTTTTCCCCCTTGTGGCAACAGCACATCCCCTAGACTCATGTTTCTGTCACTCAAGCTAGTCATCGAGGGGCATGAACCCACAATCGAGCATAACGTTCCCTCTTGGAGTTACTACTTACTACTCGGCCAAAGCAATAAATAACAACGGAGAACATGCTAGAATTACTTATGAACTAAAATATAAAAGAGGTCAATCAAATATATTACTCAAGATCAATCTGAACATAATCTCATAATCCATCGGATCCCAGCAAACTCAACATAGCAACAGCATAAGGATTACATAGGTGCCTCGATCATGTAGGGCAGCTCACGAGGACTAATTAGTGAAGCACAAGAACGGGAGGAGAACATCACATAGCTACTGGTCATGGACTCATGGTCCAAGGGAGACTACTCACGAGTCATCCGGGAGGCGTCCATGGTGGTGGAGAAGCTCCCGGTGGTGATCCTCCCCTCCGGCAGGGTGCCGGGAAGAGTTCTCCTGGTGCTCCGGATCTTGGAAGCGGCGGCGGCGGCGGAACAGAGATGGGATCGCGAAAAGAAGTCCTGTTCTGAGGGTTACGGAGGACCCTTTAAATATATGCCAAAGTAGGGCACCGGGGGAGCCTCGGGGGGCCCAGGCGCCCCCCCGGCGCGGCCCAGGGGGGGCGCGCCCACAGGGCGCCTGGAGCCCCTGTGCCCCCCCCAGGTTGCCCTTCGGACGCAGTGTTGTTTCCGGATCGCTGATTTTTTATATAACTTTTCTGGATTTTTCTGGGCAGTTCTGAAACGTGAAAACCTGAAATACAAAAACAGCCGAAAACAAAAACTGGCACTGGGGTGCACTGGATTAGTAAGTTAGTCCAAATATGATCAAAAGTGTATGGAAGTGTATGAATATCATAGCCATATCACCCAAAAGTGGCATGGAGCAAGCAAAAATTATAGATACGTTTTGGACGTATCAACATCCCCAAGCTTAATTCCTGCTCGTCCTCGAGTAGGTAAATGATAACAAGAATAATTTCTGTGGTGACATGCTATTAACCATATAGGACTTTCTCATAGTCATATGACAAAAGCTTACTGAGACAATGATTCTAAAGTAATTAAGTTGCCTCAAGAGAAAATCACAAATGACTGAAAGTTTTACAACATGAAACTGAAACATCAAAAAGATTTGCAATGAACATGATGTGCAAATATGATAAAGTGATATCTAGCTTGCCCCCTTTAGTGATGCAAAACATAAATGCAAGGGCACCTTCAAGGTTTAAGTGATGACTAGATACAATCATTTCAGAATAAACGATATCACAATCATGCAAAAGACAATGCTACTTTGGGACAATGCACATTACACTCAGAATGACAATCATGCTCTCAGTAGTTGGTGCTTCAACATAAGGGTAAAAGAAAGGTTAAGTGCTAAAGCTTTTTAATTTGAAAACATGGAAGCAATTGTGTCAACGGTAGTAGTACTTCATATGTGTCATGTATAAAACATCTTATAAGTTGCAAGCCTCATGCATCGAATACCAATAGTGCTCGCTCCTTGTCCTAATTAGCTCGGATCCCCATGGGTTATCATTGCATTGCATATGTTTTAACCAAGTGTCACAAAGGGGTACCTCTATGCCACTTGTACAAAGGTCCAAGGAGATAGATCGCATTTGATTTCTCGTTTTTGATAGATCTCAACTTGAGGAAATCCATACCGGGACAACATAGAAAATAGATGATGGACTCCTCTTTAATGCATAAGCATATTCTCATGAGAGATTGAGGATTAAGGTCCAAGCTAAAACTTCCGCCATGATGCATGGCTTTGGTTGGCGGCCCAATGTTCTTCTCTAACAATATGCATATTAATTCAACCCACGGTAAATCACCCTTACTTCAGACAAGACGAACATGCATAGCAACTCACATGATATTCAACAAAAGTGTGACAGTTGATGGCGTCCCCAGAAACATGGTTACCGCTCAGCAAGCAACTTAAAAGAAATAAGATACATAAGAAACATATTCTTTACCACAATAGTTTTTAGGCTACTTTCCCATGAGATATGTATTGCATGGTTAGTTTGCTTAGTGCAGGTGGAGGTTAGCAAAAGACTGGGAGCGGCCAACTAAGAGAGCAATGACGGTCATAATCATGCAGAGCGACAAAGCAATATTGAATCAGGCATGGTAGTTATATCGCTACTTAGAAACAAAAGATCATGAAGGCTTGATAGACTTTCTTTACAGTCTTGAATATGCGTGAGCATACGCCAAGTCAATCAAAATAAATTCTCGAAGGAAGATATTACTAAATCATACCACATCATAGGCAAACAAACCAAGTTGGTACTCCAATAACACATTGGGAACCCCCCAGCTATTTGAGATTAACCATAAGAAAACCTGAACTACTAAGCATCATCATGAAAGTAGCATCTTTATCATAGACACATTAACCCATGCAATGGAAGTAAACTCTCTTAATAAAGTGAGCATGGTAATTAAAGAGAGTTCAAGCAACCAACTAAATAAAAGCTCTTGAAAAGATAAGCATGAATACTAAGAGCAGAGCACGATAGTAGCTATTAAAAGATAAAGAACACACACAGCATAGATAGACATGAAAATTCTATGTAATGTTCTAGGTAGAGGTGGAGCGTGTTTCTCTCCCACATAAAGGAATGCTGGGTTCCGACTCGTTATGAAAAACTAAAAAGAAAACTAAAAGCAAGACGCTCCAAGCATAGCACATAACATATGAAGTGATAAAAATATAGCGGAACGAAAGACGAACTGATAATGTTGATGGAGAAGGGGATGCACGGGGGCATCCCCAAGCTTAGACGCTTGAGTCTCCTTGAATATTTCTTGGGGGTGCACGGGGGCATCCCCAAGCTTGAGCGCTTGACACTCCTGAATCTTTTTATCATCTTCCCTCGCACACTTGAAAACTCCCTTCATACACAACTCATCATAATCTGATTAGCGAGGTTAGTACCCTTAATAAAATAATTATAACTTGCTGGAAATAAGGATATTCTTAAAGTTCTACTGTTTCTCAAGATTGCCAAAAGGTTTTTGCAAAGAAAAAGCAAGTTCTCAATTTGCAAAGTGAAGGTAAGGCAAAACAGGACAGAATCTGTGAAAAACGGAACAGCAGGCAGTAATTGACCTGTTCGGGATACTTCTGCAACTCAAATCAAAAACCTCAGAACTGACGCACGAAAGACAATTATATAGAGAACGCTGTCGAAAAAATTCAGACCAAAAAGAGGATCTGGTGATTTTATACGAATTTTTCTATCCAATGACAGAATCTGTTTCCTGGACAGCACCTCACAACTTTTGAACTTTCCAGCAATCAGAGGCTATACTTGGCACAAATATGAAAATCAAAGATACAATGATGATGCTACAGCAGTAAACAACATCAAGACACAACAAAAGCAAAAATTTATTCATGTGGGCTGCCTCCCAAAAGCGCTTTCTTTTATGCCTTTAAGCTAGGCATAATGCATAGATCAAGTTTTATCAAGAGTAAAAGGATAACTAGCCCGTACAACGGACTCAAAAGGTAACTTGACCTTCTTACGAGGGAAGTGTTCCATCCCTTTCTTGGGAGGAAACTGAAATTTTATATTACCCTCTTTCATGTCAATGACAGCACCAACGGTGCGCAAAAAGGGACGTCCCAAACAAGGTTGTCAGAATTGCGATTTTGAATCGGATCGGAGCTTTGATGGTAGGATCGCAAATCATAGGATCTTCACTATCAGGATCGTAGAAACGTAGATTCTAAGAACTAAAATCATAGAATCATAGGAGTTATTTTGGATCGTAAAGTCGTAGAATTGTATAACAGAATCGCGATTCTGACAACCTTGGTCCCAAAATAATTGGACATGAAGGATCACATTCAATATCCATAATAGTGAAATCAACGGGCACATAATTATCATTGACAACAATAAGAACATCGTCGATCCTCCCCAAAGGTTTCTTTATGGAAGAATCAACGAGACGAACACCAAAAGAACAAGAATCATAAGGTCTCAATTTAAGCATATCATATATCCTTTTGGGCATAACAGAGGTACTAGCACCAACATCACATAATGCATAACAAGAGAAGTCATTCAAATAAATTTTTATCATAGGATCCCAACCATATTCTAGCTTTCTTGGTATGGAGGCTTCTACTCTAAGTTTCTCCTCCCTAGATTTGATGAGAGCATTAGTGATATGCTCTGTGAAGGCAAGGTTAAGCGTGCTAGTGCGGGGATCTCTAGACATCTTGTGAAGGAAATCAATAACTTCTGTAAGAGTGCAATTATCAAAATCAAGGTCACAAGCATCAAGTAAAGTAGTAGTGGTGTCCTTAAGGTTCACTTGGTTGGTAGTTTCTATAGCCATAGCATCACCATTAATAGGTCCATTGGGACCAGGAGTACATTGGGTGCTAAGAGTGTGAACATCCTCAATAACTTGGATAGTAGCAACAGTGTGGTGGGTAGGAAGGCTCTTAATTCTTTCTTCTTCCTCCATTTCTCTAGCCCATCTTTCTTTTAGGTTAGCCATCATCCTAATATTTTCATTAATTTGTACTTGAGTAGCATTAATAGGGATGACTTCCCTCTCTTTAAGAGGAGAAGCTTCAATTTTTAGCAATTTTACCTCATTGGCTAAGTGGTCTACCTTAAAAGAAAGATCATCTAGTTTATGTAGTTTCTCTTCTACATTCTTATTAAAGGCTTTTTGGGTAGTGATGAAATCTCTAAGAATGGTCTCTTGTTCATTATTGGAGTTCTTGGTACTAGGATAGGCATTGTTGTTCCCATAAGAGTTAGAGGGGAACGGTCTAGAATTGTTACCAAAGTTACTCCTATAAGCATTGTTGTTAAAATTGTTTCTAGAGATAAAGTTAACATCTACTTGTTCTTGAGCAATCAAAGAATTTAAAGGAACATCACGAGGATCAATAGTAGATTGCTTCGAAAGTAGAGACATGATCAAGTCAACTTTTTCATTAAGGGAGGAAATCTCCTCGACAGAGTTTACCTTCCTACCTGTTGGAGCGCGTTCGGTGTGCCATTGGGAATAGTTGGTCATCATCTCATCGAGAAGCTTTGTGGCAGCACCAAGTGTAGTTGACATAAAAGTTCCTCCCGCGGCCGAATCTAACAAGTTCCGCGAGGTAAAGTTCAAGCCTGCATAAAAAGTTTGGATAACCATCTAAGTAGTCAAACCGTGAGTAGGGCAGTTTTTGAGAAGAGATTTCATACGTTCCCAAGCTTGGGCAACGTGTTCATTATCCAATTGTTTAAAATTCATGATGTTACTTCTAAGTTGGATAATTTTGGCAGGTGGATAGTATTTTCCGATAAAAGCATCTTTGCACTTGTCCCATGAATCTATGCTATTTCTAGGCAAAGACTGAAACCAAATTTTAGCTCCTCCTCTCAAGGAGAAAGGAAAAAGCTTAAGCTTAACAATATTACCATCTATTTCTTGGTACTTTTGCATATCACAAAGTTCTACAAAGTTGTTCAAGTGTAAAGCAGCATCATCTCCAGCACCGGAGAATTGTTCTCTCATGACTAAGTTAAGTAAAGCAGGTTTAATTTCATATGAAGGTGCTGAAGTGGCAGGTGTAGTGATAGGTGTGCTGATAAAGTCATCGTTGTTGTGACTAGTGAAGTCACACAACTTGGTGTTCTCGGTGGAACCCATAGTAGCAAGCAAGCAAGATAACTATTTTTGTGATTTTCGATAAAAGGAACTAAAGCAAAAATGAAAAGTAAACTAACAAGACTAAAAAGCAAAGGTAAAAGATAGCATGCAACTCCCCTATCCTGAAGAGTGGAGTCCCCGGCAACGGTGCTAGAAAATACTCCTTGATGGGCCTCGAACCCCTCGTTGGTTACCCCAAGTGGAAGGTGTAAGATCCTGTAAGTAGAAGTGTTTTCCCCTAGCAAAGATGCCAAGGATCGAATCCCCAGAGACTCCTAGGTTCAACAAGTAGGTGTCAATTGCTAACGGCGCAATTAGCAATCAACGTGGACCTGCACACAGATACAAATAACTTTGCTCCCAACGAGTACAGAGAGGTTGTCAATCTCTCCGGCCTTGTAGTTCACAAAGGGTTAAAAGCAATATGATAGTAGTGATAGATAGTGTTTTGCAATAGTAAGTAAATAGCGAAAAGTAAATAGTGGATGTGATCAATAATGGTAATATGGACCGGAGTCTCATGATGTTCACTAGTGATGTCTCTCTCCCAAAAGACGATAAAACAGCTATGTGAGGTAAACAAATTACAGCTGGGCAATTGACAGGACCACGAACGCAAACCAATGCTGACTACATTACAAGAAAGGTTGAGGTTCAAAGCATGGGCGGTACGCCAAAGTAAGTAGACCGAAATCCATCAATATCTACTACTAATCATCCACCTTGAGATATCTATCCAGAACATCTCGCTGGTATTAAGTTGCGAGTCCCACCCATAGTGTAAACTCAATGCAACAGACAACTGCATTAAAAGAACTTTGCGTAAAGTAAACAATCCTTGCACCTGCGGGCACAAGCACCGTTGTTTTCCCCCTTGTGGCAACAGCACATCCCCTAGACTCATGTTTCTGTCACTCAAGCTAGTCATCGAGGGGCATGAACCCACAATTGAGCATAACGTTCCCTCTTGGAGTTACTACTTACTACTCGGCCAAAGCAATAAATAACAACGAAGAACATGCAAGAATTACTTATGAACTAAAGTATAAAAGAGGTGAATCAAATATATTACTCAAGATCAATCTGAACATAATCTCATAATCCATCGGATCCCAGCAAACTCAACATAGCAACAGCATAAGGATTACATAGGTGCCTCGATCATGTAGGGCAGCTCACGAGGACTAATTAGTGAAGCACAAGAACGGGAGGAGAACATCACATAGCTACGGGTCATGGACTCATGGTTCAAGGGAGACTACTCACGAGTCATCCGGGAGGCGTCCATGGTGGTGGAGAAGCTCCCGGTGGTGATCCTCCCCTCCGGTAGGGTGCCGGGAAGAGTTCTCCTGGTGCTCCCGATCTTGGAAGCGGCGGCGGCGGCGGAACAGAGATGGGATCGCGAAAAGAAGTCCTGTTCTGAGGGTTACGGAGGACCCTTTAAATATATGCCAAAGTAGGGCACCGGGGCAGCCTCGGGGGGCCCAGGCACCCCCCCGGCGCGGCCCAAGGGGGGCGCGCCCACAGGGCGCCTGGAGCCCCTGTGGCCCCCCAGGCTGCCCTTCGGACACAGTGTTGTTTCCGGATCGCTGATTTTTTATATAATTTTTCTGGATTTTTCTGGGCAGTTCTCGAAACGTGAAAACCTGAAATACAAAAACAGCCGAAAACAGAAACTGGCACTGGGGTGCACTGGATTAGTAAGTTAGTCCAAATATGATCAAAAGTGTATGGAAGTGTATGAATATCATAGTAATATCACCCAAAAGTGGCATGGAGCAAGCAGAAATTATAGATACGTTTTGGACGTATCAAGCTGCCCTACATGATCGAGGCACCTATGTAATCCTTATGCTGTTGCTATGTTGAGTTTGCTGGGATCCGATGGATTATGAGATTATGTCCAGATTGATCTTGAGTAATATATTTGATTCACATCTTTTATATTTTAGTTCATAAGTAATTCTTGCATGTTCTCCGTTGTTATTTATTGCTTTGGCTGAGTAATAGGTAGTGACTCCAAGAGGGAACGTTATGCTCGATTGTGGGTTCATGCCCCTCGATGACTAGCTTGAGTGACAGAAACATGAGTCTAGGGGATGTGATGTTGCCACAAGGGGGAAAACAACGGTGCTTGTGTGTAATGCCCAGGATGGAATTATACCTCCTACGTGTCGGGGCACGACTTAAAGGCATAAGTCCATCCTAGAATGATCTCAAGTTTGGTAATCTTTGCACATCTCATGTAAAAGAGGGGATTGTAAACATAAATAGTTGGCTTACACTCGCCACGTCAACACAAATACAATACATGTCTCAAACATCATACATTAAGAACATCACAAGCCTCTAAGGGCAAAATCCAAATGCAAGATACCAAACTAAAATCAATAAACCATAGGTCGGATCGAATCCTAGTAGGAGTCTCCACTACTGATCATCCGGATAACGAACATAGTACCGACTACGCTCCTCGTCGAACTCCCAATCCAGCTCGGTGCCATCACCTGGATAGCTCACAACTGGACCTGCATCTGGTGTGGTGAAGTAACTGTGAGCCACAGAGGACTCAGCAATCCCGTTCCCGGGTAACAAGACTATATAAGCCTTGGGAGAGGATAAGGCTGAAGAAAAGAATAAGTGTCTGCGGCAGCAACTAGCAACTAGCTTACGTGAGTGAGAGCGAGAAGAGAAAGCCTCGGACGAGAAGTGATCACGAAGTGATCCTAGCTACAAGCTCAACAAACATAACCGCTCCGTGTTCAACTCCCGAATCCCTATTCGGAAATTGACAGTCACGGAACACACGCTGGTAGTGTATTAGAAACATTGTGTCAAGTTATCTACAACCGGATATTAACAAGCTCCCATCTGCCACATAAATGCGGGCACGGCTTTCGAAAGTTCAAACCCTGCAGGGGTGTTCCAACTTGACCCATTACAAGCCCACGATTCGCGGAGTCGCAACTCCAAAGTGGGAAGACCCGAGTATTCTCGGAATCCCGTGCTCAAGATATACCGAACTAAGGTAAGGCTAATCCAGCAAATCCTCCCAGCGTGCCGACACCCTGATAGTAGCCGCGCGTATCTCATCTCAGGCCACGTCCGGATGGGCGATGCTACAGGTTTTTACCAGACCTTGAGTTTCCTCGAGGTGGCCCTGCAGGACCCCCAGTTCGGACCAACACTCATGTGGAGCACTGGCCCGGGGTTGTTGATTAAGAAAAAGGGTTTATAACTCCCTATGCAAGTTTAGTTTGTTATTAGGCAAATAGTACCAATGTTGGGACTTGCTAGAAAAGACTTAGCACTTAGCGGTTTATCGAGGGGGTCCCATACACCCCAACCGTGTTAGGAACGCATAATCAAGGAACATAACACCAGTTTATACGGTTCCTAACGGCATGAGTGGAACAAATCACCAAGCAAAAGGCTTAGCCTTCCACCCTTGCCAATATATAGATGATTTCATTTAGCAATTATATAGTGTGATATAACCCAACCAAACTTCAACATGAAACAAGCATCTTCGATCTTCACCTGCAACTAGCAATGCTATAAGAGGGGCTGAGCAAAGCGTACTTAGCCAAGCAACAGTTTGCGTAGGTAGGTTGGTTAAACATGGCAATGGTTACAAGTAGGAGGCTGACAAGAAGAACATGGGAATCGAGGCAAAACTATAGAACGGAACTACTAGCAATAGGCAAAGATAGTAATGTTATCGGGGTCCGGTCATCTTGCCTGAAGAGAAGTCGTTCGGATCGTAAGAAGGGTCCTCGTGCTCAACCTCGTTGGAAACCTCGTGCTCGTACTCGTACTCGGTCTCAGCTTCCGGCTCTAAACAAAACAATCACACCAAGCACAAATCAACAAGATGCAATGCGCACTCGAAAATGATGGATGCATGAAGGATGCACTAAGAATGCACACGGAGCACGGAAAATAGCACTCAAGCAAAACACCTCAAAACATGATAACAATAAGATATTATGAATCTACACAGAAAATCAATCAAGTTTCATATAAGATTCGCTGAAATCGGAGTTACGGGCTAAAAGTTATGCCCGAAACAAGAAATTAGCGAAAGCTAAAAATTACAGCAACATAGCAACTTCGGAGCACAAAATAATTAAGCTACAGCACTCAAACAGCATGGCAAAGGACATGAATATAGACTAGACATATACTACAGCAACTAAGTCCAAAGGTGCACCCCCAAAGGATCCACGGATCAATAGCAATAAGCTTGGACATATTGAAATTGACAATAAAATTCTGGCAGCAGAATTTTATTGAAAATTTGGAGCAAAAGATAAACATGCTACAGCCACTTAAATAGACATGTGAGCACGTGAATGAAAAGACAACAATATATACTACAAGGAACAATCAAGATCCACTCCAAAACTATCATGCTTTGTCCTAGAACATCACTCAAACATGGCATCGGAACATTACAGATTTCAGACTTAGTGAAAAAACCACTAAGTCCTAAAACAGCAATTTCATCATGGCATCTAAAAGAGCAAGTTTAAGTCACCTCGAAACTAAACATGGTAAGTGGTAAGCACCTCATCAAAGTACACATGATGGTGATTCCGAAACACACAAGCATGCTTCATGGAGATAAACACAACGATTGCAACGAGCTCAACAAAATGGCATTTCATAACAAGTGAAACAACATCACAGCCACATGGCACTTTGCAACGATGATAAACATGGCAAGAATAAATCTAACATGCAACCTATCACCAACAACATGTAGAGCATGGCAAGACGAACACGTGGACATGTCATTTGCATCATTCGGACAAACGAGCTAAAAGATATCACATGGCAAAGATGACATAAAAACATCACATAACAGCAGTTTATATCACGATGCACTCTTGCAACAGCAAAACAAGCACCTAGATGATCTCTAACATGCATGACACCAAAAGATAAAACGTAGTGCTATTCACCACGAACGTCTCGACATGCTATTTGAGCAAAACGGACATCCACACAAAAAGTTAGAGCAGTTCTAAAACAGCATCAGCAACTAATTTCACAGGGACTTAGCAAAAAAAAACATAGCAACCTCAGATCTGCAGCAAAAGGACTTGGGCCCGGGGTGGAGATGGATCCGGCCCAGCGGACGAAGACGGCTGGAAGGAGGTGGCGATCTGGCGGCCCGCTGCTGCTGGCCTTCGGGAGATGGGCCTTCGGGCGGCTCGGCCCGAAGCGGCGGAGGGACGCGGCCGGCCTGGAGCGGCGCGGCGGCTCGGGTGGCTGCGGCCTGCGGGCTTCGGCGGGAGGCGTCCGGCGCTGAGGGCCCAGCGGGAGGCGGCGGCCTGGTCGGAGCGGCGGGAGGCGGCTGGCGCGCCCAGCTGGCGACTAAGGCGAAGGGAGTGCGGGAGTGGGCCGGCCCGATGGAGAGACGAGGGAGCCTGGAGGAGGGGCGCGCCGATCTGGCTGGGGCGAGGCCCAGCGGTGATGTGGTCCTGGCCTTTGCCAAAAGGATCGAAGGAAGGGTGACCCGAGACGGGATCGATCGATCTGGGAACGGGCGTTGACCCACGGCTGGACGAAGGAATCGGGTCGGCGCTCGATGGAGTGGCTCGAGGAGGAAATCCAAGTGGCAGTTTAGCTGTCCATATCCAAAAAAATGAGGGGGAAGAAGTGGGGAAGAAGGGACTAGAGGTTAGGGATGCCAAAATAGACTAGGGGTCTATAAATAGCAGATTTTTAGGGTTGAGGGATTTGGGGGTGTTAGGAGCCCTCCGATCGCGATCCGACGGATCCGATCGCGGGGGTAGTTTAGATGGGCCTAGGAGAGGGTAGTGGACTTCATGTAGGGGTGTTTCTGGGCCACAAGTGGAGGCACTTTGGACCCACACGAATAACTGATGGGATAGCAAACGGAGTCCAAACGCGACGAGATTTGAGAGGCGGGTTGCACACAACAAAACAACAACACACACAACAACCTCGCGGCACACCGGTAACGTTACACGCCCAAAAACCAAAGTAGGCCTACGGAACGCCGCGGACACGTGAGGGAGCTCCGGAACGCGAAACGGACAACGGGAAGGAACGCGTGGAACCAGATGCAACCGACAACACAAATGCAATGCGATGCACATGTCTACATGATATGAATGAATGCCACACACTCACACAACAAAACGACGAAAACCCAAAAGACAAAGAACCCGGAATGGAAATAGATGAAGCCGGAGATATATTATATACCCAAAAGGGAAAGTATTACATCCGGGGCATTAGAAATTCTCCTCTACTACAAAAAGATCTCGTCCCGAGATCTAGGACTGGAAAAAGGAAGGGTACTCGGAACGAAGATGATCTTCTCGTTCCCACGTAGCCTCTCGGTCGGTGTGATGTGACCACTTGACTTTCAGGAATTTGATGGACTTGTTGTGGGTCTTGCGTTCGGTTTCTTCGAGAATAGCAACGGGATGCTCTCGGTAGGACAGGTCTTGTTGAAGATCAATCTCTTCAAACGGAATCATGCGCTCAGGTGCCTTGAAGCATTTGCGGAGTTGAGACACATGGAAGACATCATGAACATTGGCGAAGTTTGGAGGGAGCTCAAGTTGATAGGCTAGATCGCCTCTCTTGCCAAGAATCTTGAAAGGCCCGACGTATCTAGGAGCAAGCTTTCCTTTGATACCGAATCTTTGGGTTCCTTTCATCGGAGACACACGGAGATAAACATGATCATCAATGTTGAATGCCAAATCATGATGCTTGCCGTCATAGTAGCTCTTCTGACGCGACTGAGCGGCCTTGAGATTCTCACGTATGACTTTGCACATCTCTTCGGCTTCTGAGATCAAGTCATTGCCAAGAAGTTGACGTTCGCCTGTTTCAGACCAGTTGAGAGGGGTACGGCATTTTCTGCCATAGAGGATTTCAAACGGTGCTTTGCCTGCACTTGCTTGAAAGCTGTTGTTGTAAGAGAACTCGGCAAATGGAAGGCAGTCTTCCCATTTCATGCCGAAAGATATGACACAGGCTCTGAGCATGTCTTCTAGAATCTGATTCACACGCTCGACTTGGCCACTAGTCTGAGGGTGAAAAGCAGTGCTGAACCTGATCTTAGTGCCCATGGCGGACTGAAAGGAGTCCCAGAACCTTGAAGTGAACAAACTTCCACGGTCTGAGGAGATAACTTGAGGAATGCCATGTAAGGACACAATTCTGGAAGTGTACAGCTCTGCCAATTGGGCTGCATTGATTGATTCTTTGACTGGAAGAAAGTGAGCGACTTTGGTAAGCTTGTCAATCACCACAAAGATAGAATCATTTCCTTGCTTGGATTTAGGAAAACCAGTGACGAAGTCCATTTCAATGTGGTCGAACTTCCACTCGGGAATAGGAAGAGGTTGGAGAAGACCGGCTGGACGTTGATGTTCTGCTTTCACTCTTCTGCACACATCACATTCATTCACGAATTGGGCAATCTCCCTTTTCATGCGTGTCCACCAGTAAGACTGCTTGAGATCTTGATACATCTTGGAACTGCCAGGATGAATGGAAAGGAGAGAATCATGAGCGTCTTCCATTATGAGCTTCCTGAGATCACCTTTGGGAACAACGAGTCTGTCCTCGAAGAACAAGGTATCTCTCTCATCAACACGGAAGCACTTGTATTTCGGAATGCCCTTAGCAATAGCATGTTTCACCTTCTTCACCATGGTATCACTGAGTTGGGCCTCACGGACTTGATCTTCCAAGGTAGGAGCAACTTGAAGATTTGCAAGAAAACCCTGCGGAACAACTTGGAGGTTGAGTTTCCTGAATGCTTCACAAAGCTCAGGCTGGCACAGCTTGATAAGAAGGTTGTTGCAATATGCCTTTCTGCTCAAAGCATCTGCAATCACATTCGCCTTGCCAGGAGTGTATTCAATGCTGGGATTATACTCTTGGATCATTTCAACCCAACGAGTCTGACGGAGGTTCAGATGCGGCTGTGTGAAGATGTACTTCAAGCTCTTGTGATCAGTGAAGATGTCGACCTTTCTGCCCAACAACAGATGTCTCCACGTAATCAAAGCATGTACCACAGCTGCTAGCTCGAGATCATGTGTGGGATAGTTCTTCTCACTTGGCTTGAGCTGCCGAGAAGTGTAAGCCACAATTCTCTTATCTTGCATAAGCACACCACCAAGACCTTGAAGAGAAGCATCACAGAATACTTCATAGGGCTTGGATTCATCTGGAGGAGTCAGAACTGGAGCAGAGACAAGCTTTTCTTTGAGAGTTTTGAATGCCACTTCACACTCTGGAGACCAAAAGTATTTGACATTCTTCTGAAGCAAGTTGGAAAGAGGCTTGGCAATCTTGGAGAAGTTCTCAACGAACCTTCTGCAATAGCTGGCAAGACCCAGAAAACTGCGGAGTTGCTTGACGTTCTGAGGAGCTTCCCAGTTGACAATTGCTTCAGCTTTCTCGGGATTAACCGCAATACCGTCAGCTGAGATGATGTGGCCCAGGTACAAAACCTTATCGAGCCAAAACTCGCACTTGGAGAACTTGGCATAAAACTTATGCTCTCGGAGTCGATCAAGAACCAGACGTAAGTGCTTTTCGTGATCTTCTTCATTCTTGGAAAACACCAGAATATCATCCAGATACACAAGCACAAACTCGCCAGTATAGGGGTTGAAGATGTAATGCATCATCCTCAAAAAGGTAGGAGGAGCATTGGCGAGACCAAAAGACATGACGGTATACTCGTATGAACCGTAGCTCGTTCTGAAGGCCGTCTTGGGAATGTCTTCCTCGCGAATGCGAATTTGATGATAGCCCATTCGGAGGTCAAGCTTAGAGAACACTTTAGCTCCTTTGAGCTGCTCGAAGAGTTCGTTGATGTTGGGGAGCGGATACTTGTTCTTTATTGTCTTCTTGTTCAATGGCCGGTAATCAACACAGAGACGCTCCGTGCCATCTTTCTTCTTGACAAATAAGACACCACAGCCCCAAGGAGACGTACTAGGCCTGATGAGACCCATACTCTCCTGTTTATCAAGCTGCTTCTTCGATTCCTTCAATTCATCCGGAGAGAGCTTGTACGGACGCCGGCATGCTGGCTCAGTACCCGTCTCGAGTTCAATAACGAATTCCACCTGATGGTGTGGAGGCATGCCTGGAAGTTCTTCAGGAAAGACGTCTTGATATTCGTTCACCACCGGAATTTGAGATATGGCGTTAATTTCGCCCTTATCATTGAGAGAGAAAAGCCTGATAGTGTTATCCCTGGAGGCAAAGATAATCACATCTTCATCAGGATGAGTCATATTGACTTCCTTTTGAGCACAATCAATGTGAGCATCATGCTGAGAAAGCCAATCCATTCCGAGGATGAGGTCAATGTCAGAATTGCCGAGAATCACCGGTGAAGCCAAAAATCGATAATCACCCATGCGAATAGAAACATCCGGAGCATAAACACTGGAGTGCATTCGTCTTCCCGGAGAAATAACTGTTAACTCCCTTGGCAGATTTTTGGTGACAATATCGTGCTTGGATGCAAATGGATATGACATGAAAGAGCAAGAAGCACCCGAATCAAATAACACTTTAGCAGGAAAAGAGTTTACTGGAAGGTTACCCAAAATGACATCAGAAGAATTCTTCGCTTGTGCTGCATTCATCAGATTGACCCTTGCTGCCTTTGGATCATGCCTGACAATAGCTGAACTCATAGGTGGAGGAGGTGGAAGACGCTTCGGGTTGGGACATCTGTTGGCATAGTGACCTTTCTGAGTGCATTTGTTGCAAGTCACTTCTGAGAGAGGACAAAAAAGAGAACCACTTGACTTGGAGCCTTGAGACTGAAACTGCTTCTTCGACTGGTAGCTCGGGTTGGGTGGGTGGGAGAAACCACGTCCACCAGAGTTCTTGTTGTTGGAGTTGTTGGAGTTGTTGTAAGGAGCTCGAATCACTAGAGGAGGAGGAAGCCAGAATTTCTGATGCTTCGAGACCATCTGAGGCGATGAGGAAGAGTGAACGGCATCTCGAATTCTCTTCTTAGAAGCCTCCATCTTAAGCTGAGCTGCTTCTTGTTTCAAAGCCATGTTATAGAACTTGTCGAATTCATCGGGCTCAAACAAGGTGAGAGCAAGTTGAAGTTCATCTTTCAGGCCTCCACGGAACTGGTAGATTTTGCTCTTGGCATCACGAATGTCTTGCTTAGCATAACGAGCGAGGTTTTGGAACTTGACATTATACTGATAGACTATCATAGAGCCCTGCTTCAGGTTGCGGAATTGCTCACGCATACCCTCGATGACACTTGTAGGAATGTGGTGCGAGCGAAAATCCTTGCAGAAATTCTCCCAAGAGATCACTTGACCTGGCCTGGAGTCTTTGTACTGCTGCCACCAATCAGCTGCTTGATCTTTGAGTTGGAATGCTGCGAATTTCACATAATCCTCTTCCTTCACGTTACTGCACTCAAAATGCTTCTTTATGTCGGTTAACCAATCTTCAGCATCAAGAGGGTCGACACAGTAACTGAAAGCTTTTGGATTATTGGCCAAGAACTGGTTGAGAGTAGCATGGTGCTACTGGTTGAAGAAGTTGCCTTGATTCCCTGGAACACCCTGATTAGCTTGATTAGCTTGCATCTGCTGCATCATCTGCATCAACAACTGGGTGTTCTGAGCTGTAGTCTGCATAATCGCTCTCCAAGCCTCAGGCGGAGGAGGAGGGGAAGGAGGACGATCTGGGACCTCTTCACCCTCTGGGTTAGCGTTGGGAACTTTTTTTGGAGCCATCCTGAAAGAGATGACCACGAATCAGCAATTGATTGACAGAAGGTATAAGCTGAATCAATGGAATGAATTGCAACAAGTCTTCACAATAATCATTCGAACAATAGGAACGAATGAAATCATTCGAACAAGAGGAACGAATGAAATTCTAAGTTAAATGATAACATCAGTATTCACGAGAAGCCACATAGGGGACAAAAGGTAAAATAAGAAAACAACAAGGTACGGATGGGAACAAACACAAGATAGGAGCTTCGTTCTAACATCTTTGTGCTGAAAGCATATGAACACGTTACGAAAAGGTTTTGCAATCCCCGGATCAGCATAGCCAAGGACCCTTTAAGATGCAACTCCTGATAGTAACATCGGTCATATAACCCCTGTAGAACCCCGAACTCGCTAACCTGCATTCGTTGGAAGAATGCCTACGATCTACTGGATAACCCACCTATAAATTTCCGAAAGATTCCAGTTATGCAATCAGGTGTTGGGGATACACGGGAAGCACCGCACAATCAACTCTAAACCTACATCCAGGTGTATCCATCCTTCAACACATAACCAGTCTTTCTCGGAAACTGTTTACCTCGGACCTTCGAAAAGCATCCACTATAACAAGCTATGGCAATACTCTCGAACTACCTCCCCAGTACTGGGTGATGTCGGGGTTATCTTGCCACTGGCCGTATAGGAGAGATTTTCGATGTCGGCCGTCTTAAGTATTTAGTACTGCCGCGATATGCTTGTGACGACAATACCCCGAAGCTCAACTCCCTGGGACACTGCCACAACCCCTAATGTCAGGAGGCATCGAGAACAATATCCTCGTCACAAGAACATCGAAACAATCCCAGAATACTCGCGGGATTCCTAAAAAAATTTGTGCAATTTTTGAAGATAGGAGAGACAAGAGTAGTCGTCAGGAGTCCTCACCAGAGAGAAAGGGGATGAGAAGCAAAGAAATCCTACTCTCCGATATAATATAGGACTCAAAATGTTTTCAGTGTGTGCCTAGACTCGACCGTCAACGATTCGATCAAACAATGGGGGCTCCTAGGTCGGAGAAGGCTCTGAATACCAACTTGTAATGCCCGGGATGGAATTATACCTCCTACGTGTCGGGGCACAACTTAAAGGCATAAGTCCATCCTAGAATGATCTCAAGTTTAGTAATCTTTGCACATCTCATGTAAAAGAGGGGATTGTAAACATAAATAGTTGGCTTACACTCGCCACGTCACACAAATACAATACATGTCTCAAACATCAGACATTAAGAACATCACAACCCTCTAAGGGCAAAATCCAAATGCAAGATACCAAACTAAAATCAATAAACCACAGGTCGGATCGAATCCTAGTAGGAGTCTCCACTACTGATCATCCGGATAACGAACATAGTACCGACTACGCTCCTCGTCGAACTCCCAATCCAGCTCGGTGCCATCACCTGGATAGCTCACAACTGGACCTGCATCTGGTGTGGTGAAGTAACTGTGAGCCACAGAGGACTCAGCAATCCCGTTCCCGGGTAACAAGACTATATAAGCCTTGGGAGAGGATAAGGCTGAAGAAAAGAATAAGTGTCTGCGGCAGCAACTAGCAACTAGCTTACGTGAGTGAGAGCGAGAAGAGAAAGCCTCGGACGAGAAGTGATCACGAAGTGATCCTAGCTACAAGCTCAACAAACATAACCCCTCCATGTTCAACTCCCGAATCCCTATTCGGAAATTGACAGTCACGGAACACACGCTGGTAGTGTATTAGAAACATTGTGTCAAGTTATCTACAACCGAATATTAACAAGCTCCCATCTGCCACATAACCGCGGGCACGGCTTTCGAAAGTTCAAACCCTGCAGGGGTGTTCCAACTTGACCCATTACAAGCCCACGATCCGCGGAGTCGCAACTCCAAAGTGGGAAGACCCGAGTATTCTCGGAATCCCGTGCTCAAGATATACCGAACTAAGGTAAGGCTAATCCAGCAAATCCTCCCGGCGTGCCGACACCCTGATAGTAGCCGCGCGTATCTCGTCTCAGGCCACGTCCGGATGGGCGATGCTACAGGTTTTTACCAGACCTTGAGTTTCCTCGAGGTGGCCCTGCAGGACCCCCAGTTCGGACCAACACTCATGTGGAGCACTGGCCCGGGGTTGTTGATTAAGAAAAAGGGTTTATAACTCCCTATGCAAGTTTAGTTTGTTATTAGGCAAATAGTACCAATGTTGGGACTTGTTGGAAAAGACTTAGCACTTAGCGGTTTATCGAGGGGGTCCCATACACCCCAACCGTGTTAGGAACGCATAATCAAGGAACATAACACCAGTTTATACGGTTCCTAACGGCATGAGTGGAACAAATCACCAAGCAAAAGGCTTAGCCTTCCACCCTTGCCAATATATAGATGATTTCATTTAGCAATTATATAGTGTGATATAACCCAACCAAACTTCAACATGAAACAAGCATCTTCGATCTTCACCTGCAACTAGCAATGCTATAAGAAGGGCTGAGCGACGCGTACTTAGCCAAGCAACAGTTTGCGTAGGTAGGTTGGTTAAACATGGCAATGGTTACAAGTAGGAGGCTGACAAGAAGAACATGGGCATCGAGGCAAAACTATAGAGCGGGACTACTAGCAATAGGCAAAGATAGTAATGTTATCGGGGTCCGGTCATCTTGCCTGAAGAGAAGTCGTTCGGATCGTAAGAAGGGTCCTCGTGCTCAACCTCGTTGGAAACCTCGTGCTCGTACTCATACTCGGTCTCAGCTTCCGGCTCTAAACAAAACAATCACACCAAGCACAAATCAACAAGATGCAATGTGCACTCGAAAATGATGGATGCATGAAGGATGCACTAAGAATGCACACGGAGCACGGAAAATAGCACTCAAGAAAAACACCTCAAAACATGATAACAATAAGATATTATGAATCTACACAGAAAATCAATCAAGTTTCATATAAGATTCGCTGAAATCGGAGTTACGGGCTAAAAGTTATGCCCGAAACAAGAAATGAGCGAAAGCTAAAAATTACAGCAACATAGCAACTTCGGAGCACAAAATAATTAAGCTACAGCACTCAAACATCATGGCAAAGGACATGAATATAGACTAGACATATACTACAGCAACTAAGTCCAAAGGTGCACCCCCAAAGGAGCCACGGATCAATAGCAATAAGCTTGGACATATTGAACTTGACAATAAAATTCTGGCAGCAGAATTTTATTGAAACTTTGGAGCAAAATATAAACATGCTACAGCCACTTAAATAGACATGTGAGCACATGAATGGAAATACAACAATATATACTACAAGGAACAATCAAGATCCACTCCAAAACTATCATGCTTTGTCCTAGAACATCACTCAAACATGGCATCGGAACATTACAGATTTCAGACTTAGTGAAAAAACCACTAAGTCCTAAAACAGCAATTTCATCATGGCATCTAAAAGAGCAAGTTTAAGTCACCTCGAAACTAAACATGGCAAGTGGTAAGCACCTCATCAAAGTACACATGATGGTGATTCCGAAACACACAAGCATGCTTCATGGAGATAAACACAACGATTGCAACGAGCTCAACAAAATGGCATTTCATAACAAGTGAAACAACATCACAGCCACATGGCACTTTGCAACGATGATAAACATGGCAAGAATAAATCTAACATGCAACCTATCACCAACAACATGTAGAGCATGGCAAGACGAACATGTGGACATGTCATTTGCATCATTCGGACAAACGAGCTAAAACATATCACTTGGCAAAGATGACATAAAAACATCACATAACAGCAGTTTGTATCACGATGCACTCTTGCAACAGAAAAACAAGCACCTAGATGATCTCTAACATGCATGACACCAAAAGATAAAACGTAGTGCTATTCACCACGAACGTCTGGACATGCTATTTGAGCAAAACGGACATCCACACAAAAAGTTAGAGCAGTTCTAAAACAGCATCAGCAACTAATTTCACAGGGACTTAGCAAAAAAAAACATAGCAACCTCAGATCTGCAGCAAAAGGACTTGGGCCCGGGGTGGAGATGGATCCGGCCCAGCGGACGAAGACGGCTGGAAGGAGGTGGCGATGTGGCGGCCCGCTGCTGCTGGCCTTCGGGAGATGGGCCTTCGGGCGGCTCGGCCCGAAGCGGCGGAGGGACGCGGCCGGCCTGGAGCGGCGCGGCGGCTCGGGTGGCTGCGGCCTGCGGGCTTCGGCGGGAGGCGTCCGGCGCTGAGGGCCCAGCGGGAGGCGGCGGCCTGGTCGGAGCGGCGGGAGGCGGCTGGCGCGCCCAGCTGGCGACTGAGGCGAAGGGAGTGCGGGAGTGGGCCGGCCCGATGGAGAGACGAGGGAGCCTGGAGGAGGGGCGCGCCGATCTGGCTGAGGCGAGGCCCAACGGTGATGTGGTCCTGGCCTTCGCCAGAAGGATCAAAGGAACGGTGACCCGAGGCGGGATCGATCGATCTGGGAACGGGCGTTGACCCACGGCTCGACGAAGGAATCGGGTCGGCGCTCGATGGAGTGGGTCGAGGAGGAAATCCAAGTGGCAGTTTAGCTGTCCAGATCCAAAAAAATGAGGGGGAAGAAGTGGGGAAGAAGGGACTAGAGGTTAGGGATGCCAAAATAGACTAGGGGTCTATAAATAGCAGATTTTTAGGGTTGAGGGATTTGGGGGTGTTAGGAGCCCTCCGATCATGATCCGATGGATCCGATCACGGGGGTAGTTTAGATGGGCCTAGGAGAGGGTAGTGGACCGCATGTAGGGGTGTTTCTGGGCCACAAGTGGAGGCACTTTAGACCCACACGAATAACTGATGGGATAGCAAACGGAGTCCAAACGCGACGAGATTTGAGAGGCGGGTTGCACACAACAAAACAACAACACACACAACAACCTCGCGGCACACCGGTAACGTTACACGCCCAAACACCAAAGTAGGCCTACAGAACGTCGCGGACACGTGAGGGAGCTCCAGAACGCGAAACGGACAACGGGAAGGAACACGTGGAACCGTATGCAACCAACAACACAAATGCAATGTGATGCACATGTCTACATGATATGAATGAATGCCACGCACTCACACAACAAAACGACGAAAACCCGAAAGACAAAGAACCCGGAATGGAAATAGATGAAGCCGGAGATATATTATATACCCAAAAGGGAAAGTATTACATCCGGGGCATTACATTGTGCCCGCGGGTGCAAGGATTGTTTACTTTACGCAAAGTTCTTTTAATGCAGTTGTCTGTTGCATTGAGTTTACACTATGGGTGGGACTCGCAACTTAATACCAGCGAGATGTTCTGGATAGATATCTCAAGGTGGATGATTAGTAGTAGATATTGATGGATTTCGGTCTACTTACTTTGGCGTACCGCCCATGCTTTGAACCTCAACCTTTCTTGCAATGTAATCAGCATTGGTTTGCGTTCGTGGTCCTGTCAATTGCCCAGCTGTAATTTGTTTACCTCACATAGTTGTTTTATCGTCTTTTGGGAGAGAGACATCACTAGTGAACATCATGAGACTCCGGTCCATATTACCATCATTGATCACATCCACTATTTACTTATCGCTATTTACTTACTATTGCAAAACACTATCTATCACTACTATCATATTGCTTTTAACCCTTTGTGAACTACAAGGCCGGAGAGATTGACAACCTCTGTGTACTCGTTGGGTGCAAAGTTATTTGTATCTGTGTGCAGGTCCACATTGATTGCTAATTGCGCCGTTAGCAATTGACACCTACTTGTTGAACCTAGGAGTCTCTGGGGATTCGATCCTTGGCATCTTTGCTAGGGGAAAACACTTCTACTTACTGCATCTTACACCTTCCACTTGGGGTAACCAACGAGGGGTTCGAGGCCCATCAGCCCCTTCCCAAGGCGCGCCCCCCTGCCTCGAGGGCAGCCCCTGTGGCCCCCGGTGCCCCCTTCTTCCTATAGATACCTACATACCCCAGAAACTCCATACGCAGAGAGAAAACCCTAATTCCACCGCCGTAGCTGCTGTTCCCGTGGAGATCCCATCTTGGAGCCTGTTCCGAGAGGGGGATCCATCACGGAGGCTTTCATCATCATCATCATCGCCCTCACCATGAGTTGTGAGTAGTTTACCTCACACCTTCGGGTCTATAGCTAGTATCTAGATGGCTTCTTCTCTCTCTCCGGATCTCAATACAAAGTTCTCCTCGGTCTTCGAGGAGATCTATTCGATGTAATCCCTTTTTGCGGTGTGTTTGTCGAGATCCGATGAATTATGAGTTTATGATCAAGGTTATCTATGAAAGATATTTTGTTTTTCTCTGAACTTTTTATGTGTGCTCATAATATCCTTGCAAGTCTTTTCGAATTATTGGTTTGGTTTGGCCTACTAGATCTATAGTTCTTGCAATGGGAGAAGTGCTTGGCTTTGGGTTCAATCTTGCGGTGTCCTTTCCCAGTGACAGTAGGGGCAGCAAGGCACGTATTGTATTGTTGCCATCGAGGATAAAAAGATGGGGTTTTCATCATATTGCTTGAGTTTATACCTCTACATCATGTCATCTTGCTTAAGGCATTACTCTGTTCTTATGAACTCAATACACTAGATGCATGCTGGATAGCGGTCGATGTGTGGAGTAATAGTAGTAGATGCAGAATCGTTTCGGTCTACTTGTCTCGGACGTGATGCCTATATACAATGATCATGCCTAGGTAGTCTCATAATTATTCGCTTTTCTATCAATTGCTTGACAGTAATTTGTTTACCCGCCGTAGAATATCGCTATCATGAGAGAATCCACTAGAGAAAACTATGGCCCCCGGGTCTATCTTTATCATATTACTTTCCCGTCAATTTCTGCCGCCGTTTTTTATTTGCTTTCTTTATTTTCTGTTTCTATACCAAAAATACCAAAAATATAATTATCATCTCTATCTGATCTCACTATCGTAAGTGACCGTAAAGGGATTGACAACCCCTTATCGCGTTGGCTGCGAAGTTCTTATTTGTTTGTGTAGGTGCGAGGGACTGGCGCGTGGTCTCCTACTGGATTGATACCTTAGTTCCCAAAAACTAAGGGAAATACTTACGCTATTTTGCTGTATCTCCCTTTCCTCTTCGAGGGAATACAACGCAAGCTCAAGATGTAGCAAGAAGAATTTCTGCGCCGTTGCCGGGGAGACTCGCGCCAAGTCAAGTCAAGATTTGCCATCCCGTCAACTTGCCAATTTCTGGCGCCGTTGCTGGGGAGGCTTACGCAGTCATATACCAAGTACCTATCACAAACCCTTATCCTTCGCATTACATTTATTTGCCTCTCGTTTTCCTCTCCCCCACTTCACCTTTGCCATTTTATTCGCCCTTCTTCCGCCGTGTGTTTTTCGTTCGCTTGCTTCTTGTTTGCTTGTGTGTGTTGGATTGCTTGCTTGTCACTATGGCTCAGAACAATACCAAATTGTGTGACTTCTCCAATACCAACAACAATGATTTTATTAGCACTCCAGTTGCTCCTATTACCGATGCTGAATCTTGTGAGATCAACGCTGCTTTGTTGAATCTTGTCATGAAAGATCAATTCTCCGGCCTTCCCAGTGAAGATGCCGCTACCCATCTAAACAACTTTGTTGATTTGTGTGATATGCAAAAGAAAAGGGATACGAATAACGATATTGTTAAATTGAAGTTATTTCCGTTTTCACTTAGAGATCGTGCTAAAACTTGGTTTTCCTCTTTGCCTAGAAATAGTATTGATTCATGGAATAAGTCCAAAGATGCTTTTATCTCTAAGTATTTCCCTCATGCTAAGATCATCTCTCTTAGAAATGATATTATGAATTTTAAGCAACTAGATCATGAGCATGTTGCATAAGCTTGGGAGAGAATGAAATTAATGATACATAATTGCCCTACACATGGTTTGAATATATGGATGATTATTCAGAACTTTTATGCTGGCTTGAATTTTGCTTCTAGAAATCTTTTAGATTCGGCCGTCGGAGGCACTTTCATGGAAACTATCTTAGGAGAAGCTACCAAACTCCTAGATAATATTATGGTTAATTATTCTTAATGGCACACCGAAAGATCTACTAGTAAAAAAGTGCATGCTATTGAAGAAATTAGCGTTTTGAGTGGAAAGATGGATGAACTTATGAAATTGTTTGCTGCTAAGAGTGCTTCTTTTGATCCTAATGATATGCCTTTGTCCACTTTGATTGAGAATAACAATGAATCTTTGGATGTTAATTTTGTTGGTAGGAATAATTTTGGTAACAATGCTTATAGAGGTAATTTTAATCCTAGGCCTTTTCCTAGTAATTCCTCTAATAATTTTGGTAATTCCTACAACAACTCTTATGGAAAGATGCCTTCTGAATTTGAAACTAGTGTTAAGGAGTTTATGATCTCGCAAAAGAATTTCAATGCTATGCTTGAAGAGAAATTGCTTAAAGTTGATGAATTGGCTAGAAGTGTGGATAGAATTACTCTTGATGTTGATTCTTTGAAACTTAGATCTATCCCACATAAGCATGATATCAATGAGTCTCTCAAAGCCATGAGAATTTCCATGGATGAATGCAAAGAAAGAACCGCTAGAATGCGTGCTAAAAGAGAAGATTATATTAAATCGTGTTCTTCTAGTTATTGTGAAAATAAAGATGAAGATCTGAAAGTTATTGATGTGTCTCCTATTAGATCCTTCTTTTCTAGTATTAATCTCGATGAGAATAGGATTGGAGATGATTTTGCTTTAAGGTGTCCCAATGATTCGGAGTTTTTAGATCTTGATGCTAAAATTGCTAAAAGTGGGATTGAAGAGATTAAAACTTTGCATAGTGATGAACCCACTACTTTGGATTTCAAGGGATTCAATTATGATAATTTCTCTTTGATTGATTGTATTTCCTTGTTGCAATCCGTGCTAAATTCTCCGCATGCTTATAGTCAAAATAAAGCTTTCACTAAACATAGTTGATGCTTTGATGCAATCTTATGAAGAAAAACTTGAGTTGGAAGTTTTTATACCTAGAAAGCTCTATGATGAATGGGAACCTACTATCAAAATAAAAATAAAAGATCATGAATGCTATGCTTTGTGTGATTTGGGTGCAAGTGTCTCCACTATTCCAAAAACTTTGTGTGATTTGCTAGGGTTCCATGAGCTTGATGATTGTTCTTTAAATTTGCATCTTGCGGATTCCACTATTAAGAAGCCTATGGGAAGAATTAATGATGCTCTTATTATTGCCAATAGGAATTATGTGCGTGTAGATTTCATTGTTCTTGATATAGATTACAATCCTTCATGTCCTATTATTCTTGGTAGACCTTTCCTTAGAACGATTGGTGCAATCATTGATATGAAGGAAGGAAATATTAGATTCCAAATTCCGTTAAGGAAATGCATGGAACACTTTCCTAGAAAGAAAATCAAATTACCATATGAATCTATCATAAGAGCCACTTATGGATTGCCTTCCAAAGATGGCAATACCTAGATCTATCTTGTATCGTGCCTAGCTAGGGGCGTAAAACGATAGCGCTTGTTGGGAGGCAACCCAATTTTATCTTTTTTGTTTTTGTTGCTGTTAGGTAATAAATATTGCATATAGCCTCTGATTATATGTGGTTTCATGTTTTGTTTAGTGTTTGTGCCAAGTAGAACCTTTGGTAAGACTTGTGTGAAGTTTATATGATCTTGCTGTAAAAAACAGAATCGTTAGCGCTTGCTAAAGTAGTCTTCATATTTTACTGGTGCGTGCTTTTTAGTTGATTATTTTTTCTTCTGATTGGTAGACAAATTACGCAAATTTAACAATTTAGTTTGAATTTTTTGGAGTTCCAGAAGTAGGCGAACCCAGCAGATTACTACAGATTGTTCTGTTTTTTACAGATTCTGTTTTTCGTGTGTTGTTTGCTTATTTCGATGCATCTATGAGTAATATTAGAGGATATGAACCATAGAGAACTTGGAGTACAGTATGTTTAACACCAATATAAACAAATAATGAATTCCTTGCTGTATCTTTGAATGGTGGTTTGCTTTCTCTTACTAACGGAGCTCACGAGAATTTTTGTCTAAGTTTTGTGTTGTGAAGTTTTCAAGTTTTGAGTATTGCTTTGATGGACTATGGAATAAGGAGTAGCGAAGGCCTAAGCTTGGGGATGCCCATGGCACCCCAAGTAAATTAAAGATAATCAAAAGTCTAAGCTTGGGGATGCCCCGGGAAGGCATCCCCTCTTTCGTCTTCATCCATCGGTAACTATACTTGAAGCTATATTTTTATTCGCAACATGTTACGTGTTTTGCTTGGAGCGTCTTGTATAATTTGAGTCTTTGCTTGTTAGTTTGCCACAATCATCCTTGCTGAACACACCTATTTGAGAGAGTTAAATATGGCCTAGAAATTGTTAGAACACTCTATGTGCTTCACTTATATCTTTTGAGTTGAATAGTTTTTGCTCTAATGTTTCACTTATATCTTTTAGAGCATGGTGGTGGTAATATTTTGTAGAAATTGTTGAACTCTCATGCTTCACTTAGATCTATTTGAGCGTCCATTAAAACAGCATGGTAAAGTGTTTAGGCTAAAGAAACTAGTCTTCACATGATAAACATCCAATGTCAATGTAGTAAAAAAATTCACACCAAGTGCATTGAATAGAAAGAGATGTTGGATGCTTGATAATTGTTTTGAGACATGAGGATAACGATATTAGAGTCATGCTAGTGGAGTTATTATGAAATTGAGGAATACTTGTGTTAAGGTTAGTGATTCCCGTAGCATGCACGTATGGTGAACCGTTATGTGACTAAGTTAAAGCATGAGGTATTTGTAGAGTGTCAACCTTTGTGTGGAGGTCGGGGGCGCGCGATGGTTAACTCTTACCAACCTCCCCCCTAGGAGCATGCGTTGATTGCTTTGTTTTGATGACTCGTAGATTTTTGCAATAAGTATATGAGTTCTTATGACTAATGTTGAGTCCATGGATTATACGCACTCTCACCCTTCCACCATTGCTAGCCTCTCTTGTACCGCGCAACTTTCGCCGGTGCCATAAACCCACTATATATCCTTCCTCAAAACAACCACCATATTGTTCCTCAAAACAGCCACCATATTGTTCCTCAAAACAGCCACCATACCTACCTATCATGGCATTTCCATAGCCATTCCGAGATATATTTCCATGCAACTTTCCACCGTTCCGTTTATATGACGCGCATTATATTGTCATATTGCCATGCATGATCATGTAGTTTACATCGTATTTGTGGCAAGGCCACCATGCATAATATATCATACATGTCACTCTTGTTTCATTGCACATACCGGTACACCACCGGAGGCATTCATATAGAGTCATACTTTGTTGTTGTAGTATCGAGTTGTAATATTGTGTTGTAATGAAAGTGTGATGATCATCATTTTTAGAGCATTGTCCCTTGGGAGGAAAGGCTGAATCTATAAAGCCCCTCCGCAAAAAAAGGAAAAAAAGAAAGGCCAAAGAAAAAAGAAAGGCCCAAAAAAAAGAAAAAAAAAAGAAAAAAGAAAAAGGGGGCAATTGCTACTACTCCCTCCATTCCCTTATACAAGGCCACTTCGATTTTTGTGTCAAATTTTGACTTATAATTTTGGTCAACAAAATATGGATTATATGTCATAAAAAACATATCACCAGAAAGGTTTTTGGAATGTGCATCTAATGAAATACTTTTTGTGGCATATAACTCATTTTTTGTTGGTTAAAATAATGGTCAAAGTTAGACATAAAAATATGAAGTGTCCTTGTATAAAGGAATGGAGGGAGTATCTTTTTGCACACTTGTGCTTCAAAGTAGCACCATGTTCTTCATTGTAGAGAGTCTCATGCTTAGTCACTTTCATATACTAGTGTGAATTTTCATTATAGAACTTGGCTTGTATATTCCAACGATGGGCTTCCTCAAATGCCCTAGGTCTTCGTGAGCAAGCAAGTTGGATGCACACCCACTAGTTTCTTTTGTTGAGCTTTCATTCATATTTAGCTCTAGTGCATCCGTTGCATGGCAATCCCTACTCACTCACATTGATATCTATTGATGGGCATCTCCATGGCCCGTTGATACGCCTAGTCGATGTGAGACTATCTCCCTCCTTTTTGTCTTCTCCACAACCACCTCTATTCCACCCATAGTGCTATATCCATGGCTCACGCTCATGTATTGCCTGAAAGTTGAAAGCTTTGAAAAGATAGAGCATGAAAACAAATGCTTGGCTGAAATCGGGGTTGTGCATGATAGGAATATTTAGTGTGATAATAAGGGAGCATAGCCAACACTATATGATTTTGTAGGGATAACTTTATTTAGCCATAGTATTTTGAGAAGACATGATTGCTTTGTTAGTATTGCTTCAAGTATTATTATTTCTTATGTCAATATAGACTTTTATCTAGAATCTTTCAAATCTGAACATTCATGCAACAATTAAGATAATTGCATTGAAAACTATATTGGTTAGAATTCCACATCAAAAATTCTTTCTTTATCATTTACCTACTCGAGGACGAGCAGGAATTAAGCTTGGGGATGCTTGATACGTCTCCAACGTATCTATAATTTTTTATTGTTCCATGCTATTATTTATGAAGTCTTGGATGTTTAATGGGCTTTATCATTCACTTTTATATCATTTTTGGGACTAACCTACTGACCCAAAGGCCAGTCCAGATTGCTGTTTTTTGCCTATTTCAGGGTTTTGCAGAAAAGGAATATCAAACGGAGTCCAAACAGAATGAAACCTTCGCGAGAGATATTTTTGGAGGAAAACACGCACGAAAGACTTCGGGGCCAAGCCAGGGGACAGAGGGGCTACCCTCGAGGGTGGGGGCGCGCCCCCCTTCCCAGGGCGCGCCCCCTGCCTCGAGGGCAGCCCCTGTGGCCCCCGGTGCACCCCTTCTTCCTATATATACCTACGTACCCCAGAAACTCCATACGCAGAGAGAAAACCCTAATTCCACCGGCGCGGCTGCTGTTCCCGTGGAGATCCCATCTTGGAGCCTGTTCCGGGAGGGGGATCCATCACGGAGGCTTTCATCATCATCATCATCGCCCTCACCATGAGTTGTGAGTAGTTTACCTCATACCTTCAGGTCCATACCTAGTATCTAGATGGCTTCTTCTCTCTCTCCGGATCTCAATACAAAGTTCTCCTCGGTCTTCGAGGAGATCTATTCGATGTAATCTCTTTTTGCGGTGTGTTTGTCGAGATCCGATGAATTGTGAGTTTATGATCAAGGTTATATATGAAAGATATTTGGTTCTTCTCTGAACTTTTATGTGTGCTCATAATATCCTTGCAAGTCTCTTCGAATTATTGGTTTGATTTGGCCTACTAGATCTATAGTTCTTGCAATGGGAGAAGTGCTTGGCTTTGGGTTCAATCTTGCGGTGTCCTTTCCCAGTGACAGTAGGGGCAGCAAGGCACGTATTGTATTGTTGCCATCGAGGATAAAAAGATGGGGTTTTCATCATATTGCTTGAGTGTATCCCTCTACATCATGTCATCTTGCTTAAGGCGTTACTCTGTTCTTATGAAATCAAGACACTAGATGCATGCTGGATAGCGGTCGATGTGTGGAGTAATAGTAGTAGATGCAGAATCGTTTCGGTCTACTTGTCTCGGATGTGATGCCTATATACAATGATCATGCCTAGATAGTCTCATAATTATTCGCTTTTCTATCAATTGCTCGACAGTAATTTGTTTACCCGCCGTAGAATATCACTATCATGAGAGAAGCCACTAGAGAAAACTATGGCCCCCCGAGTCTATCTTTATCATATTACTTTCCCGTCAATTTCTGCCGCCGTTGTTTATTTGCCTTCTTTATTTTCTGTTTCTATACCAAAAATACCAAAAATATAATTATCATCTCTATCAGATCTCACTATCGTAAGTGACCGTAAAGGGATTGACAACCCCTTATCACGTTGGCTGCGAAGTTCTTATTTGTTTGTGCAGGTGCGAGGGACTGGCGCATGGTCTCCTACTGGATTGATACCTTGTTCTCAAAAACTGAGGGAAATACTTACACTACTGTGCTGCATCTCCCTTTCCTCTTCGAGGGAATACAACGGAAGCTCAAGAGGTAGCAAGAGTCCCGCGCCAGCCAGGCCGGACATGTCCAGAGGAGTCCGGACATGTCTAGAGGAGTCCGGACATGTCCGGCCTCCTCCTCGCCTTGTGCCACTACCACGTGGGCCCCAGCCGCTGGACGTGTCCGGCCGAGCACAGACACGTCCGCCCAGTCAACCCCGAGGTCCAATTTTTCCTGTAAGTCCCTAAAATTTCATAAAATGTTGCATACTTTGTGTGGCTGTAACTTTGCTCGGTTGTCCAAATGAAGCATATGATATGTCAAAATGTTCGTCTCGAAGTGATCTACATGATAGTCACATTTGCATGCATTTTACTGTTCATCTTGTTGTCTTATTCTTCGTTGCAAAACTGCTATGTGATGTTACTTGTCAGCTCTAGTTGTCTGTGAACAATATGTTAGCAAGTTTGCGAGGTTGTATCTTTGTGCATGTTGGTCCAAATGGAGTGTATGATATGTCAAAATGTTCATTGTGAAGTGCTCTACATGATGGTGGCTGTTGCATTCATGTTAGGTGCCATATTGCCATGTTTATCTCTCTTGCAAAAGTGCATGTGGCTGTTAAGGGCTGAAACTTGTTATAAGATGTTGATTTGTCTTTTTCTTATATTTATGTGTGATTTTTGTTTGAGCTACATGTCAATATGTTTTAGAAACACAATCATGCCATCTTTGCTGTGGTGCAATCCACTTTTCATGATATGCCTTGTGGTGAGTGCAACAAGCTTGAAAAGTGGCCTACTCGCTGTTGCTGATTTCTATGACTTGTTGAAAACTGCTAAGTCTGAAACTGTTATATCCTGATGCCATGTTTGCTTGATGCCCCACTCAAATACATGAATGTTTTGGGATGTCCAATGACCATGCCTTGATGTCCATGTTATGCTCTATCCATTCATGCCGTTGTTTGCAATTATAACCTGCTGTAGCTTGGTGTTTTCATGCTCTCAAATTGCTATAAAATATTTCTGTTGGCCTGTTAACAGTAAGTTCAGTTTTGCCATGTGAATAGCTAGTGTTCTATGCATCCTATGACCATGTTCTTGCCGTGAGTAGCTTCATAAACATGTCTTCTTGTTGTTGGTTATATTCACATGCCATGATATGCTTTGAGATGAGTTGCACAAGCTTGCAAACATGCCTACTTGTTGTTGTTGCTGTCATGTTCAGTTTATTTCACTAAGTTTGTGAAACTGTTATTATTTGCAATCTTGTCATGATGTTTTGAGCATGTTCTAGTGGTGTTTGGTAGTATCTCAGTGATCATGCTTGTAGTGCTTGACATGTACATGCTTGCCATGCCCTTTGATGCCATGAAATGTTCCTGTAGCTTGTTGTTTTGATGATTGCAAAGAGCTTAGTGGTTGTTTTGGGACAGCTTGTCCTTTAATCTTGTTTCGTGTGTATGTGTTGAACCGTTACTCCGTTTTGAGCGTGCTTTATATGAAACTTGCGTGTTTTTGCATGTAGATGCATAATAACATGTTCTATACCAGTTTGGAGTGCGCTTGCTTGATGTTTGGATGTGTTTTGCATCAATGCCATGCTTGACTTGTTTTGCTCATATCTTCTAGGCCGTAGCTCCGAATTAAACGAACTTTATATGTAACTTGACTAGAATTTCAAGTAGATCATCATGGTGCATGTTAACTTGCTGTTTAACAACTTTAACTTAATGTTTGTTCAGATCCGGACCAATTTCGAAATTTGCATATGAGGACTTACCGGAATTGTTATAGGTTGTTTTTGGCCTCATTTAAACTTGCCTTGTTGTGTGTTCTTGTATGCTTCATTCCTTGACATGTTTTGCATCATGTAGCCTTGTCATGAATCATACTTGGTTGTGCATCATGTCTTGTTATATGTTGTGTGTTTACCGTGTGCTTGCTTCTTCTCGTTAGTGCTTGTTTCGTTGCGATCGTGAGGATTCGTTCGACTACACTTGGTTCGTCTTCGTGGCTTCTTCTTCGTCTTCTTCATGGACTCGTTCTTCTTCCTTGCGGGATCCCAGGCAAAATGACCGTCACCTTGGATACATTTACTACCATTGCTATGCTAGTTGTCTCGATGCTATCGCTATATGTCGCGCTACCCACTATTTGTTGTCAGCCCTCCTTGTTGCCATGAAACCTCTAACCTTTGACACCTTCCCAGCAAACCGTTGTATGGCTATGTTACCGCTCGCTCACCCCCTCTTATAGCATTGTTAGTTGCAGGTGAAGATGAAGATTGCTCCATGTTGGAACTTGGTTGTTGGAATATCACAATATCTCTTAATTAAATTAACACACATATATACTTGGCAATGGGTGGAAGGCTTGGCCTTTTGCTCGGTGTTTTGTTCCACTCATGCCACCTTAAGAACCGATAAACCAGCGTTATGTTCCTTGATTTTGCGTTCCTAACGCGGTTGGTTATATGGGGACCCCTTGACAGTTCGTCTTTGAATAAAACTCCTCCAGCAAGGCCCAACTATGGTTTTAATTTGCAACATAATAAAAACTTAATTAATTAATTAAATTGCATAGGGAGTTAGCGCTACCTGAGGATTCCTCTACATACAGGGGGGGCAGTGCTGATGGTGTTGGTCCCAAACGGGCAGACTGCGGGGCCGCCTTGGGGAAACCCGAGGTATCTGATATTACCCGTAGGCTGACCTATCCGGACGTGGCCTGAGACGAGATACGCGCGGCTACTATCAGGGTGTCGGCACGCCGGGAGGTCTTGCTGGACTTGTTTTACCATTGTCGAAATGTCTTGTGCACCGGGATTCCGAGTCTGATTGGGTTGTCCCTAAGATAAGGGGTATTATTATTTTTTACCTCTGCTAATCGTGAGAGCTTGTGATGGGCTAAGTTAGGACACCCCTGCAGGGTTATGATCTTTCGAAAGCCGTGCCCGTGGTTATGTGGCAGATTGGAATTTGTGAATGCCCGGTTGTAGAAAACTTGACAGAGGATCCAAAGTAAAACACAAGAACCGTGTGAGTAACCTTGACCGTCTCTTTTCACTTTGAGAAGAGAACACAGTGGGGTTATGTTTGACTCGCAGGTAGTTCAGGATCTTTAGCGATCACTACTAGTTTGAGACCGTTTGCGTAGATGCTCATCTTATTCTTGTACTCGTAAGTTAGACACTATACATATGCTTAGCCGCTCCTGTAACCTCACCACTTTACCTCTTCATACCCTTTAAGCTTTGCTAGTCTTGATACCCATGGTTACGGGATTGCTGAGTCCTCGTGGCTCACAGATACTACAACAACAGTTGCAGGTGCAGGTTTCCGATGATTTGACGTAAGAGCGATGTACTTGTGTTGGAGTTCTTTCTTCTTCTGCTTCGTCAGTCTTGGGTTAGGTTCCTGGGCGGCAGCCTGGAATAGCAGGATGGATGTCGTTGTGCTTTTCATGTTTGCATCCGTAGTCGGATGTCTTGTATTGATGTTGTTGTATTCATGTGACTTGTATGAATTGTTGTATCCCCATGTATTTATGTAATGGTATGATGTAATGATATCCATCTTGCTAAGCGCCCGAAATGCGGTTATGCCCCAATCACGAGGTGTTCACGTGATCGGGATAGAATCTCATCTTGGGCGTGACACTAGATGTTTATCTTGCTTAGCATAAGTTGTTGGTGCACATAGGTGAGCCTAGTTGTTGTAGGTTTTGTGCTTGACAAATTAACCGCTAGGTTTATTCCGCATTTGTTCAAGCTTTAAAGCATCTCCAACAGCCGCGCTAAACAAGCGTCGCGCCGCAAATTTGCCCTTTTTAGCGTGCACGCAATCAGTAGAGGGGCTCCAGCGAGCGCGCAATAACCGCGCTCGCGGCATATAAAGTTGGGCGCGCGGTACGAATCGCCGTCGTGCCTTGTGTATTTGGGGCGCCCGCTTCCGCGCGCGGCACACACGAGCGCTCGCGCCGCACTCTCTCCACCGCGTCACATTCGCCCCGCACGCGCCAGCGTCGGCGAATTGACCTGATGGACGCACGCGCGCGGCACCCCCCTCACCCCTTCTTACAGCCACGACCCCTCCACCGCCGCCACCTCCGCAAACCCTAGCGCGGGGAGCGTTGGCCTCGCCTCTGCCGGAGCTCCTCCGACCACCGGCCTCGCACGCGGCCTCTTGATGCCGCCGCGGATGACCTCGGCGGCGGGGGGCGTTGCGCTGGCGCCCGCCTTGATGCCACGTGCCCCCCCCCCTCGAAGCTCCCAAAGGCGATGCAACCGAAGAAGGGCAAGACATCAGCGAAGAAGAACAAGGCGGCGGACGACTCCGACACCTCGAAGGCGTCGAGGAGGAAGCTTGCAGGGCGTGGGATGGGCGCGGCGGCTACCGAAGCGCCGGCGAGCTCACTTGTTGAGCCGGCGGCCGGCGCGCATAATGTGTTCGAGGAAATGCCCCAAAGGTAGAAAAATCCCCTACTTATTTTTTGTTGTTATTTTTTGAATGCATGCATATAGATAGCTTATTTGCATTGTTCTATATACTTTCTAGTCTCAACGATGATGCATACATGTCAAATATGGGTGTTGGCTCCAACAATTCGCATTGGTCTCAAACCAATGACATGCACTTCGATGACCATCAGTTCGAGGTGGACGAGGATGGTGAGGGCATTGTCGACGCACCGAAAGGAAGAGCAGGCAATTACACCAACGCTGAAGACATCTTACTATGCAATACTTAGTTGCAAGTGTCGAGGGATCCATCCGTTGGAGGTGATCAAAGTAAAGATGCTTATTGGCTTCGGATGAAGGAGCACTTTGATTTTCGCAACATGAGTGAAATTGACCGCTTCGATCGATCTCTTCGGTCCCGGTGGTCGATAATCAACAAGGATTGTCAAAAGTGGGCGGCCGCACAAAAGGCGGTTGACAAGTTGAACCCAAGTGGCACTAATGAGGACGATAGAGTAAGTGTCATTTAATCCATGTTCATCATACTTGTTGTTGTTGTTTGAGTGCTAACTTGTTTTGTTTTCTCATGTAGTACAGTATTGCACAAAACTTGTTCAAAGGAGAGGAGAAGAGGACCAAGAAGGGGGAGATCAAGAAAGGAAGGCCATTTACCTTGCCTCATTGTTATGACATGTTGAAGGATGATGAGAAATGGAAGAAGCATGATGATATAGATGATTTGAATTTGAGCAACAAACGCAAGCGGTCAATTGAGTTGGATGATGATGAGGAGGAGGATGCATCAAGTGATGACGGCAAGAGAAGCCCCACACCCAACTTGGCTTCATACTCGAAGCCAAAATGACCGGATGGAACCAAGAAATACGCAAATGAAAAGAAGAAGAGGAAAGGAGATGATGAGCTCAAAAATGATATGGAAGCTATTGTGAAGGCAAGAAAAGAAGCCAACGGGGTAAGGAAAATGGTAAGGAACCAAGATGCCGCGGTCGAGGAGAGGAGGTTGGCGGCCGAGGAGAGGAGGGTGGCGGCCGAGGAGAGGAAGGTGGCTTTGGAGGAGAGGAAGGTGAGCATGGAGGAGCGATCTAGATTGTTGGATTGGGAGAATCACTTGTTCTTCTTGGACACATCTATCCTCAATGAGGCGCAAAAGGAGTATGTCAATCTTGCCCATGAAGACGAGGCTTGATTGTTGATGTGTCTTTCATTTGTGTCTTGAACTTGGTTTGCATTTTGAACTTGGTTGAATGAACTTGTGGGTATGAATTTGAACTTGTGGGCATGAACTTTTATTCATCAACTTGTTTGTGTGAAATAATATGCCATGTTCATTGCATTTTGAATGTTTGAAATTGTGTCCAAAATGCAACATATGGCATGCGCCGGCGAGTCACGTGTGCTGTATTTTTGCGCGTTGCTGGAGCTACGCTCGCGCGCTGCATTTTAGCGCGGGTGTTGGAGGCAGCGCTGCCCGCCGCGCCAAATCGGGCGATGGGTGCGCGGCAAAGTAGTTCTTAGCGCGTGGCGCGTTGGGAGGCTGTTGGAGATGCTCTTAACCGTAGTTATTTTAAAGTGCCTATTCACCCCCCCTTTAGGCGACATCCACGATCTTTCAATTTCCGATCAACAATATGTCATCCACATATACTTATCAGAAATGTTGTAGTGCTCCCACTCACTTTCTTGTAAATACAGGCTTCACCGTAAGTCTATACAAAACCATATGCTTTGATCTCCTCATCAAAGCGTATATTCCAGCACCGAGATGCTTGCACTAGTTCATAGATGGGTCGATGGAGCTTGCACACTGTGTTAGCACCTTTAGGATCGACAAAAACTTCTGGTTGCATCATATACAACTCTTCTTTAAGAAATCCATTAAGGAATGTAGTTTTGTCATCCATTTGTAAGATTTCATAAAATGTGGCAATTGCTAACATGATTCAGACAGACTTAAGCATCGCTACGGGTGAGAAAGTCTCATCGTGGTAGAAGGGAGAGAGAGGTTTGGTGGAATAGTTGTTGTATTGCTTGAGCCTCATGGGCATATATATAGGAGTACAATGATCAACTTGGAGTACAAGACAAGGCAGGACAAATCCTAGTATATCTTATGTTTCCTAATTAATCTATATACTCAACATCCCCCCGCAGTCACAACGGTAGCGACGCAGACGATGAGACTGGAGAAGAATCCGAAGGCAAGCCGACGGACACC
>LR738712.1:185420819-185479410 GCA_902687465.1 Secale cereale | reverse complement strand
CCCCAACAATCGTAACGGTCGATGCATCCCAGAATCGTGTCTAGAGTGGAAACCGACGAGGTTGCTCAAGCAAGGCGATAGCCCTTTGTGCCGTGTGTTGATGTAGCCGAGAGCGTATGATGGTGTAGCCGTGGTCGAGGTAGCCGTGTGAAGAATGCCGTGGTCGATGTCGAGTCGGGGTAGCCGTTGTCGAGGGAGTCGTTGTGGAGCCGCGGGCGCAAGGAGGCGCCGAGTTAGTATGGGCGCAGTGGTGTCAAAGTAGTGGTGCACCGGGAGGAAGACGGCGTTGACGACGCGTCGCGGCGGGTTTGCCAAGCCCGAGGACACATCATGGACGAAGGCACACATCGGTGTTGCCAGCACCGGGCATGTGTAGACGGATGAAGACGAAGTTGACGAAGCGCCGCACCAGGCTTGCCAGGCCCGGGGACACGTCGTGGATGAAGGCACGCATCGGTGTTGCCAGCATCGGGCATGCGTAGACGGGGACCTGCACGAGCTGTGCGCCATGTCGGAGAAGTCGGAGAGGCCAGAGAGAAGGACTCGACGACGATCGCGGCGCCAATCAGCGTGGGGCCGATGTCGCCCGCGGTGGTCGGAGTAGACGAAGTGGTCGGGGTAGATGACGACGACCCTGGCTACGGGTTGGTGCTGGTCTAAGACGAAGGGGGTGGCCGGGCGGCTGCGGCGGCTACGGGGGTAGTGGTGGCGGCGATCGAAGAAGAGCGGCGGTGGCGGCCTGACGGCGGCGACGGCGGCTATGTTAGGAGCGCGGCGGCGGTGCTCGAAGTAGGCTAAGAACCAGACAGCTTGACGAAGACCGGCGCGGACGATGGCGCTCCCGCGCCAAGGGAGGCGGCGCGGCGCATACCACGGGAGGTCGACGCGTGGAGACTGATGGCTTCTCGCCCCTCGTTGGTTACCCCAAGTGGAAGGTTTGAGATGTAGCGTAGCGGCAAATTTCCCTTGGCAAAGATACCAAGGATCGAATCCCGTGAGACTCCGAGGGTCGACAAGAAGGTGTCAATAGCGCCAGAAACTTTTGCTTGACAGGACCTGCACACAAATACAAATAACTTTGCTCCCAACGAGTACAGAGAGGTTGTCAATCCCTCCGGCCTTGTCGTTTACAAAGGATAAAACACAAGAGATAATAGTGATAGGTATGACTGCAATTAGGAAATAAGAACAGGAAGTAAATAGCGGGTGTGATCAGTGATGGTAATATGGACCGGGGTCCCATGATGTTCACTAGTGATGTCTCTCTCCCAAAAGACGATAAAACAGCTAAGCGAGGTAAACAAATTACAGCTGGGCAATTGACAGGATTATGTGCGCAAACCAATGCTAACTATGCTGTAAAGAAAGGTAGAGGCTCAAAAGCATGGGCGGTACGCCAAGGCAAGTAGACCGAAATCCATCTGCATCTACTACTAATCATCCACCTTGAGATATCTATCCAGAACATCTTGCTAGTATTGAGTTGCGAGTCCCACCCAAAGTGTAAACTCAAAGCAACAGACAACTGCATTAAAAGAACTTTGCGTAAAGTAAACAATCCTTGCACCCCCAAGTACAAGCACCGTTGTTTTCCCCCTTGTGGCAACAGCACACCCCCTAGACTCATGTTTCTGTCACTCAAGCTAGTCATCGAGGGGCATGAACCCACAATCAAGCATAACGTTCCCTCTTGGAGTTACTACATACTACTCGGCCAAAGCAATAAACAGCAACGGAGAACATGCAAGAATTACTCAAGAACATAAATATAAAAGAGGTGAATCAAATATATTACTCACACACAATCTGAACATAATCTCATAATCCATCGGATCCCAGCAAACTCAGCAGAGCAACAGCATAAAGATTACATATGTGTCTCGATCATGTAGGGCAGCTCACGAGGTCTAATCCATGAAGAACAAAGAGGGGAGGAGAACATCACATAGCTACTGGTCATGGACCCATGGTCCAAGGGGGACTACTCACAACTCATCCGGGAAGCGTCCATGGTGGTGGAGAAGCTCCCGGTGGTGGTTCTCCCCTCCGGCAGGGTGCCGGGAAGAGTTCTCCTAGTGCTCCCAATCTTGGAAGCGCGGCGGCGGCGGAACAGAGATGAGATCGCGAAAAAGGGTTCCGTCCTCGAGGGTTTCGGGACGCGTGCAATATATATGCCAAAGGGGGTCACCAGAGGCGGAGGTGGGGCCCTAGGCGCCCCCCTGGCGCGGCCAGGGGTGGGGCCGCGCCGGGTGGCCGCCTAGGCCACCCCAGGCTCCCCTCTGGCCGTGCCTTGGTTTTTCTGGAAGCTCCCGATACGCTGATTTTTCCTGTATTTTTCCCGGAATTTTTAGGGCACTTTTAATATGGGGGAAACCTGAAATAGAAAAACAGCATAAAACAGGAACTGGCACTGTGGTGCACTGAGTTAATAGGTTAGTCCAAATATGATCAAAAGCGTATGGAAGTGCATAAATATCATAGCAATATCACACAAAAGAGGCATGGAGCAAGCAGAAATTATAGATACGTTTTGGACGTATCAGAGACGGCGAGGGACCGCGGGCCGCGGCGCTACGGCCCGCAGGGGCGACACGGCGAGGGCAGGTGGGTCGGGGCGACGGCCGGTCGTGGCAGATGACGACGACTCTGGCGACGGGCTGGTGCTGGTCCAAGACGAAGGGGGTGGCCGGGCGGCTACGAGGGTAGCGGCGGTGGCGGCCTGACGGCGGCGGCGGCTAGGTTAGGAGCGCGACGGAGGTGCTCGAAGTAGGCTAAGAACCCGACAGCTTGGCGAAGACCGGCGTGGACGGTGGCGCTCCCGCACCAAGAGAGGCGGCGCGGCGCATACCACGGGAGGTCGACGCGCGGAGACGGTGAGGGACTGCGGGTCGCGGCGCTACGGCCCGCAGGGGTGACACAGCGAGGGCAGGCGGGTCGGGGCGACGGCGGGAAGACCTCGGTGCGGTTGCGGGGACCGCGGGCCACGGGCCGCGGCGCGATGACCCGAAGGGGCGGCGCAGCGGCGGAGGGCGGGTCGGTTCAACCGCGGGGACGACCTCGGGCAGTGGCGTGGATCACGTGCCACGCTCGCTACGGCCCGACGGGACGACGAAGTTGCGGCGCGAGGGTCGGCGCAACCATGGGGACGACCTAGAGCGGACACCTCGGGGCGGCGGTGGACAGCGGGCCGCGACACTACGGCCCGAAGGGGCGATGCAGCGGTGACGTAGATCGTGCAGTCGCAGGGGAGAACCACGGGGCGACGATGCTGCGGCCCGACGGGGCGACGCAGCGGCAGCCCGTTGCTCGATCGGTAGAGGGGCGCGCTGAACTCGGGACAGTCTTCACGAGGCCTCCGAAGGCGCGCGCAACCGACGGGCCAGGTCGGTCGCACGGTGTAGATGAGGCGGATCGCGACGGCGCGCGAGGTCGGGGACGCCGCTCGGTGAAGACGGGATGGCGGCGGAGTCCAAGATGAAGCCGACGATGACGTACGGCGTGGGATGTCGTGCGGACGAGCACGTCATCACCGGCTCCTGGGCTGCCAAAGCGGCGCCGACACCCGGGCTGCGAGGCCCGAGCGACCAACGTAGCAGTGGCGCCCGAGCTGAGGCAGACGACGAGCCTGACGCAGCCGGCCCGACACAGCCGAGGATGAGGCCGGCGAGGCAACCCGTGGGGCCGCCGTGTAGACGCGACGGAGGCGGGTGGCGTGGACCGATTGGCAGGCCGGCGCGCGAGCGGCGGCTATGATTGGCCGTTGGGTGAAGGCGATACATGTGTCCCGGTCGGAGCAGTGCGGTGACGGCCGGCACAGGGCGACGGGCGTGTCGACGCGCGGACGACGGCCTTGAGGGGCCGCCTGTCGCGCGAGGCTGCCGGGTCGGTAAAGTAGCCGGCCTGTCACGTCGGTGTCGGAGTAGAGGCGCGCGGGTATCGATGGCTGCGGTGGGCGACGCAAACCGATCTTAGATCGGAAAACCAAAAAAAACGCCGACCAAAGTGACCGGCAAAAGAGAGAAAAACTCGGAGCAAGGGCTCGGGAAAAGACTCTCTAGGGCAGCCGGTCAACACGACCGACGGACGAACCCTAGATACGGGCGGCACGGTGCTACTTCTCGAACTTGCGTTGTATTCCCTCGAAGAGGAAAGTGAGATGCAGCAGAGTAGCGTAAGTATTTCCTTCAGCTTTTGAGAACCAAGGTATCAATCCAGCAGGAGACCATTGTTACTCATATAAATAGAACAACCATTATTCTCTGACTTGAATGAATAACCGTCTCGCATCAAACAAGATCCATATATAACGTTCATGCTCAACGCAGGTACCAAATAACAATTATTCAGGTCTAAAACTAATCCTAAAGGTAGATGTAGAGGTACATGCCGACAGCGATCACATCGACCTTGGAACCATTCCCGACGTGCATCGTCACCTCGTCCTTAGCCAATCTTCATTTAATCCGCAGCTCCTATTCCCGAACTAGTATCAAATACCCAGGCGCTGCTACGAGCACTAGTAAGCAACGCATAAATAACATGTATATCAAATATACCTTTGTTCACTTTGACATCTTTCTTATCCGCCAAATACTTGGGGCAGTTTCACTTCCAGTGACCACTCCCTTTAAAGTAGAAGCACTCAGTTTCAGGTTTAGGAACAGTTTTGGGTTTCCTCGTGGTAGCGGCAACCTGTTTGCCGTTCTTCTTTAAGTTTCCTTTCTTTCCTTTGCCCTTTTCATGAAACTAGTGGTCTTGTTAACCATCAACACTTGATGCTCTTTTTTGATTTTCACCTTCGTCGATTTCAGCATCATGAAGAGCTCGGGAATTATTTTCTCCATCCCTTGCATTTTATAGTTCATCACGAAGCCGTTGTAGCTTGGTAGCAGTGATTGAGGTTCTCCCTTAGCGAGTTAGATGTGCTTTATTCAGCTGCAAGCTTCACCCTTAGCGAGTTTAGTCTTGGGGTTCTCCCTAGGTAGTTGGCCTGCATGCCGACAACTTTTGTAATTCACTGCAGTACTTTCGCTTGGTTGGGCCCTCGTGCGTGGGTGTGTTTGAACTGTTTATCATCTTTAAAAAAAATCTTATATTTTGATACAGATAGAGTATTAAACTACCCATTCATTCGAACAAGTACTAAAAAAAGGTGCCAGATCAGAAGTTCGATGGCGTGTCCGGGTTGTTGTCCCGGTCTGATTCGTTCAACGGCAATGGCTTCACTTTTGGTGGGCCACCTTGGAGGTCCGCAAAGCTGCATATCAGTGATGGAGCCGCGTCGAGCTCGGGTGAGGAGGTAATCCGTCATTATTTTCTTCGATGGCTGCTGTGGTGGTGCCGGACGCAGGTGACGAGCGTTGATGTCAAGCTCAGACATGTTCTGCTATCTTTTCAGTTTTGTCATGTCGGTCCTTACGTGACTTGTACTTTGATCTTTATGATATGAGTCACGTATTACCATGCAAAAATAAAAGGTACTGCTAAGGCTGATCACAATGGGCAGGAACATAAGGTAGTAACATACACATTTATCTACACTATGTTACTACCTTCACAGTGGGTAGGAACATGTAGGTAGTGTCATGCAACAATGCATTTATTAGCTTATAGACTCATTGTTTATTGAAGTGTGTGATGTTCCGGTAACTTAGCTAGTTACCACAAGCACCTCACTCTTCATTAAATATGTGTCACATAAGCAACGTTGTATTGAAATATGTGATGTTACTCCTAAGACTAGTCATAGTGGGGAGTAACTTACACTAGTAATATACACGTATTACTAGACTATGTTACTACCTCCGTAGTGGGTAGAAACATAGATGTGGTGTCATGCAAGAGTTCATTTATTAGTCTATAGACTCAATTTGCATTGGTATGTGTGATGTTACAGTAACATAGCTAGTTACCACAAGCACTTCTCTCCTCATTAATTACATGCCACATAAGAAAAACTGTGTTGGGATGTGTGATGTTACTAGCTATGTTACTTTCACTATGACCAGCCTAAGTTCCACCCCATTGTGATCAGCCTAAGCAAACGACAGGACCACACAGTGCTAGAGAAGAAACGCCACACAGAACCACACAGAACCCCCCAAACCCTGCCAGGGCGGCGGCCCGGTCGGTACGAACGCCGGCATGGCGGCGGCGGCGGCGTCTGCGCCCAACACCAGCGGAATCAGTAAGATTATCTCTGCTCCCGTGTCCAGTTGCTACAGGTTGCTGGTTCCTCACCCTAGTTCTGAGTTTTGGTGCGCTTCACCGCTTCAGGGCCTGTGAAATGCGACGCCTTCAAGAGCTGGCTGCAGGAGTACGCGCAGAAACTCGGCCTCGCGGCTCCGGAGTATCACACCCTCAAGGAGGGGCCCTGCCACGAGCCCGTCTTCAAGTCCGCGGTCGTGATCGACGGCGCCAAGTTCGACTCACTGTCCGGATTTTTCACCCGGAAGGCCGCAGAGCAGTCGGCTGCTGAAGTCGCCCTCATGGAAATTGTCGAGTCCATCCCAAACATTGGGAGAATCCCAGCAGCTGTAAGTTACTACTCCGTATTTGATTTGACTCGTCCCTTCATTCAGCCAAGAAACGTTTCTCTAAATACTGTATATATATAAAGGTAAGAAAGAATGTGGAATTATTTTCTTCTGAATTTTCAGAATGTGGAATTATGGATAGCCATGACCTGCATTCTTTATCCTCAGTACTTGGGAAGAAGCTGATGACCCCAATTATGTAGTTGAATCATATTCTTATGCTGCTTCCTACTCACATTCTTCCTGAAACTTTATGTATGTTATGCCCTGCAAAACTGTTTTTGGCGGTTCTGCCTGTAATAGTGTAAAAACATAGAAATCTGCTTCATAGTCCTGGCACGGTTGTTTATACTTCGACCGATATTTAGGGGCTTCCTGAAACTATGAAAGTTAAGCCTTGTAAAATTGTTTTCAGTTATTCTGCCTGTATAATAATGTGAAAATATCAGAAATCTTCTTCGTAAGGTGAAGTCTCCGTGCAATGCGTTACATGAACACTGAGAACATCTTTGCTCCTTGGTGATATCAGCTTTTGAGTAATATCTGCTAATTTGACCATAATGTTGCATGTGGATATGTAAGCTTTTCTCTTCCACTTTGATGTTGCTTTGCCCAAGTCTGACATTATTCTACGCTCTATTGCCTTGTATTTATTCAAGCCCCTGGTTCTTTAATTGTAGATGCATACCTCTGTTATGGCGCTACTAGAGGGAGGGCGCGAGAGGGCCGGCCGGGGGCCTTTTGCCCACGGCCGGTGGCAAGAGGGAAGGGATTTCCTTCTTAATTCTTGCTTGATTAGATTGATACAACTCCTCTCTTTATATAGAGAGGTTTACTTGACTCCCAAGTAAGGCTTACTTGACCCCTAAGCAAGCGACCCTTATCTCTAATTAACCCTAAGACTAGCGGGCTATACCGCCAGCCCAGGCCCATGACGTACTCTAACACTACACCCCACCCGGACATGCAGCTTGTCCTCGAGCTGCAGCCTAACCAACTTATAACCATGACTCGACGCAACACAAACCTAACACCTAAAAACAAGCCTTTTACATCTCCGCTTGTTTTATTACTCTCAGCCTGAAATGGACTGGGACACTTTATTTGGACTCCTTAACAAAAAGTGGACACCCTCCGCACATCGGCCGTGCACGTGTACAGCCACCTGGATCCCATGGACACCATCTGGACGAAAGCAGTGCATGTGTATGGCCACCTGGAAGTGGTCGCAAGAGCGACCAACGGAGGCGCCCTCGCGGCGGCCAGCGGCGGAATGCAGTGGTGTTACGCGGTCCGCTCCTGTCGAGGAGGGGTGCGCCCCCCCAACCGCCGACGTCGCAGACTTTGAGGTCACTGCCCGCGGGGAAAATAACATGCCAGTTTGTGGGGGAAACCGCATGCCCAAGATCCCCGACGCAGCGGACGAGATCGAGGTCTGTCGCACAGCAAAGGGCAACTTGGAGGAGCGGCAGCTGCAGACCATGCAGTGTTGAGGAGGGCTGCGCAAGGAGGCCGCGCGCAGCAGCCGGCAGCTTCACCGTCGCCTCGGACATGTCGCTGGACGGTTGCTTCGTAAGGGACTTCTGTTGACGGATGGCGGCCGCCGCTTCTGGCATGGCAACACCTGGAGGCTGAGGGGGCACCGACTGGTGCTGAGGCGGCGGCGGCCTTTCCACAATGCCGCTGATGTATGCCAGCGGCCTCGGCTCCTCGGCGTGGAAATCAGGGGTCTTCCCGTTTTGGTGGTACGAGGGGGCATAGTTGTCCTGAGCCTGAGAGTATGACCCATCCTCGCTCAAGTAGGCGTTGGATCCATAACCATGCTTTTGTTGTGCATGTTGCAGCATCTCCAATGCCTGCTTGCTCCCAGAAGGTCTATTATCCCCTCGCTGTACTGTCTGCTCAACATAAGATCTTGAATATGATCCAGATGTAGGTTCAGGAGGTGTTGGCGGCTGCAGCGGGCCGAAGGGCGCGGCGGAGGCCGCCAGGAGCGGCGGCTGCCTCGGCAGCCAGGGCTGCTGCTGTAGCGGGCCGCCGACCGCGGCGGAGTCCGGCAAAAGTGGGGGCTGCCATGGCAGCAAGGGCAGCCCGGTGGTGGCAGGTGGCGGCGGAAACTGCAGCTGGGGCTGCAGCGACCCGGCGAATGCGGCGGAGGCCGCCAGGGCCGGCGGCTGCCACGGCAGCCATGACGGCCCGGTGCCGGCGGCGGCCCGTAGGATCCGGTCAAGTAGAGCTGGATGTCCTGGACCGCCAGGGTTAGGTCACGCAGCACCCCGATCATCTCCTCCGGTGTGAGGACAGGGGGCGACGTGGCGATCGGCGGCGGAAGTGTTGAGGAGGGCGGCGGCGAAGACATGATCGAACGAAGCTAGCTGATACCAATTGTTATGGCGCTACTAGAGGGAGGGCGCGAGAGGGCCGGCCGGGGGCCTTTTGCCCACGGCCGGTGGCAAGAGGGAAGGGATTTCCTTCTTAATTCTTGCTTGATTAGATTGATACAACTCCTCTCTTTATATAGAGAGGTTTACTTGACTCCCAAGTAAGGCTTACTTGACCCCTAAGCAAGCGACCCTTATCTCTAATTAACCCTAAGACTAGCGGGCTATACCGCCAGCCCAGGCCCATGACGTACTCTAACAACCTCACAGTACATGTTATTGTCGAATATGCTTACTTCACAAGTATTAGAATGACTTAATTAAAATAGCATTCTAATCCACACTTGTTACTACGGTTTTCAGCTAGAAACTGGCCTCTGCAAGAATCTTCTTCAGGAGTATGCTCAGAAGATGAATTACACTCCATCTTATAGCTTCACCAGACAAGTTTCAGGGATAGCTCCTTTTACATGCACTGTAGAGATTGGTGGTATACAATACATTGGTCCTGCAGCCAGGTCAAAGAAAGAGGCGGAGATAAAAGGAGCCCGAACTGCTCTTCTTGCAATACAAGGTATCTCGTATTCCTTTTTTAGATGTACGTTTTTGTAAAATTGCATCGATTTCTTCCTCGTGTGTGCTGAGCTGGACACTCGATCATGCACGGGCCCTGTTTTGTGCAGGTCAACTAGAGGGTCACGGAAGTGGTGCCACAAAGCATATTATAGTTCCTAGCAAAAGGCAAGTTAAGGAGACAGCGAAAAAGTCAAATGAAATCCCAAAACCACTTGAGGTGAAGAAAGGCGGTTTCAAGAAGAAATGGAACAAGAGGAAGTTCATAAAAAGGAACCGGCAAGCAGTTGATGTGGAAAAGAATGAAGGAAAAATGGCTGGAGATGTCATTAACCCAGTGTCCCGATGCATCCAACAATCAACACAGGAGCCGACACTCTAATGCTGAAAGATGATGAGGAAGCTAGAAGAGTAGTACAGGAGCCAGGCGGCGACGCTATAATGCTGCAACCTAGTAAGGAAGCTAGAAGAGCAGAACAGGAGTCAGGCATTGCAGTGCTGAAACCTGATGAGTTAGATAGAAGAGTAGAACATGTGCAAGGCAGCGACATTGTGATGCTGCCATCTGATCACGAAGCTATAAGAGTAAAACCGGTGCCAGGCAGTGACACTGCAATGCTGCAACGTAATAACGAAGCTAGAAGCGTAGAACAGGAGCCGTCCAGAGATTCTGGAATGGTGGGATCTAATAAGGAAGCTGGATGTGTAAACCAGGAGCTACTTGGTGAGACTGCAATGCCTTGCAATGTCAGGGAAGCTAGAACCATGAAGCGTGATCCACAGCACCGGTGCAGCCTAATGTAGATGCTGCAGATGTGAAGTTGGACCCACCGATCAACACTGCAAACAAACCAGGACCTTGAGACATGACCATTTTGTGGATATGGCAGGAATGGCTTGAGATCATATTCATCCAACTCTTCGACCACAGAACGGATTGTAATGTGGTAGGTGGTAGCCTTGGAATGTTTAATGTGTTGATCTTAAATGAAGTGGAACCAGAATATGTATAGGTGGCTGTGCAGCTTGTGTAGTTGTGTGGAGCCATGCAATTTGCAAATATGTGTAGTGAGGATTGTTTTTTGAACCATGCAGGAGGACTGCATGTACTCCCTCCGTCCCAAAATAAGTGACTCAATAGTGACTCAACTTTGTACTAAAGTTAGTACAAAGTTGAGTCATTTATTTTGGAACGGAGGGAGTATAATATTAGAGAGAAAAAGAAGTACAACCGACCAATAGTCCAGGATTGTTAGTCCTGCCAGCTAGTCTTTCCTTTTCTTTTTTGCCTAGGATTTTTAAGAGATTACTAAGAAAAGAAACTGAGGTGTGATGCATGCATATCTCTTCGTTTTGATGTCGTCACCGGATTATTGTTCATGCAGTTCAGTGGTAGTCAGTCTTGACACTGATAGATTCTATTTGGACTTTTTGGTGAAAGCAGCAAAGAGATTGTTGGATTTGGGGCCCTGCATGCAAAAGGATTGTAGACCTGAGAGGCTAGGATTGGCCACTCGTCTAGGTTGCTCTTTTGCTTATACAGGCAATGATATATTGGCACTTACTGATCACAATTAATCTCTACATTCTCATCGGGTATGACATACTGCACTTTTTTGTTTTGAAACTAAGGCAAACGATTTGCCATTTTCATTGATTAAGAAGAAGGTTTAGGAGTCTTGGCCATAGGCCGAATTACAAAGCATTACTCTCGCGGCATACATAAACATACTGCACATTTTGTTTGCAGCATGATGATGCTGATCAAGATCCACCCTAGTTACCAAACTATACACACCTTTCTGACCATTAGTTCGAGACATGGATGGATCATGGATGGAGCCATTAGTAGACCTGAATGCCACCATTGCGCTGCTCTCTTCGCCAGTCCCACGGCTTCTCTGGGTTGAGCGAGGCAAAGAGCCCTCGCTGCGCAGCTCTTGCCTCTCTCTCCCACTGCACCATGCATCACAGAGCAAGTCAAAACTCAGCAGGCATAACCATGTAAGGTAAGGGCATCATATGTCTTTGCAATATTATTTTTTTCTTACTTTAGCAAACTCTGGGCGCTTGTCGTAAGTCGTAAAATGCCATGCGTGACCATTCTTCAGCATTTTCTCCTGAAGGACACACACACACACACGCACACACACACACACACACAGAGTCAATTTCATCAGAATTAAAGCAACTAAACCGGTCGAAGCCATGTTGTTAGTGCTTGTTTCACCTGAATGAACACGCCACTGCAATAGACATCGCCAACGTAGCGATCAAACTGGTCCTGCTCATACACATGAATTGTGGTTCTTTTCCCACCAATGAGTCTCACCAAAGCATTCTTCGATTCCTTCCCATATGTCATCTTAAGCTCCGGTGCATCAATTCCCCTTTTAACTCATGAAAGATCATACACTTCACATAAGTATTTCGATTATTTTATTATGGAATACAATGTGTAATCTTGAGCAACAAATACCTCATTCTGATTCGGTATTTCCTTGCTAGGATCTCTTCATCTGAACAGACTATTATCCTGTTCATAACAAGTATTAGTATGAAGTTATGCTTTCATGTCATTACAAAGTAAAACAAGTGAATGCGCGTTCACGTAATTAGATCAAAGCAAGAGCCAAATAAAACTGACATAAACCTGTTGTGTTCCAGACTATTGGATAAACACACAAGTGCCAATTGAATGGTCACAGGAAGGTTTTAAAATATTATACTATAAATATGTTTCTTCTTATTTTCAGTGAATGTACTATTTTTCTGGTCATACTAACAATAGGTATCCATGCTGATTTACAACAGAAAAAACTTAAAATAATGTAGTAAAACCATTCTGTTACTAGTTTGAATGGACAGCATGAATTCAGAATGTGTCTTAGTTCAAAGCAAAAAATCTAGTACTGTTCATACTTACGGAATCCAATATAAGTGAATCTAAATATTGAAAAAAACAAGTTGTGTTCATTTATGAATTATGATAGTAAGAACGGAAATCTGTAATGGTTCAGTTTTAATACTTGTATCCAGCTTCTTTAAGGCTACTTTGAAGTGCATCAGCACTCTTGTAATCCCTACGACTGCGTGCTTCAGTCCTCGCAATCACCATCTCATGTACTTCTATAGGAACATTCCCAGACTCCCTCGGATCGGTTGTGGCAACATAAGCGGTAAAGCCATCGCCATCTCCAATGTTTTGGTTATGAACCTGAGAACACCAGTGAGACAGTGACCTGTGAGAATACTTTTATGCTGACCGGCATAACCAGTCTTTCATTACTTTTATGCTTGTGATAAGCCTATTTCAGAATAAATGATCACATCTGACCGGCAAAGTGTTCAAGACAAACTGCACGCCCTCTGGCAGCGAGGATGGACGGTGGTTTGAGGATGCTGCAGGTAGTGATGGGATGGGAAAGTTGTAGAACCCGAGGATACCCTGAGGAAAAAAATGTTTCTGGAGGACTGAGTTTAACATATATAGTCACGTGTAACAACCAAATGGTTTTGGTTCCTGTAAGGAGAAGAAAAAACTAGTAGCAGTATAAAAACGTAAACCTTAACTTGCGCTTACTGGTTCCACAGTCCGAACATACAAGTCTGTATTGTGCGAGATGCGGAAACGTCTTAGCCTCGGTGTGAGGGGACGTGTTGCATGTTATAGGCAGGGGCGCAGATCCCTGATAGCGCATACATAGTTGAGATATTCTAGGAGACTTGAGGGACAAGAGATAGAAAGATAAGATAGAGATTACAAGAGATAAGAAGATATCTGAACTACCTATCCATTCTATCTCTATCCTAGATGCGGCAGCATAAGGCTGTTTAACACCCTCCCTTAATCACAACTTCATCAAGTTGAGATTATGTTTGAAGTCTTCAAAACTTCTTGTAGGCAATGGCTTTGTGAATCCATCTGCAATCTGATCTCTGGAGTGTACAAACCGAATCTGAAGTTGCTTCTTGGCAACCCTTTCTCTCACAAAGTGAAAGTCTATCTCAATATGCTTTGTTCTGGCATGAAACACTGGATTGGCAGATAAATATGTGGCACCCAAGTTATCACACCATAAACAGGGAACTTGACTACTCTTGACACCAAGTTCTTTTAACATGGATTGTACCCATATGATCTCTGCTGTGGCATTTGCTAGTGCTTTATACTCTGCCTCTGTACTAGACCTGGAAACAGTAGCTTGTTTTCTTGCACACCAGGATATTAAGTTTGGGCCAAAGAAAATTGCAAAGCCACCAGTGGACCTTCTATCATCCAAGCAACCAGCCCAGTCAGAGTCTGAGAAAGCACTTACAAGTGTAGAGGATGACTTGCTGAAATTCAGACCAATATTGACAGTATTCTTGACATAGCGAACAATACGTTTAGCAGCAGTCCAGTGAACCGAGGTGGGTGCATGGAGAAACTGACAGACTTTGTTGACAGCAAATGAAATATCAGGCCTAGTGAGTGTGAGATATTGAAGTGCACCCACTAAACTTCTATACTTTGTGCTATCATCTTGACTCAAAGGCTGTCCTTCTGTGAGAGATATTTTTTCTGAATTTGACATAGGAGTTGGTGAGGGCTTACAACCTTGTAGTCCTGCCTTCTTCACCAGATCTGCTGCATATTTTTCCTGAGAAAGATGAAGTCCATCCTCATGCTTCTTCACTTCAATCCCTAGGAAATAATGCAGATCTCCAAGATCTTTGAGGGCAAACTCTGAGCTGAGATCTTTCAAGAGCCCTGTGACAGCCTCATCTGATGAGCTTGTGACAATTATATCATCAACATATATGAGTACAAACATGCATGTGTTGTGCTTGTTGTATATAAATAGTGAGGTGTCAGACTTAGAAGGAACAAAACCAAGCTGTTGCATCTTGTGACTGAGACGTGAATACCATGCACGTGGGGCTTGCTTCAACCCATACAGTGATTTGTCAAGTTTGCAAATGTATGAAGGAACACTTTTGTTCACAAACCCAGGAGGTTGCTTCATGTACACCTCTTCTTCCAGAACACCATGGAGGAACGCGTTCTGTACATCTAGTTGCCTGAGACTCCAGCCCCTGGAAACAGCAATAGACAAAACAAGGCGAATAGTGGCAGCTTTTACAACAGGACTAAACGTGTCCTCGTAGTCTATGCCATACCGTTGTTTGAATCCTTTTGCAACCAATCTAGCTTTGTACCGATCAATGGTTCCATCTGACTTTCTCTTAATTCTAAAGACCCACTTGCAGTCGATAAGATTTTTACCTTGCTGCGGAGGGACCAGATGCCACGTTTTGTTCTTCTGTAGTGCCACAAATTCTTCATTCATGGCCTTTTTCCACTTTTCATCATGCAAAGCTTCCTCAAAACTGTGAGGTTCACCAGGTTCACCTGTAGAACATACCATACCATATTTTGTAATGTGCTTGTAATTTACCGGTTTCGTTACCCCTCTTTGTAGTCGTGTGCGACGTGGCAATGTTGTATCTGCTGCTTCTGCCGCAGAAAATCCCGTGGCAGATGCTGACGCCATCGAATCTACCTGCGCCGGATTTTCTGTGGCAGCGGATGAGGTTGTGGGCGAAGCCACAGGCGTCTCAGCCAGCGCAGAAGATCCCGCCCGACACACCTCATCATTTGCGCGGGATGGCATGGGCGGCGTATCAGCACGGGATCCTGCGCCGGTCGGACCTGCGGCTGTCGGATAGCGTGCGTCCCGTCGCTGGTAGCAAATCGGCTGGGCCGGGAACCGCGCCGCTGAGGACCCATTGGCGCCACGCCACCTGTCGTCTCCTGGTTTGCGCGGGACAGAGGAGGCGTGTCCTCCAACCACAACGCGCCGCGTGGCTGTCTCGACGTCGCTTTCAGTGCGCGTCGGCTCGCGCCCGACCGCACCTGACTCTGGCACGGAGTCGGAGGTGGATTCGCCTGGCCCATCTGCCTCGTCTGAGCACGCCGATCCCGAGGGCGATGTTGTGCCTGGCGGGACGGATCCCGAGGGGGATTTGCTCCCTTCGCCTGGACACACAAAATATGGTCCTGTAGGACACGTTTCTTCACCGTTTTGGCTGCCGTTTTCTTCTCTGCTTTCTCCTGCATCATCATCATGCTCATACGTGGTGTTAAGAGGGTCAGTTAACAGTTGATCATTACAGTTATCACCCCCGTGATCAAAACTCGTGAGATGAGAAGGAAGAAGCAGAATTTCTTTGCGGAGAAGTGCACCAGCATTGGGGTGTAGTTGAGCAAAGGGAAACTTTGTCTCGTCAAATACGACATCCCGGGAAATGTATACACGACCAGAGGAGACATCGAGACATTTGACACCCTTGTGTTGAGCACTATACCCTAGGAAGACACACTGTTTTGAGCGAAACATTAATTTGCGATTGTTGTATGGACGAAGATTGGGCCAACACGCACACCCAAAAACACGAAGAGACTTGTAGTCGGGTTTTGTGTGAAGAAGGCGTTCCATGGGAGTTTCATTGTTTATGACACGACTAGGAAGCATATTTATAATGTGAACGGCTGTGAGAAACGCTTCATCCCAAAACTTAAGGGGCATAGAAGCACCAGCTAGGAGGGCAAGACCTACCTCCACTATGTGACGGTGCTTGCGCTCGGCAGAGCCGTTTTGTTGGTGCGCATGAGGGCAGGAAACATGATGAGAGATGCCACGATCTTGGAAGAAGGAATTCAACTTTTCATATTCCCCTCCCCAATCAGATTGAACCGCAAGGATTTTGCGGTCAAATTTCCGTTCTACAAGTGCTTGGAAATTTTGAAAGCATTGAAAAACTTCGGATCGTTTCTTAAGTAGATAGATCCAAGAGAACTTGCTATAGTCATCAATGAAGCTAACGTAATATGTGTGTCTACCGACTGAGCTAGGGGCAGGACCCCAAACATCTGAGAAGATTAGCTGAAGTGGTTGAGTAGAAACACTAGTAGAAACAGGATAAGGCAATTGATGACTCTTTGCTCTTTGGCATGAATCACAAATAGTTCCAACATGAGGCTCACCAACAAACGGGAGCTTATTTTTCCTAAGTAAGCGTTCAACTAAAGGAAATGAAGCATGTCCTAGACGATCGTGCCACCGTGTTGAAGAGATCTTGACAACACCATAGGCTTGTTTATTATGTCTTCTAAACTCCGGAAGGAACGGGTAGAGTCCTCGAACGCATCTACCTCGATAGAGGGTTTTCCTCGTGGCCAGATCCTTGATCAAGAAGAAAAAAGGATGAAATTCAATGAAGACATTGTTGTCAAGGGTAATTCTATGAACAGAAAGGAGGTTTTTGTGGGCACTAGGGACATGTAGAATTTTTTTAAGGTGAATCTTACGATGAGGGGTGTGTATAACAGAATGACCAATGTTACTGATGCTCATACCTGCACCATCGGCGGTGTGAATTTGATCCTTGCCGTGGTACTTCTCACGGAGGGTCACCTTCTCGAGTTCTCCAGTGAGGTGATTGGTAGCGCCGCTGTCGAGGTACCAGTTGGTGTCGACGCCGTAGGATCCATCCGCCGCCGCAGCGATTTTGTCATCATCCTGAGAGTCATCCTCGTCTTCATCGTATCGGTACCAGCAGTCCTTGGCGGTGTGGCCTAGTTTGCCACAAATCTGACAGCGTGGGGCGTCCGGACGGGTTCGGCCAGATCCGCCACCGCGGCGACCCCGGTTTCCACGAGCGCCACCACCACTGGTTCCACCATTGTTGCTGGTCCTGGCACCACCAGCCCTGCCCTTGCCACGACCACGGAAGCGAGAGCCACCGCCGCGGCCGCGGGCAGCAAGGTTGGCAGAGGACTTGAAGCCACCGCCGCTGGAGTTCTGGAAGTGCACCATGCGCTGGTCGAAGTTGCTGAGCATGGAGAAGAGCTCGTCAAGGGAGGCAGGGCTGACGCGGGCGTCGAGGGCTGAGACGAGGGGCTGATACTCCTGGTCCAGCCCGTGAAGGATGTACGAGATCAACTCGTCGTCCTGGATGGGTTTGCCAGCCGCCGCTAGTTCATCCGCGAGACCGCGCATGGTGGCGAAGTACGCGGCGACGGACTGGTTGCCCTTCTGCGCGTTGATGAGCGAGGTACGGATGTTGTTGACGCGGCTCAGCGACTGCGACGAGTACATGCCCGCCAGCGTCGTCCAGAGCGCGTGTGCTGTGGTGACCGTGGTCACCGTGACGAGCACCTCTTTGGAGAGGTTGCTCAGCAGGTAGCCAAGCACCTGCTGGTCCTCCCGGACCCAGATGGGGTGGAGAGGGTTGGGCACAAGCGTGTCCTTGCCGTCCTTGTCCTTGGCGGCTTGAAGCTTGTTCGGCTCCGGCGAGGTGCCATCAACATACTGGAAGACACCGGCGCCACGAAGTTGAGGTGTGATCTGTGTGCGCCATAGCACGTAATTTGTGCGGGAGAGTTTCTCGATCACCTGCCCACTGAGGCTAGGGTGAGATGCGCCGGAGGAGGAAGACATGTTTCTTGTGGTGCGACTGGAATCAAAGGGAAAACTAGATGGGAAGAAGAATGGCTCTGATTACCATGTGCGAGATGCGGAAACGTCTTAGCCTCGGTGTGAGGGGACGTGTTGCATGTTATAGGCAGGGGCGCAGATCCCTGATAGCGCATACATAGTTGAGATATTCTAGGAGACTTGAGGGACAAGAGATAGAAAGATAAGATAGAGATTACAAGAGATAAGAAGATATCTGAACTACCTATCCATTCTATCTCTATCCTAGATGCGGCAGCATAAGGCTGTTTAACATGTATTAGTCAATGCATTATTCCTATGCTCACCTGTACTACGTGGGATCTAAAAAAAGGAAGAAACAAATTACCTCCAAATCAGCTCTCTGGATCCAGTTTAGGGCTGTTACAACTAGTTGTGCAGCCTCTTCTGGTGTTCTCGGTGGGGTTCTGGCATTCTTATATGCCTCCAACATATTCTGGTACCTGTTCTCGTGCAGATTAAAAGATTGCATTAGTTCTATTCAGTGGAAATCCAAGTTAGTACCAGTATTCTAACTGTTTCTAATAGGTTCTGGTAGTTACTACTGCCCTTCTTGTTCTCGACATTTTTTCAATGCCTCCTTATTCTAATTCTTCTTTGTGGCAAACTATCACTTATTGACAGTGTTCTCCATACCATTCCGCACCTTATAAGGACAAAGTAAGAACAACTTTATAAAATTATCAGTGAATAAAAAGGACAAAATGAAGTTTGCATCTCCCCTTCCACTTATCTAATCACAATTTATCAACAATTCGTCCTTAGTTATCTGAATAATGTCACAAAACTACACCCATATAAAGGGGGAAATAAGTTACTCCCTCTTATCCATATTAATTGTCGCTGATCTAATAAGAAACTTTGGATTTCTCAATGCTGAAAACTGGGTAGACCTCACCAAGACACCAATCTGCTTGTAATTTGTTCTGCTTTGTCTATCTCATCATTACAAATCACATGTGTAGATAGGTATGGATCACCTTATATTTGTAAGAAAAGTCAAAAGTCAAAAGGCATTTGGTAGGGTCCTATGAAGCAATTTATTTTCATTCTGAGAACGACCCATCTTAAAATCCAAGTCAGTGCGTGTCCTTCTGATTTTGTTAACAGCCATAGGCCTTAAATATATACCATCCTAGAGGAACCAGACAAACTTTGCTATCAATAACTCGATGGACAAGAGGTATAACAAATGTATTAATAATTGAGGAGAAATACTATCAAGTGTGAGGCCCTTTTGGAGGTGCTGCCTACCATTTAATCTGTGCTTTCTTGGACGCCGTAACATGCTGCCTGAGCCCTTCAGGAACCTAGTAATATGACAAACAAAATAGTCTTCACACATGTCGCGTCACAGGAAAACAAGTGGCAGAAATTGGAGCAAAAGAGATGGTTAAACTTGTCGTATGTGTTATCAGTTGTGAAGTATCTGCATGTTTTCATACAAATGCTAGTTGCCGCAATGTGGCATGCTTAAATCTCGATATGATTAATGAACATGTTCATCCAAAAGTTGAACCCGAAATAAGCTGGCTTGTGAAATTTTTATGAACCACATAGAAAAGGTTGCTATTATGGCTTTGGCCTTAGATTTTCCATGAGCGCAGATGTTTATCTTCATTGCATTTTCTATGAAGGAAGAACCTTTAAAACGTACTAGAAAACTACTAGAAAGGCCAATTTACACATGCACACCAATGAAGAGAAATATATCCTCATCATTGAGTGTTGTGAGTCTGCTTAATCTGTGACCATTGCATGAAGACTTGTAATACAGTAAAGTTTAAGCTGAAAGCTGAAACACACAGTACAGTGCTTGAGTGGCTAGGGAGACTTAATCTGACTTGACAAGGCATTTGCATGAACAAGATGAATACGGAAGAGTGGCGGGTAGGGTTTCAGTTACCATGGACGCGCTCTCAAAGTTGAGGAGGTCGTGCGCCAGGGAGGCGACGCCATGGCCATCAGCTTGCTGCTGCTGCTGCTGCTGAGGATAGTGGGGCCTGGAGCCTGGATGGTAGTAGGGGTAGTGGTCTTCTTCTTCGTCTCCCCTGAAGCACTTCAGGATGTTCCCCATGGATTCCTCCTCCCTTTTCTTCTTCTTCTTCTTCTAGCTCTAGCTCTCTGCTGGCTGCTGCTTCTCTTCTCTCTTGTGAAGTGTGATGATGGCAGAGAGAGAATCTAGCCCATGGAGATGGAGCGTAGCGAAGAGTAAAGTGAAGGAAAAGAGTGAAGTGTGATGTGATGTGACGGTGGGGTCTGGCCAACCCGCTCGCTGCTGGAAAAGAAAAAACAGAGGAGACTAGACTAGACTAGCAGTAGCAGCACGAGACCAGACCTTGGTTCAGAGAGCCGATAAACAAGAACGAAACATTGACTTGGGTTTACCGGTTGGATAATACCGGCACCGGTCTCACTGCTTTTAGAAATTCGCGATGCTAGCCCAAGACTTTTTAAATAGGAGTATTCCCTCAAAAAGTATCATTCTGTCACACGGAAATTCTCCATGTTTGAGCTCACGATTTTAGAGGCTTTTTGGAATCATCAAATGTCTATGTTTTTTGCCCGTCAATGCTTCAACACCTTGGACCCAAAAAATCAAGTTTTTTTCTGCGGGGGCCAGAACAATAAAGTTTTACTGTAAAGCAAATCAGGATACACGGAGCTCAATTTGACAAAATCAAAAGCAAAAATTATTTTTTGGGTAAACAGAGTATGCTATTCTTGCTTTTGAGTTTTGATGACAAGAATGACAGTTTCACTTCCTTCTCATAATCCAACTCAGGACCCCCGGTCCACAAAATAAACCAAGCTTGTCATAATGCCTCTATAAATTCAATTTTATGAACTCTAAAAAAAAAGATAAATATAAAGCACACGGTAAACATGAATGACTGATAAATAATCACTTTTAAGTTAAAACATCGGTGTAACATTGAGGTGATTAAATACAGTTCTTGCAAATTATTCCCTAGCAAACCATCTTCACTTCTTCAGGTCCACCAATTTCTAAGTCAAAGTTTGTGCTTGGGTTCATCATGCTTTCTTCGTCTTGGGCTTAGGGGCCGGTGGCGGGAACACGGCCCTGAAGGTCCACGCAGCGAGAATGGCACCGATGAAGGGGCATATCCAGTACACGTACAGCTGCTCCCAGGTGTTGTGCAGATTGTTAACATACGCCCAACCAAAAGCCTGTACATGGTAGTTCGACGGAATCAGTTAACAGGAAACCATGTGAAGAATCAGAAGACAAGGATTTCGATGCTATTCCAAGTGAGCATCAACTTAAATGATCACATCAGATTATATATATATTAGTCTATTAGATGAGCAATGGCATATAGCAGCACAAATATAAATTTCAGTACTACTTGGCAAGCATCGTCCACTGTTAAGATCTGACATCTGCCTAGTCTTGGAGGTGCATAAGATTAACTTTTCCCTGAGTAACAAATTGAAAGAAGCACACAACTAAGCACAATAGCAAAGTTCCCCATGGCATCATAAAGACTTGTTCCTGTTACCAGTAAAATGCAATCAAGTGAACATTAACTACTGAACATTTCTCTTCTAACATGGAAATGACGACTTGCTGCAAACGAGTCTCAAGAATATCACTAGTGATGTGTCCAGTGGATGTTCATTTCATGAATGGGTCAAAAGTAAAAAAAAAAATCATTGATAGTTTCCAACCCCCATCCAGTTATTTATGGCTCGCTGATGTAAAGATTACTAGATTACAGCTGTCTACAAAGCATCCAAATTGGTTAAAGGGCCTAGTGTTTGCATGGTCGTGTTCCCAATAAGCAGCATAATGATATGTTCAGAACCATATAGGATTTGACATGCCAAAAGGGAGACATTTGCATCACTAAATCAGTCAGTTGTCCGTCAATATAGAAAAAAAACAATAAATCAGCTTGGCCATTCGAATTGAGCTCAGTTCAGTATCGGGCGTTGCAGTTCCATGGATAAGCTTGGCAGTCAAATGAAAGGAAAAAAAAGGAGCAAGTGAGTGCGCATAGCGTACGTTGGCAGGGTTCATGGAGGGCCCGGTGTATGCAGCGCCGGTGAGGACGAGGCTGACGGTGGAGACGGAGAGCATCGCTGTCTTGACGATGGGGTTGCGGGGTCCCTTGACGATGATCCAGAGGACGGCAAAGGTGATGACGAAGGTGAGCACCCCTTCAGCGACGGCGCCGGTGTGGGGATCCACCTTGAGCGAGGGTCCGCCGAGCATGTGCTTGTACTGCTCCGGCATCAGCTCGGAGATGGCCAGAGCTCCGCCGACGGCTCCGGCGGCCTAGCAAGACAGATTCAGATTCGCGTGGGTCGGCCTGTGCTGATTGGTTGATTTTCTCAGTTTGGGGAGGGAGAAGGTGAAATCAGTGACAGACCTGCGCTGGTAGGCGGAGCGCGATGGAGAAGAGCGAGGGGCTGGTGAGGCCCGCGGCGTAGAAGGCGGCGACGCCGGTGGGGTTGAAGCTGGCGCCGCCGAGGGCGTCGCAGAGGAGGTTGAAGGCGAAGAGGAGGAGGGCGAGGATGGAGACGGTGACGAGGAGGGCGTAGTGCATCCCCTCGTGCAGGCTGAGGTAGGTGGTGACGGCGGCCGTGGAGGCGCCGAGCGTGGAGACGCAGAGCACCCAGAGGAAGGTCACGATGCCGTCCGCCGCCGCCTCCCGCACAGCCGCTCCCATCGCCATCCGAGCGTTCCTTCCGTGCTTCTTCCCTCACTCCGTCGCTGCTGGCAGTGATTGGTGGTGGGTTGGGTGGATGTATGTATGGGTCTGGCTTGGCACACAGCACAAGAGAAAGGTGAAAAAGAAGAGAAGATTGGAGGGAGGTCGCACGCCCTCCGTCCCTCTCGCCTAACAACCCCAACGCCAACAGAAGCCCGACGATATTGCTATGCTATCCTATTGAAAACCTGGATGCTTGTGAAATTCAGAAGGAGATCTTGACATATCCACTTAGAATCGTGTACCAGACGCTAGGAAAGCGGAGTAGTTTTCGGATAAAAAAGAACTTGACTCGCGGTCACCCATGCGCGGTTGGATCACGATCAACTTGGATGTCTCTGAAATTCAAAAAGATATTGACATGCCTTTCGGCAGTGGTTAGCTATCGTAAGACAAACAATCAACGATACACTGATACCCCGCAACAACAAAAAGAGATATATTTCACTAAAAAAAGAGATATTGATTTCATCGGGAAAAAAAGATAGTATATTGATATGGGAGGGAGAAGGTGAAATCAGTCATTTCACATTTTTTTAAATGATGGATTTTATTATGCATCAAGATTTATACCAACAAATAAAGTGTGGATTTCTTCTGTCCATTCACCATCAGCATTTTTTATAGAAACCCCCCTCTATTTTCAGATAATTAACCCATTATACACGTTTAAGTGAGAAAACAAACATTTTTTTAACTGTTTTACAGAAAACCCTTTCCTTTTCTGATAAATAACCCGCACTCCATCATTAAGTGATAGAAAACGAATTATTTTTTGTGTTTTAACGAAAAGCCCTGTTGTTTTAAAAATTAACCCGCAGTCCATCTGGAACAAATAGTATTTTTTCAAAAATATCCATATCTTTTAAAACCCTAACTCTAATTTTAACATGTTATATATGAAATTTGATTAGAAAAATGTATAGAATATGAATATGATGTTATTTTTCCTGTTAAATATTTTTTAAATGTTATTAGGCTGCAACCCTAATCAATGGCGCAGGATCTATTTTTCTTTTGTACCAACATCGACCGGGATTGCAATGAATACCTCATCAAAGCCAAATTAGAGACGAAAAAATCATCGATAACCGTGCATGCACACCTCGACAAAATCTTGCATGAAAAAAAAAAGTAGATTTGCATCTTATGCGTACAGAGAAGCCTCAGCAAGAACTATTGGGGTCTTGGTCATGATTATTGGGTTAGAGCAACTCTAGCAGACCCCGCATCCCGTCCCGATCCGCAAAATAACCTCCAAAATGCAGGTCGGGGCGGAAAATCCAGCCCGATCAGACCTCGCATCCCTCCCCGGCCCGCAAAAAATTTTAGGGGGCGTGGCAAAATCCCGACCCCAACCCGGGAAAACGCGGGTTTCGGCCTCGCGACTACGGTGCCATGCATATAAGCGGAAGCGGTTGGTGGGGGGATGTTTCATCGCGCGCTTTCTCCCACCAACCACCTCTCCTCTCCCCCCGCGCGCCGCCGCCGGCCGCTGCCCAAGATTCCAGCGACAGTAGCCGGCAGGAGCACGCCGGAAGGCCGGCACGCGCACGAGGCCTCCCCTCCCTTCCCCCCTGCGTCGGCGGGCCGCCGGATTTGCAGATCTGCAGCACTTCATCGCGGGCCGCCGAATTTGCCTTTTCCGGTCACCGCCGGTTGCTGTCCCAGGCGATGGGGTGGTCGGGGAGCCTCTCCCGCAGCGCAGGCAAGGGCGCATCGCCGCATGCAGGCACTGGTTCGTCCGCCCGCCGCCGCCGAAGGTTTGCGGGCATGGACTCGTCCGGTCGTCCACCGGGCTCGGCGCTCGCGCAACGTCTTTGTGGCCTGCCGATGCCGCTCATAGAGTGCGACGACTGCCTGCGACAAGTGCTGCGACTCACTTCGAGCACGCCGAAGCATCCCGGATGGGTGTTCTACAAATGCGAAAACGACGGGGTACGTGCACTTGCGGTAGCTCGTTTCATAGCTCATTCTTTAGTTCAATTGCGGTAGCTCACTTCGAGCTTGCTCAATGTTTTGTGTAGGACGATGGATGCTCATTTTGGTATTTGGAAGGCCAATACATTGATTTGTTGATAGAAAGAAACTTAATAGATGTTAGTGCACTCCTTAGTACAATCGAAGGCAATGATGCGGCGGCATATGCAACTAGAGGGGAAGCAACGTCTACATCTTTGAAAGCAAAGAAAAGCATTATGCTAGATCAATTTAAATTGCAAATCTAAGTTTTGCGGGCCGGGAGGAGCTACGCCAGATCAGAACCCGCAGAAGCCGACCCGTAAAAAAACATATTCCGCGAATATGCTTTTTTACGGGTCCATTATGCGGGGTCCACATCTGTGCCAGCCCGCGCCGGCCCGCAAAAGCGATTTTGCGCGAACTGCAAACGCGTTTTGCGGGTCGGCGGGATGCGGGGTCTGCTAGAGTTGCTCTTAGGCATGTGCAGTATTTTCTTCTCCCGTTGCAACCGTACGCACTCTTTTGCTAGTAATACAAATACAATGAGCACACACATGACCTCTCCATAGTTAGGATGCATATAGCCAACCCTAATCGCACGCACACAAAAACACACCTATAAATAGCAAAGTCATATAAAACCAAAGCTATGCGCACTTGAGGAAAAAACGAAAGCGATTAGATCTGTGATCGACAAACTACAATATTGACCATATCCGCACTAACCATCCCATGAGATCCCATGACCATAGACTACAAGGTTCTTCGACAACAACGCCTTTAGGAAGGAAGCGACGCTCAAGTGTCGTCGCCGCCGGATCAAACCATCCAAGGCCAAAATCTACATTTTCACCATGAAGAACTAGTTCGAGCATATCTGAGCAATGCCTTCAACAAGATAATGATGTAAAGTAAGTAAACCACCAGATCTGGAGAGAGAGGAACCCTCACGAAGACCTTTCGGTGGTAACTTCAGTCCGCAGCGAGGCCGCCGATGCAGGTCGGAGTGTTTTTCACAAGGACCACACCGATGACGGAGCACATCTCCTCCGTCTACCACCTCACCGAAGCGAGCCCTGTCCAGGCCCGTTGGCTAGGAGGCGACATGCACTAGTGCAGGTGACTCCTATACAAACGGGTTTTACCCTCTTTTCGCGACGGAGTTTTAAATTGCCATCTTGCCTGTGTGCGATAGGGGGATACTTCCCACACGACCCAGAAACCGTCGGTGATAGGTCGTCCGGCCACACACGTGGGGCAAAAAGAACTCGTCTGCTATCGGACGATTCATCGTAGACAATTATACATGCCCAATCATTTTCTTTCGTATGTACATCCCACAAAGTGAATCCAAGACAAACATTTCCATTCGGATATACATCTCACACAGTGAATCCCACACAAATGTTTCCGTTCGTACGTACATCACACACAATTTTCCCCATCACATAGTCTATGATAGCATTGCCATTGTAGATGATAATAATAATTTTATCGTTTGCGTTATTGAATGCATCACGCCAGTGCCTAGAAGAAACTTTGTGGCATTGGATGTCCATAACACACACTTTTTATGTGGAAAACGTTTGTGCAAGATGACCTAACACAAATAGTTGTCCAGAGGAAGTCATGTGTGATTGTTCATTGATCCAACACGTTTACTTCCTAGAAATTGTGTGTGTTATCTGAAGTCATCGCCCACTGTGTTGTCTCAATAACCGTTGACAATAGAAAAACCAATAAGTAGGCTAACTAGCCTATTATTTTTAATCCATTTAGTAATCAAGTTGACATTTCATATTAAACACACAATATATTTCATTTCCGTATTACGAAACCAGTATTTCATCATATAGCTTCAACACTCAGTTATATGCCTATATAGAAAACTACTAAAACCTTTGGAAATTAGCATCATAGACGATATATAGACAAATGAATCTCATCTTGAAAACTACTGAAGCGAAAAATGAATATTGAACCTTCAATGATGTTGAATTTACTTGCCACTTCAGGCCAGTGCATGTGGATGATTGACTGCCCATCCTTCATCCTCACGAGGAAGAGTTCGATATTGTATCCACTACAAGAAATATGTCAACTTATGACCTTCTGTTAGTGACCCTGGAAGAATTGGTCATAGATCTATGACCATTTTAGACCAATTGGTCAAAAGCTGTTCGGGGGGCTCCAAACCCTAAACTATAACGACCATTTTGGTCACAAAGGTCATAATTTCCTTACACGAAATGGTCATAAAGCAGATAGCACTGGTCCGCTGCCTTATTTCTAGCTGATCATGACCAATATAGATGGTCATAACCTTGTAAATTGTGGTGGGTTGCTACGACTAGGCGCCATCTCATCAATTTTGCCTATGTGTCATGTCCATGTGGCAGTTTTTGCCCTAGGTTGTGAAGCAACCTATATTTCTGTCATTCCCAAAATTCCCCAAAAAATCTCATAAATTCTTTGGGTCATATCTTCGTCAAATATGTAAAAAAACTTCCTTGCCTAGTTCAAAAATAATTCAAAAATATTCATTTTCCTATTCTGTTCAAAAAAACACTTTGTGAAGGAAGTACCACTTTGGCATGACCAAATGGTATCCATTTTCTACGGTGCTTTCCTATGCCCAAATAACTATCCTCCAGCAAATACCAACTCAATCCATTCATTATTTTGAGCCCATCTTCAACATTCGTATTTATGTCCAGTGTGGTACTTTGCAAAGCAAGTACCACCTAGACTCCTCCTTTTGAGCGGAAAATTTGTGAAGACGGTCTTCTTAGTAACTGATCATCCTCAACCAAAACCCACGCCCATTAGCCATGTGCATTTCTCGTACCGCTAATCAAACACTTGGCTGCTAATTCATGTTAGAGCATCGATCGGTCTCCTCGTGAGAATCTTATGTTGTAATTTTCTTCCTAGCACCTACCTGGGGAGTGCCCAACCCACTAGACATGCCTAGGCTGCCCAGAACACATGGCAATGCCACAGTCACGCGGTGACCACGCGGCGGGCATGCGAGTTTACGCGCTCTAGAGTTGGGGCCCTCGACCACCGCCCAAACCTCGACGTATCGCCACCAAACCATGTATTTATGATTAAATAGGTACTTATGTAACTAGAAATGATTTTTGGAAAAAATAAATAGCAAACTATGAGGCAACTGCAGTTCAAATTTGACCCGCTTCCAACTGAATCGGCGGAAATTTGTCTTTTTTCACGAGAGGTGGATCAAAACTTTTTACACCCAACCATTTTGTCAATTGTGCATTAAATATGTCCTAGTATTTTAGAAAATTGATTTGGTCCAATTTTGCAACAATTATTTGGGAGGTCCTTCACAAAAAACCCTCCTTTTGGGCACTCGAAAAATGGAAAATGATTTTTTCGTCCAAAGAAAATGAAAACTTCCTTAGGCAATATTGTTTGCCATTCCAAGATGCACCCTTGTGCACAATATGAGATCATTTGAACAAACTATGCCATGAATGTGGCCATAGGATCGATCATTTGGCTTGAAAGCCATGAATCTTCACGCATGATACCTCATTTCTGAGAACACTTTTTTAAAAGAATTGTCGTATTACAAGTTTATTATTTTTCCTGGTAACTTGGTCATATATAATGACACAATGTGAAGGTTTTCCAATTTTTTGATTTTTTTGAATTTTTTATGCCTGTTTCAAAATGCGGTCAAAACGGCAGGAATGACCGTTCCTAGCTAGTGGTTGAATCTTGGTATTTTTTTGGTGTTTCTCCGATTAAATAGATACTTATGTACCTAGAAATGATTTTTGTAAAAAATAAAGAGCAAACTACAAGGCAGCTACCGTTCAAATTTGACCCACTTCCAGCTGAATCGGCGGAAATTTGTCTTTTTCACGAGTGGTGGATCAAAACTGTTTACACCCAACCATTTGGTCAATTGTGCATTAAGTATGTCCCAGTATTTTAGAAAATTGATTTGGTCCAATTTTGCAACAATTATTTGGGAGGTCCTTCACAAAAAAACCTCCTTTTGGGCACTCGAAAAATGGAAAATGTTTTTTTCGTCCAAAGAAAATGAAAACTTCCTTAGTCAATATTGTTTGCCATTCCAAGATGCACCCTTGTGCACAATATGAGATCATTTGAACAAACTATGCCATGAATGTGGCCATAGGATTGATCATTTGGCTTGAAAGCCATGAATCTTCACGCATGATACCTCATTTCCGAGAACACTTTTTTAAAAGAATTGCCGTATTACAAGTTTATATTACAAGTTTATTATTTTTTCTGGTAACTTGGTCATATATAATGACACAATGTGAAGGTTTTCCAATTTTTTGATTTTTTTGAATTTTTTATGCCCGTTTCAAAATGCGGTCAAAACGGCGGGAATGACCGTTCCTAGCTAGTGGTTGAATCTTGATATTTTTTTGGTGTTTCTCTGATTAAATAGATACTTATGTACCTAGAAATGATTTTTGTAAAAAATAAAGAGCAAACTACAAGGCAGCTACAGTTCAAATTTGACCCACTTCCAGCTGAATCGGCGGAAATTTGTCTTTTTCACGAGTGGTGGATCAAAAAAATTTACACCCAACCATTTGGTCAATTGTGAATTAAATATGGCTTAGTATTTTAAAAAATTGATTTGGTCCAATTTTGCAACAATTATTTGGGAGGTCCTTCACAAAAAAACCTCCTTTTGGGTACTCGAAAAATGGAAAATGATTTTTTCGTCCAAAGAAAATGAAAACTTCCTTAGGCAATATTGTTTGCCATTCCAAGATGCACCCTTTTGCACAATATGAGATCATTTGAACAAACTATGCCATGAATGTGGCCATATGATTGATCATTTGGCTTGAAAGCCATGAATCTTCACGCATGATACCTCATTTCTGAGAACACTTTTTAAAAATAATTGCCGTATTACAAGTTTATTATTTTTCCTGGAAACTTGGTCACATATAATGACACAATGCGAAGGTTTTCCAATTTTTTTGAATTTTTTTGAATTTTTTATGCCCGTTTCAAAATGCAGTCAAAATGGTGGGCATGACAGTTCCTAGCTAGTGGTTAAATCTTGGAAAAAATTTGGTGTTTTTCTGATTAAATAGATACTTATGTACCTAGAAATGATTTCTGTAAAAAATAAAGAGCAAACTATAAGGCAGCTGTAGTTCAAACTTGACCCGCTTCTAACTGGATCGGCGAAAATTTGTCTTTTTCACCAGAGCTGGATCAAAACTTTTGACACCCAACCATTTGGTCAATTGTGCATTAAACATGGTCGAGTATTTTATAAAATTTATTTGGTCCAATTTTACAACAAATATATGGTAGATCCTTCACAAAAAAATATCATTTTGGGAACTCGGAAAATGATTAAAAATAGCTAGAAAGATCAGAAATGCATACAAATTGGTATTTATCCATAAAATGTTGTCTAACTCTAGTGAAAATTTGTGTGATTCCGTTTTGCAAAATATTTTTGATAGCTACTTCACAAAATCCATCTATTTTTAGTACTTAGAGATACTTTTTAAAATTACTAGTTTTCCGAACCAATCAGGACTCTTCCCACGGATCGATGACATGGCGCCCATCCATCCATCCATCCATCTCACCATCCCACATCCATCCATCCATCCATCCATCCACATTAGCCCCCAGCGTCTCTCGATTCCCTCCTTCCCGAGAAACCCTAGGGCGCTGCTGCCTCCCTCTTCCCGATCCAAATCCCTTCCTCCGCCGCCCCTCCTCCCCCATCCAGGTCCAGATCCCTCTCCGCCCCCATCCCCGGCCACGACCCACGTCGCCACCGCACACCACCGCGCCCTCCCCTCACCCTGGCCCAATTCAATCCAACCCGCGGCTCCCTCCTCCGCAGGCGCCCCGCCTCCCCCTCCTCCGTGGCGCGGTGCTGCGCCGTGCCCCGCCGCCGGGCCCCGACGCGGCGCCCGGCCGCCTCGCGCGCGGCCTACCTGGACACCGTTGCCTAGGTCCCTCCCCCCTTCCTCCCCAAACTTCTCCACTCCATGCCGTCCCCTTTCTCCACTCCATGCTTGGAGGCGGCGGCGACGGTGGTGGTGGGCGGCTACGAGCTGCTGGAGCGCCTGGGCGGGCGTCCCCCGGCCACGTCGGTGTGGCGCGCGGTGCGGCTCTCGACCGGCGCCCCCGCGGCCGTGAAGCAGGTGCGGCTGGCCGGCCTCCCCGGCCGCCTCCGCGACAGCCTCGACTGCGAGCTCCGCTTCCTCGCCGCCGCCAGCCACCCCAACATCATCCGCCTGCTCGACGTCGTCCGGGTACGAACGCCCCCAAGCCTCCCTTCTCTTCTTGTGTACCAATCGAGTGGCTTATTATGCTCTGTCTCGGATAGACCCCGGGCTGCATCTACCTCGTCATGGAGCTCTGCGAGGGGGGAGACCTGGCGGCCTACATCCAGCGCATCGGCGGCAGGGCGGAGGAGAGCGTCGCCCGGAATTTCATGAGACAGATCGGTAATTCACACTATCATCTTGTGTATTCCCCAATTGTTCGCTGAATTCTTGTTTCCACCATCGATTTCAATTTGATGTGATGTGTGAAAACTGGAGCTTGCCCCCTTGTGGCTGGCAGGAGCTGGTTTGCAAGTGCTCCGCCGGCACCACGTCGTCCACCGGTATTTAGTAATCAAGTATAGGTTCAGATCATCCATGATGTTTTGTGCTATGCTTTTTTGGTAGTATACTAGTACTGGACATGTTCTGATTCAGAGACTAGGTGACAGTGCTTTTTGAATTTTTATCTCAGGTAACAATGGTAAAACATGTTGAAATAAGCTATTTTCTGAAGATTTTTGTTGTGGATAATATATGTACCTGTAGTATGTGTGAAATTATGTGTGAAATGTTGCAAGCTTTGCATGTCATTGAGATTCTGGAAGATGATTTGGTTCACTTCACCCAGTGATTTGTCATAAACTGAGCATATGCAGTTTCTTCAGGAACCCTCCTTATTGAAGTGTGCATCCATTCCATTGAGATGGCTATTCCAAGCAGCAAAGTTTTGTTGATGACAATTCGTGTGCTTTCTCACTAACAAGTTTTCATTTCTGCCCAATAACAGGTTCCACTTCTCGGTGGAGCGAGGTGCGCGTGCACCTTGCATTTCTTCTACAACTCAAGAGTCTCTTGAGGCAAAGCTACACCGCGGGACTGAACCATACCGTACGTCGGGCGTGGTCGTGCTACTAACCGCCAGGCCACCGACGCTGGCACTGGCACCGACCACGGCCAGAGATTCGTCGCCGCCCAGGACCCCAAGCTACGACTTCGCAGACGCCGAAGCCAACACCAAAGGTTAATTACCACCTCCAAATCAAATCCTGGGGCTTCATTCATGGTTGTCTAGTACTGCTAGTTAATCCAGGGGCTTCATTAATCCTGGGGCTTCATTCATGATCCGTCGCCACTTATATCTTGAGCATGTATTCTAATATTAGATCACAATGTATTTTGCACGGTCTAGTTTAATTGCCCGCGAAACTGACTGTCAACTTCACCCATGATCGCACGCAGCTTTGGATGATCCACCTCACTGCCCTGCTTACCACCAGGAATATGCTCAACCCAGGGGTTCCATTCCACTCATGCTCAACTTTTTCACTAGGTCCCTTCTGCCTGGCGCTTGCTGATTTCTACCAGTTGCTTTCATGTGCATGCTTATTCGGGTACCAGGATGCATTTCTAGCAGACTTCCCATTTCTTTTTCTACCTTCTTCTAATATCTGGCTACATTGTACTCCATGTATTATTGCATTCTAATGATCACATACATGTATCTAGTTCTCCTCATAAAATATTTGCATGCATGACAAAGCTCCAACACGTACACTCTCATGCTTACTTATATTAGAAGCATTCTGTAGAAGACAAACTACTATATGCTAGTCTTACTTACACTGTGTGTGTGGGGCACTCTCCTTTAGTTTTCTAGCATGTTAAATTTAACATTCTAATATATTTTGCTGCTAGTGTCCATTTAGCTATTTTTTAACTATGTTTCTACCAAGATGGTTCAGTCATTTGTTTGTTTTACTGCAGCGAAGTGCGGTTGGACGATCAAGGCTGCTATTCTGCCTTGATGTGCACACAAAGAGTTCCTGGACCTGACTTGAAGCAAGTGTGGCTGCAAGCCAACAATATCTGAAGACAGGTGCTGCTTGTCTATGTTCTCAGCATAGCTATAGGCTGCCATGTCTTCTCCACTTTCCTTTTCGCTTTCTGTAATGCTAACTTGACGGTTAGCCTATAGTTATGCGAAGAACATCGGCAAGCAGCACCTGTCTTCAGACATACACTGCCATGTCTTGTTCCATTAATCACCTAGTGCTCCTGTTAGTGACATTCATCTAGTATTTTATTTTGCAAAGCATGTAATGGTTTGGAGTACTTGATCATAGCCTGATGGAACCTAGATGTCGTTACTACAGCAGCTAGAAGCAATCCATTTTATTAAAATCATTCTGGTTAGCATTTGGTCATGGCATCACCTTGATGTTCTATTTGTTTTAAATCTGGTTGCAAGTTTACTATTTTTCCATAACCATTATCTTAGATTTTTGGCATTGAGCATTGGTGGATCTCAACAGCTATATGGTGAATACACATCATGATATATACTTGATGAATCTGCCTGCTACATCTCAACTTGTGTATCTGTTTTGGTATCTCTTCCACTTTGTATCTGTTTTCTTGTATGAGTGGGTATCTCATTTTAACTACTTGGAGAACAAAAAGCATGGTACTAGCTAGCTCAATTTGTGTTATCATTCTAAATAAATGTCATTTTCTTGAATGGTCTGTTCAGAATATATTTGCCTCAGTTTTTCTAATTCTTCTCTCATTCATGTAACAGGGTGACAGAGGAAGCCTTGTTGCCGTGTTGTTTGTTCCCAGCCTTGACTATGGTTGTCCAGCGAGTCCGTCATGTCATCATTTTCTTGTAAAGTAGTATTGTATCACACTTGTAGAGCTCGTTACACATGTTGATCTTGTGAAGTAATGTATTACACATGGTCATATGTATTGGCAACGTGATCTGGTTGCTCTTATTTGAAGTAGCATGTGTGCTTTTGTCTGCCAAGTTAAATACTAGTTGAAATATGAAGAATATGAGCCTGATAGATGGGACTAACTTACCAGACCCAAACCTGACAACTGGGACCCATCTTACTGGTGGACCCATTTAATAAAAAAAGGAAATTAAAATTATTTAGACGAAAAGGCCAAGGCTCGATAATAAAAAAGGCCTGGCCCAAAAATAAAAAAGCTATAATGTTGAGAAAAATAAAAGAAGAAAAATAAAAACTGTTGAGAAAAAAGGCCTGGCCCAAAAATAAAAAGGCTATAATGTTGGGCCTGGCCCATGTGTCTGTCCAGAATTAATAGGGAAAAATATATAAAAGGCCGAATTATTGGGCTCGGCCCATGTAAAACAACGAATTGGACCGGGCTGAATCTTGTGCCACATCAGCTTGCCACGCTGGATGCCTACGTGGCCTGGGGAGGCTGCTAGTGACCAAAACACGACAGTAGGCATATTTTGGTCATAAACGTCTATGACCTTCTCACAGAGAAGGTCGCTATAGTCAGTTTATGACGGCCAGCTTTTGACCTTATGTTTTTGGTCACAAAAAGGTCACAAATGGAAATTTGTGACCATTCAATGACCAATAGTGGTGGTCACAAGTTGACATATTTCTTGTAGTGATCGTGGATATTGTATGGACACCTTCCTCGCCTCTTGACCTTAGTAAATTCCCCGAAGAGGAGGGGATGATGCAGCACAACGGCGGTAAGTATTTCCCTCAGTTATGAAACCAAGGTTATCAATCCAGTAGGAGAACCAAGCAAGCTATGTAAACATCACCCGCATACAAACAACAAATCCTCGCAACCCGACGCGTAGAGGGGATGTCAATCCCTTTTGGGTAAGGTAGTAAGATAAAAGATAGATTTATAGATGCAAATAAAATAAAAGCAAATAAAATGTAGCAAGGTATTTTTGGATTTTTGATAATATAGATCTGAAATAAAAGAAGCAAATAAATGGGAAACACAAATAGCAATATAGATCTGCAAGTATATGGCGAGAAATAGACCCGGGGATGTAGGTTTCACTAGTGGCTTCTCTCGAGAAAATAGCATACGATGGGTAAAGAAATTACTGTTGGGCAATTGATAGAAGAGTGAATAGTTGTGCCCACCTCGGTGGCCTCCCGCACTGCCTCTTTTCTGTAAAAATACTCAAATATTCCAGAAACCCTAGAGAATTCTATTCCAGCTGCCGCAAAGTCCAGAACCACCAGTTCCAATCTAGACACCATCACAGAGGGGTTCACCATCTCCATTAGTGCCTCTCCGATGATGCGTGAGTAGTTCACCATCACCATCTCCATTACTGGCGCACCCTGGCGGGTTGTGCCCTCCTCGGGGCACTCTCCCAGGTGGACATGCCGCCGTTGGTGGACTCCGCGCCCCCCTGCTGAAGTCGACCGCGTCCTCGTCCTCGGCGCCGCCCTCAAGGTTGTAGTACTCGTAGTAGTGGTTGCGCGAGAGCTCACATTGGTACTCCACCGCCGATTCCTCGACGGACAGATTCTTCTCTACCTCGACCTGGGCCACGCACAACTCCTCCGCCCGGCACCCCTCGATCTTCGCCGCCTCCTGCATATCCAGCTCCCGTATGGCGACCTCATGAGGAAGCAGGTGCTCCATGGCCACCGCCGCCTTTTCAGACGTGGGTTGCATGCTAGATTCCAAGGTGGCCTGGAATATCTTGGCGTGGATGGCCTCGACCCGGGTCAGGGCGACATCGGCGGCATGGATGGCAGCTCGAGTGCTCTCGGCGTTTGCATTTGCCGTCGCAGCAGCAGCTGCAGCCGTCTTGGCTGCTGCATCTTCCCTATCGGCTGCCGCAGACGCCCTCTTGGCGGAAGCGGCAGCGCTCAATGCGGATGCGGCGGTACTTTCGACGTAGGCGGCCGCGCTCTCGGCGTAGGCGGTAGCGCTCGGGAGGGAGGGACGCGGCCATCGTACGTGCCTTCATGAAGCGTTTCCACGACATCATCTTTGCAAGAAGGGGGTGCGGGAATGGGGATCGGGATTCATGGATTCGAGGGTTGCCGGCACTGGAGAAGATGAGTCGGCGAAGCTTAGAGGAAGACTTAAATAGACCCAGAAATTTTCATCGCAAATGGTTCCTCCAAAACAACTATGTGTGATGTTGTAGATATTTTTTATTAGATGTGAAATACGAATTTGGAGTAAAATGGCAACGGGTGGTGTTTTAAATGTACGAGAAAATTTGTAGCACTAATACAACTGTCATGTCAAATTTTGGAAAATTTCAGGGGTTATTTGACCATTTAAGACATTTAAGTGATTTTCTAGCCATTTAATGACCGTAATTGAAATTTGAACTACATGTACATGCAACAGCTAACCATAATGGTTTGAAAAGTCATATTTTGTATACTTGTGTGCGATTTAATTCCATGTGCAGTAAATTTGAAAGAATTTTCAAACATATTGGTCTAACGACTATGAAACAATTAAGCATGGAGTGCCATGACATTTAAATTCCAAAAAAATTAAAAAGATCAGAAACACATGCAACCTTGGTGATATAATGTCATGCCACCAAGATGATGTGGTAAAATGTTTGGCATGTTTGACGAAAGTTTGGACACACGCCCCTCACAAACCGGAGCAACTTACAAGAAGGCTCGTGGTTCCAAGAGGGAACAATGCATGTTTGATGACGAACGGGAAATAGTTTCCTTTTATGACCTTCAAATTTTTTCTACGTGTAATGTGCACTAATACAATTGTCATGTCAAATTTTGGAAAATTTCAGGGGTCATTTGACCTTTTAAGACATTTAAGTGATTTTCTAGCCATTTAATGACCGCAATTCAAATTAGAACTAGATGCACATGCAATGGCTAACCATAACGGTTTGAAAATTCATATTTATGTACTTGTGTGTGATTTAATTCCATGTGCAGTAAATTGAAAGGAATTTTCAAACATATTGGTCTAACGGCTATGACACAATTAAGCATGGAGTGCCATGGCATTTAAATTCCAAAAAATTAAAAAAAGATCAGAAACACATGAAACTGTGGTTGATGTAATGTCAGGCCACCAAGATGATGTGGTAAAAAATTGGCCTGCTTGACGAAAGTTTCGCCACACACCCCTCACAAACTGGAGCAACTCACTAGAAGGCTCATGGTTCCGAGAGGGAACAATGCATGTTTGATGACGAACGGGAGATAACTTCCTTTTACGGCCTTCAAAAAATTTGTACGTGTAACGTGCACTAATACAACTGTCATGTGAAAATTTGGAAAATTTCAGGGGTCATTTGACCTTTTGAAGACATTTAAGTGATTTTCTATCCATTTAATGACTGTAATTCAAATTAGAACTACATTTACATGCAACAGCTAACCATAACGGTTTGAAAAATCATATTTGTGTACTTTTGTGTGAGTTAATTCCATGTGCAGTGAATTAGAAGGAATTTTCAAACATATTAGTCTCACGACATGGACACGTGCATGGAGTGCCATGGCAATTAAATTCCAAAAAATAAAAAATGATTAGAAAAACATGAAACCCTGTTTGATGTAATGTCATGTCACCAAGATGATGTGGTAAAAAAAATTGGCCTGTTTGACGAAAGTTTGGACACACACCCCTCACAAACCGGAGCAACTCAGTAGAAGACACGTGGTTCCGAGAGGGAACAATGCATGCTTAATGACGAATGGGAGATAACTTCCTCTTACGATCTTCAAAATGTTTGTACGTGTAACGTGCACTAATACAACTGTCATGTGAAAATTTGGAAAATTTCAGGGGTCATTTGACCTTTTGAAGACATTTAAGTGATTTTCTAGCCATTTAGTGACCGTAATTGAAATTTGAACTACATCTACATCCAACGGCTAACCATAACGGTTTGAAAAATCATATTTGTGTACTCATGTGCGAGTTAATTCCATGTGCAGTAAATTAGAAGGAATTTTCAAACATATTGGTCTCACGGCATGGACACATATGTACATGCATGGAGTGCCATGGCATTTAAATTCCAAAAAATTTAAAAAATGATCAGAAAAACATGAAACCTTGCTTGATGTAATGTCATGCCACCAAGATGATGTGGTAAAAAAATTGGCATGTTTGATGAAAGTTTGGACACACACCCCTCACAAACTGGAGCAACTCACTAAAAGGCTAGTGGTTCCGAGAGGGAACAATGCATGTTTGATGACGAACGAGAGATAGCTTCCCCTTATGGTCTTCATTTTTTTTCTACGTTTAACGTGCACTAATACAACTGTCATGTAAAAATTTGGAAAATTTCAGGGATCATTTGACCTTTTAAAGATATTTAAGTGATTTTCTAGCCATTTATTGATCGTAATTCAAATTTGAACTACATATAGATTCAACGGCTAACCATAACTGTTTGAAAAATTATATTTGCGTATTTTGTGTCCGAGTTAATTCCATGTGCAGTAAATTAGAAAGAATTTTTAAACATATTTGTCTCACGGCATGGACACATTTACATGCATGGAGTAACATGGCATTTAAATTCCAAAAAATGATCAAAAAAACATGAAACCTTGCTTGATGTAATGTCATGCCACCAAGATGATGTGGTAAAAAAATTGGCCTGTTTGAGGAAAGTTTGGACACACACCCCTCACAAACCGGAGCAACTCACTAGAAGGCTAGGGTTTCGAGAGGGAACAATGCATGTTTGATGACGAATGGAAGGTAGCTTCCTCTTACGGACTTCAAATTTTTTCTACGTTCAACGTGCACTAATACAAGTGTCATGTGAAAATTTGGAAAATTCCAGGGGTCATTTGACCTTTTAAAGACATGTAAGTGATTTTCTAGCCATTTAATGACCGTAATTCAAATTTGAACTCCATCTACATGCAACGGCTAACCAAAACGGTTTGAAAAAAATATCATATTTTGTGTACTTGTGGGCGAGTTAAAAAATCTTCATAAGATGTAAATATCTGGTGTTCAAAAACGAAAATGTAAAGATCTGGCAAGGCAACCGGCCGCCACATGATTGGCACTCTATTTCGCGCCTCGAGATTTGGAAGGTGAATGGCGGGGGTTATTAATCATACAAGGTTCTGTATTGGAAACTGTCAGCTATTATGTTCACACATGGATTTTAATGCAGGAATCGTGTGTAATTCAAATTACAGTACTCATACATTCCGACGATAGGCGTTTGTACTGTTCCCGTCGATCTAGATTCCGGCCGTGCTACTTCTCGAGCTTGCGTTGTATTCCCTCGAAGAGGAAAGGGTGATGCAGCACAGTAGCGTAAGTATTTCCCTCAGTTTTTTAGAACCAAGGTATCAATCCAGTAGGAGACCACGCGCGAGTCCCTCGCACCTGCACAAACAAATAAGAACTTTGCAGCCAACGCGATAAGGGGTTGTCAATCCCTTTACGGTCACTTACGAAAGTGAGATCTGATAGATATGATAGTTTGATATTTTTGGTATTTTTGGATATAAGAACAGAAAGTAAAACGATAAAGTAAAGTAGATTGTAGATTGATATGTTGTGAATAGACCCGGGGGCCATAGGTTTCACTAGTGGCCTCTCTCATGATAGCAGAATTCTACGGTGGGTAAACGAATTACTGTCGAGCAATTGATAGAAAAGCGAATACTTATGAGAATATCTAGGCATGATCATTATATATAGGCATCAAGTCCGTAACAAATAGACCGAAACGATTATGCATCTACTACTATTACTCCACACATCGACCGCTATCCAGCATGCATCTAGAGTATTAAGTTCATAAGAACAGAGTAACGCCTTAAGCAAGATGACATGATGTAGAGGGATAAGCTCAAGCAATATGATATAAAACCCATCTTTTTATTCTCGATGGCAACAATACAATACATGCCTTGCTGCCCCGACTGTCGCTGGGAAAGGACACCGCAAGCTTGAACCCAAAGCCAAGCACTTCTCCCATTGCAAGAACTATAGATCTTGTAGGCCAAACCAAACCGGTAATTCGAAGAGACTTGCAAGGATATTATAATCATACATAAAAGAATTCAGAAAAGAACCAAATATTTCTCATAGATAATCTTGATCATAAACCCAGAATTCATCGAATCTCGACAAACACACCACAAAAAGAGATTACATCGAATAGATCTCCTCGAAGACCAAGGAGAACTTGGTATTGAGATCCAAAGAGAGAGAAGAAGCCATCTAGGTACTAACTATGGACTCGAAGGTCTATGGTAAACTACTCACAACTCATGGTGAGGCGATGGTGTTGCTGTAGAAGCACTCCGTGGTAGATCCCCACTCTGGCGGAGCTCCGAAACAGGCCCCAAGATGGGATCTCATGGGAACAGAAGGTTGCGGCTGTGGAATTAGGGTTTTCTCTCTATGTCTAATGTTTTCGGGATACATAGGCATATATAGGAAGAAGGAGGGCACCAGGGGACCAACATGGGGCCCACGAGGCAGGGGCGCGCCTTGTAGGGGGGGGGCCCACCCTCGTGGACGCCACGTGTGTTCCATGGTTCTCAAGTCTCCCGTGAAGATTTCGCTCCAAAAATATCTCTCCCGAAGGTTTCATTCCGTTTGGACTCCGTTTGATATTCCTTTTCTGTAAATCCCTGAAATAGGCAAAAAACTTCAATCTGGACTGGGCCTTTGGGTTAATAGGTTAGTCCCAAAAATAATAGAAAAGTGTATAACAAAGCCCATTAAACATCCGAAACATCATAAATAATAGCATGGAACAATAAAAAATTTATAGATACGTTGGAGACGTATCAAACATCCCCAAGCTTAATTCCTGCTCGTCCTCGAGTAGGTAAATGATAAAAACAAAATTTTTGATGTGGAATGCTAACCAACATAATTATCAATGTAATTCTCTTTATTGTGGCATGAATGTTCAGATCTGAAAGATTTAAGGCAAAAGTCTATATTGACATAAGAAATAATAATACTTCAAGCATACTAACAAAGCAATCATGTCTTCTAAAAATACCATGGCTAAAGAAAGTTGTCCCTACAAAATCATATAGTCTGGCCATCCTCCCTCTTCATCACACAAAATATTCATACCATGTACAACCCCGGTTTCAGCCAAGCACTTGTTTTCATACTCAATTCTTTCAAACCTTTCAACTTTCACGCAATACATGAGCGTGAGCCATGGATATAGCACTATGGGTGGAATAGAGTGGTGGTTGTGGAGAAGACAAAAAGGAGGGATATAGTCTCACATCGACTAGGCGTATCAATGGGCTATGGAGATGCCCATCAATAGATATCAATGTGAGTGAGTAGGGATTGCCATGTAACGGATGCACTAGAGCTTAAAATGTATGAAAGCTCAACAAAATAAACTAAGTGGGTGTGCATCCAACTTGTTTGCTCATGAAGACCTAGGGCATTTGAGGAAGCCCATCGTTGGAATATACAAGCCAAGTTCTATAATGAAAAATTCCCACTAGTATATGAAAGTGACTAAACATGAGACTCTCTATCACGAAGAACATGGTGCTATTTTGAAGCACAAGTGTGGAAAAAAGATAGTAGCATTGTCCCTTTTTTTTGGAGGGGCCTTCTCTTTTTTTTGCCTTTCCTCACATGGGACAATGCTCTATAATGATGATCATCACACTTATATTGATTTACAACTCGATATTACAACTCGATACTAGAACAAAGTATGACTCTATATGAATGCCTCCAGCGGTGTACCGGGATGTGCAATGAATCAAGAGTGACATGTATGAAAAATTATGCATGGTGGCTTTGCCACAAATACGATGTCAACTACATGATCATGCATGGCAATATGACAATATGAAGCGTGTCATATGAACGGAACGGTGGAAAGTTGCATGGCAATATATCTCGGAATGGCTATGGAAATGCCATGATAGGTAGATATGGTGGCTGTTTGGAGGAAGGTATATGGTGGATGTTTTGAGGAAGGTATATAGTGGGTGTATGGTACCGGCGAAAGTTGCGCGGTATAAGAGAGGCTAGCAATGGTGGAAGGGTGAGAGTGCGTATAATACATGGACTCAAAATTAGTCATAAAAAACTCATATACTTATTGCAAAAATTTACGAGTCATCAAAACAAAGCAATCAACGCATGCTCCTAGGGGGGGGGGGGGTTGGTAGGAGTTAACCATCGCGTGCCCTCGACCTCCACACAAAGGATGACACTCTACAAATACTTGATGCTCTAACTTCATCACATAGCGGTTCACCATACGTGCATGCTACGGGAATCACAAACTTTAACACAAGTATTTCTCAATTTCGTAATAACTCCACTAGCATGACTCTAATATCACTATCCTCATATCTCAAAACAATTATTAAGTATCAAACTTCTCATCATATTCAATGCACTTTGTATGAAAGTTTTTACTACATTCATCTTGGATGCCTATCATGTTAAGGCTAGTTTTATAGCCAAAGCACATTCCCATGCTGTTCTAATAGACTCTCAAAAGGATATAAGTGAAGCATGAGAGATCAACAATTTCTACAAAATAAAATTACCACCGTGCTTAAAAAGATATAAGTGAAGCACTAGAGCAAAAACTATTTAGCTCAAAAGATATAAGTGAAGCACATAGAGTGTTCTAACAAATCCTAGGCCATATTTATCTCTCTCAAAAAGGTGTGTCCAGCAAGGATAATTGTGGCAAACTAACAAGCAAAGACTCAAATCATACATGACACTCCAAGTAAAACACATATAATGTGGTGAATAAAAATATAGTCCCGAGTATAGTTACCGATAGATGAAGACGAAAGAGGGGATGCCTTCCCGGGGCATCCCCAAGCTTAGGCTTTTGGTTGTCCTTGAATTTTACCTTGGGGTGCCTTGGGCATCCCCAAGCTTAGGCTCTTGCCACTCTTTGTTCCATAATCCATCAAAGCAATACTCAAAACTTGAAAACTTCACAACACAAAACTTAGACAAAAATCTCGTGAGCTCCGTTAGTATAAGAAAGCAAACCACCACTCAAAGGTACTGTAATGAACTCATTCTTTATTTATATTGGTGTTAAACCTACTGTATTCCAACTTATCTATGATTCATATCCTCCAAGACTACTCATAGATTCATCAAAATAAGCAAACAACACACGAAAAACAGAATCTGTCAAAAACAGAACAGTTTGTAGTAATCTGTAACTTTCGCATACGTCTGTAACTCCAAAAAATTGAAATAAATTGGTAAACGTGGGGAATTTGTCTATTAATCATCTGCAAAATGAATCAACTAAATAGCACACTCCAGTAAAATCTGGTGACTATTCTAGTGAGAGCTAACATTTCTGTTTTTTACAGCAAGATCATATAAACTTCCCACAATTCTTCTCAAAGGTTCTACTTGGAACAAACACTAATTAAAACACAAAACCACATCTAAACAGAAGCTAGATGCAATATTTATTCCTAAACAGAAACAAAAACAAAAAATATAAAATTGGGTTGCCTCCCAACAAGCGCTATCGTTTAACGCCCCTAGCTAGGCACGATACAAAGATAGATCTAGGTATTGCCATAATGATAAGATATATCATGAAAACTCATCTCATATTCTCTACATTCAGCAGCAAGTTTTCTTTGAGGCAAGCAAAAGTAATCAAAAGGGCTAAATTTAATGGGACAGAAGTCCCCCATATCCAGCTCAGGAGGTATAGGTTCCTCCTTTGGCCCTTTATAATGCACAACCAATTCATCATTATAAGCATTCTTTTGGCAGAAGGTCATAAGCCTTCGCTCGAGGGAAAAACCTAACCCATTATTTTGAATATCAAAATTATCATTCAACTCAGAAATTTTATCAACCAAGACATCCGTAGGAACCTTTTTTCTAAGGTTTTCATTTAAAGCAACATGATCAGGAGATCACAACCACATTATGTCTTCTTGATTAAATAAGATAGCCTCTATGGGAGGTCGACCAGCATCTACCCCGTAATGAGCAAAGATGTCTTCGGCCTCTTTCATGATAAATCTGAATTCATGAGCCAAAAAGATAGTAGCGGCACGCTTAATGGAAGAACGCTCAATATTGGAAAATTCCAGAAAGATTCTCTGAATACATGGATGCATATGGGTAAATTGCCTTTCAATTTCAACTACAAGCATAGATATAGCATCCGCAAGGCTACTAGTTCTATGAAGAATAGAACCACCCCAAGTAGGCAAAGCGCCGGCACAAGTAAAGAAGTCTTGAAGAACTCCTTTTCCAATGATATTACCACAGCTAAACCGGAACTTCTTAATATGTAAAGTGGTAGTTTCATCCAGAGGGTCAACATAGATGTTGCCCTCAATATTACTACCCTTCTTGATAAAATCTTCCCCCATCTCAGACATGAGGGCAAGCAAATGGAAAACACACAACAAAAAGAAGGGCAAATAAAACGGCAAGGGTGAAGTGGGGAAGAGGAAAACAAGAGGCAAATAAATGCAATGCGAAGGATAAGGGTTTGTGATAGGTACTTGGTATATGACTTTTGCGTAAGCCTTCCCAGCAACGGCGCCAGAAATTCTTCTTGCTACTTCTCGAGCTTGCGTTGTATTCTGTCGAAGAGGAAAGGGTGATGCAACACAGTAGCGTAAGTATTTCCCTCAGTTTTTGAGAACCAAGGTATCAATCCAATGGGAGACCACGCGCGAGTCCCTCACACCTGCACAAACAAATAAGAAATTCGCAACCAACGCGATAAGGGGTTGTCAATCCCTTTACGGTCACTTACGAAAGTGAGATCTGATAGATATGATAGTTTGATATTTTTGGTATTTTTAGATATAAGAACAGAAAGTAAAATCAGTAAAGTAAAGTAGATTGTAGATTGATATGTTGAGAATTGACCCGGGGGCCATAGGTTTCACTAGTGGTTTCTCTCATGATAGCAGAATTCTACGGTGGGTAAACGAATTACTGTCGAGCAATTGATAGAAAAGCGAATAATTATGAGAATATCTAGGCATGATCATTATATATAGGCATCACATTCGTAACAAGTAGACCGAAACGATTTTGCATCTACTAATATTACTCGACACATCGACCGCTATCCAGCATGCATCTAGAGTATTAAGTTCATAATAACAAAGTAACGCCTTAAGCAAGATGACATAATGTAGATGGATAAACTCAAGCAATATGATATAAACCCCATCTTTTTATCCTCGATGGCAACAATACAATACGTGCCTTGCTGCCCCTACTGTCACTGGGAAAGGACACAGCAAGATTAAACCCAAAGCCAAGCACTTCTCGCATTGCAAGAACTATAGATCTAGTAGGCCAAACCAAACCTATAATTCGAAGAGACTTGCAAGGTTATTATAATCATACATAAAAGAATTCAGAAAAGAACCAAATATTTCTCATAGATAATCTTGATCATAAACCCACAATTTATCAGATCTCGACAAACACACCGCAAAAAGAGATTACATCGAATAGATCTCCTCGCAGACCGAGGAGAACTTAGTATTGAGATCCAAAGAGAGAGAAGAAGCCATCTAGGTACTAACTATGGACCCGAAGGTCTGTGGTAAACTACTCACAACTCATGGTGAGGCGATGGTGTTGATGTAGAAGCACTCCGTGGTAGATCCCCACTCCGGCGGAGCTCCAGAACAGGCCCCAAGATGGGATCTCACGGGAACAGAAGGTTGCAGCTATGGAATTAGGGTTTTCTCTCCGTGTCTGATGTTTTCGGGGTACATAGGTATATATAGGAAGAAGGAGGGCACCGGGGGACCAACGTGGGGCCCACGAGGCAGGGGGCGCGCCCAGTGGGTGGGGGGGGGCTCCCCCACCCTCGTGGACGCCACGTGTGCCCTATTCCATGGTTCTCAAGTATCCCGTGAAGATTTCGCTCCAAAAATATCTCTCCCGAAGGTTTCATTCCGTTTGGACTCTATTTGATATTCCTTTTCTGTAAAACCCCAAAATAGGCAAAAAAACAGCAATCTGGACTGAGCCTTTGGGTTAATTGGTTAGTCCCAAAAATAATATAAAAGTGTGTAACAAAGCCCATTAAACATCCAAAACATCATAAATAATAGCATGGAACAACCAAAAATTATAGATACATTGGAGACGTATCAGGCCGCCAATAAATACTACCTTGCTCACGTCGTTCCGCCTGCATTCTCATCTACATCATCCCCTCGCTTTCCCTCTCTCTCTCTCTCTCTCTCAAAGCTCTGCCATGGCGCCGCCGATCTGCCCATGCGCCAACGAGGAGTCGTCGCCTCCCGAGGATGCTCAATCGAAGAGCAGTGACGAGGAGGACCCCTACGCGCCGCCAGACGAGGTTGCGCTGGACCCCCCAACTTTGGATTGGTTTTGGGGCCAGTACAATATATGTCTATGGAAGTAACTACTGCCGGCTGAGAAAGCCAGGCAAGTGGCGTTCAAGAAGGAGATGGCGGACGAGGAAGCCAGGTACCAGGCGGCATGAGAAGCCCGTGATGTCGCGTAGAAAAAGGAGGCGGTGGAGCTTTGGGGGTGGGCGCGTCGTCGTGCGGAGGAGGTGTACGAAGACGGGTACTTCGCGAGGAAGGTCAAAGGCGCTAGGCGGCTCAACGCTGCGTGGAGGTGGGCCGATAAGCTCCAGTGTGCCACTGACGAAGAGCTCCGATGGGCGCCCAATGAAATGGCAAGATTGTTCGCGCTCGTCCGACAGCAAGAGGCAGATCGGTACATCAAGCGCTGCGAGGCGGAGGAGATGGAGTACTGCCTCCACGCTTGGAAGATGCCTCGCACCAGGGAGCTGCTGGCGAGGGACTGCCGGAATACTGCCCCCAGGAGGGATTATTAGTTTTAGTATTGTTCATTTTCAATTTTATGCATTGTACCTAGTAGTTAAGTATCATCACGTATATGTGATGATATTATATATATTCTGTCATGAACTAATGAACCATTAATATATATATTACGAATTCCATTTTCTATCTGTTTTGTGTACTAATTTGAATCTAGCTGTTGTCATCCACATATACAAAATGGAAAGCGTATATACACACATTGAAACAAAATATATAAGAACGGAAAACAGAGTACACACATTGAAACAGAGCAATACTATAAGTGTTGTTAATACATAGCTATCCATGTCGAAACGACTCAGCAAAATAAAACGCCTCCATGAGACCATGACCAGCAACCCTGCCTATGGTATTTCTTGGCTCTGCGTAAACTCGTGCAGACGTTCGTCTAAGCGGTCGACACACTCGCGGTACATCTGGAGCGCGATTTCGAGCTCCAAGTTGGCTATTTCATCGGAGATCACCAGCTCGAGGATGCGACGGCCATGTTCCTCTACTGCGCCCAGGTGGACACCTGGGCTAAGGAGGCGGTCGACCCTACCGACCAGCGCGTTGGCATCGAGCGGGCCGCGGACAAGGCGAATGACGTGACCCATGAGAACGGCGTGGCGGGCATCCGGTGCAAGTACGGCCCGGCCGACCTCTGTTGCAAGTACGGCGCAGAGGGCCTCTACGCACTCCTGACAAGGAATGGGGGTACTGACGGGACGTGTACCCAGCTGCGACGCCATGTCGACAGCAGGCAAGCACCGATGGATCCGCTCTTGCTGTGCGGCGCGCCGCGCTTTTCGCTCTACGTCGCTTCAACGGTCTCGTCGTGCAGTGAGCCGCACCCTATCGGCGCGGCGTGCCTAGCTTGCTCTGTGGCGCGCCATTGATCATGTTGTGCGGCGAGCTTCAGCCTCTCAGCGCTGACATGCCTATCTTGATCTGCGACGCTCAAGCACCATGCGCCAAGGGTCTGCTCAATCCTGGCGATGACGTGCATCACAGCGTCGTCCATCGCAATGTCGAGGAGCGCCTCAGCCTCGACGGGCCGTGGTGCCTTCTCGTTTTCCTCATCGACGAATTTGATGGAAGAGGCGATGCTTTGCTGGGTTGGCATGCTTGGGGAAAGGTGGATGTGCTACAGGCTGCGCTTATTGCCTCCGTGCGTTGCGCGATGCCTAGGTTTATGCGCAATATCGCTGGGTGGCGGGAAACAGGTGAGGAAATTACGGGAAATGGTGGCATGTTCATAAAATGCCATAAATTAATGGAAACTTAGCATATAAGGAACATCGAGCTAGCACAAGAAGTAGATGATGATCAGATGAACACAGACCATGCTACGGAACCCATCGGTGATGAATTCATCAGTCACAAACAGTTGTATACTAGCAAGCGTTTGCCCACAACACACACGGCTTATTCCATCACAAACAGGTTGGACGGATCAACAGTATGTCATATATCGCACATAGTCAAAAAATAATGCAGTAGACCTTCTTTAACATGTGTTAAAAAAACAAGGACCTTGAGTTTAACTTCCCATCCGGTCACCCATCTCATGGCTGCTCTAGCCTGAGCATAGTTAACTTGAGAGTTCTCTTAGATGAGCTATTGGTGGAACGGCTAGTCCTTGTTGATATAGGATGCCTCTTCGCATCCTTATGGCATACCCGGATGACCGCCGGTCGCCCAATGGCCAATAGATGTTGTGTAGACAGAGCATATCACATACGTCTTATTAGAAGCAATTGTCTATGTTATTATCGGTCTTCGCACACATTTCTGTTTACAGACCTGTTTGCCATGTATCACACACATCCTGTTAAATTGATATGTTTCTGTTCTCTTGGCTCAAAGCAAACAGTTCATGTAAGTGAACCGTATGATGTATATCGCACACACCTTGATCTAGCTGACCGTTTCTTTTGTGTTGCCTAATCACAAACAGTTCATCCGAGTGAACTCTATGTTGTATATCGCACACACCTTCATCTGGCTGCCCGTTTCTGTTCTTCTTCCTCATCGCAAACAATTCATTGAACTTAACAATATGCCCTTCATCGCACACGCAACTAAAATCTGAACCGTGTTTGATGCATCCGTCATCGCAAACATTTTGCACCTTTTTTGACTTTTTTTTACATCATCATTTGCGATTATTGCATCACACACAGTTTCGTCGAAGGGTCTCTGATCGTAGTGTCGCATTAGCAGCATCCTGCAGTAGTGAATACAAGCACATAAAGAGCATTATAATAACAATAATAAAATAATTTTGAGTTTCTACAAAGCCAAAATAATTTTTGTAGACTCCAGAATATATCCTTAGCATTTTCCAAATGTAATTTATAGGGGAGAAGCCATATTATCTCCACTCCAAATTTTTGCCCTGAGTTGGAAAACACTTTGAATAAACAAAAAATTTAAATATGCATAGAAAGCATGATGACAAAGAATGATCCTATTAACATTCCAACTAAAAATTTGGGATGTTACATTAACGGAGTCAGAGCATGTGTGATCGTTACACCTATCACACACGAGGCTATACATCAAACTGTATGGGATGTATATACGAACGAATACGTTTCTCCGGGATTCACTGTGTGGGATGTGCAAACGAACGGAAACGTTTCTCTCGGATTCGCTGTATGGGACATACCTACAAACGGAAACGATTGGGCATGTATAATTGTATGCGATGGCTAGCACGATCGCACACAAGCTCATTTTGCGCAGCATGTGTGACCAGAGGGCCTATCCCCAATGGTTTTTGGGTCTTGTGGGAAGGACCCCCCTATCGCCCACACTCACTTGGCAACGGTTTAAAATGTCGTCGCAGAAAGGGGTTAAAAACCGTTTTTATAGCACCTCGATGTACCAGTGAATGATTGTAAAACATCCAAGAATGATAATATAACAGCATGGAGCAATAAAAAATTATAGATACGTTGCAGACGTATCAACCATACATGTGGTTTGAGAGGTAATCATTAGTGAACTGCTTTGAAAAGGCCCGAAAACAAAAATGTGCATAAATATCTTCTCTAAATTTTGAAATTGCGCAAAGGAATTAAAAAACAAGGTCAAATAGTGATCATTAGTTAACTGCTTTGGAAAGGCCCGGGTTTCTTGACTTGACTGATATTCATGGTCATCTCATTGCCCCATATGCAAAATGGGTCAAATAGTGGGTCAAAACCTCTAACAAAAAGACCTAGATGTGCAAGAACAAATTTTTAAAAACTTTAATGTTGGAATGGTTCCTGCAATTGCACAATAATGTGCTATTAGACAAAGGACCATGCATGTGCCAACCTTGATGGTAAACCTCGATGCCTCTCATTATTTCCCTGCAACACATATAAGGTAGTTATTGATTAGGTTAAGTGAGGTGTCGGTGCAATAAACATAGGCGTTCACTTCCCTGACCTATACACACACGTGTTGCAGGTCCCTCGGCAAGTATCAAGTTTTATACAGCATGCAGGCCAGAGAAACCGCTCTTCATGAGATCAAGGAGCACATTAAAGCTTGGAGCTAGACACAAGATTCACAATCGAAGCAGCCGATCCCAGCAAGACAAGACCCAGGAAGCCTATCGAGCACAGACTTGCCGCCGAACGCTAGCGCTCTACCTCTCTGGCCAGTTGTTCGCTAATTAGTGAGGTATCAAGCCCGCATGTGGTTCTATGGAGGCATGGCGTACATGTCAGCTTGCTAGGAAGGATGATTATCTCTATTGACACCCGTTCTAATGGTGTGTCAAGCTAATAAAAGGTAGGTGGATAAGCGGTGCATCACCCGTGTCGGGGTTCACCCTCCACATGACACCTATCAGTGCATTTAATGCACTTTTGCCCTAACTAGAAGAGTTAGGTATGATACATTTGTATTAGTCTAATCACCATGTAATGACCTTTTTGCCACTGTGGTAACCCCTTGAGCTACAAAAGGAAGGCCAAGGCAACCATTATAGGGGTTCAAGCCCTCATACACACTCACATAGGTTTCCATGCAGCTGCCTTCTCCTAGCGACTTGCCGAGGAATGGAGGAAGTGGTATGTGTACTTTCTTCCACATCCACCCAATACACCAAAGCAGGAGTACAGTTTTACGCTTCTCAGCAGCCCAAACCTGGGTAAAATTCATCGTGTCCCTTGTTGTGTTTGCTCTTTTGTTGATTGCTCCCCTCGCCGAACTAGCAAAGGGGCATCCCTTTCCCCATAGACCGCCAACTCCACACCGACATCTTTAGCATGCCAAGTAGGGGAGTTGCATTGGCGTGAACCAAAACAGCAAGTAGCGCTTCGATTTCTTCAAAATCATCTTCACCAGCATCTTCCATGGCGCTCAAGAAGAAGGGCTCCGTGGCGACCAAACCTTCGACATTCAAACCCCCGTCACACGCGTCTGCGGGCGGCGTAGGTGGCACCACCGCTGCTGACGGTGTGGGCGCTATTGTGGGCAAAGCCAGCACAGGAGGTGCGGTCGTCACACCCACTACTACGGGAGCGGATGGAGGAGGTGCCGTAGTTGGGAGTCTCCCTCGACCCTCCGGCGAGAACAACAATAATGGCACGAGCGGCGCAGACGCACAACTCCTGCCTCCTCCGCCCGCAGGCAAGCGCGGCCACCGGAACGACCCCGCCCGGTCAAGCGCAAGCCGCGATCCTCCCAATGCGGCAACATTGGCGATAGCAGCGGGGGGAACGGTGATGAGACACATGTCGCACCCATCGCGAGATGAGCGCGACGAGACACCCAGCGGTGTTGTCGTGCCACACCCCGGACATCTGGCGCCTCATGAGAGGCCGGACATCCGCCCCCCTGGCGGACATCCGATGCATGCATCCGCGCAGGGACAGGGCCGAGGCCCATGTATCTCTATCGCCTTCCCACTTTGTGGCTAATAATATATATAGACCACCTCCTCCCTCTAGCTAGGGTTAGCAAAGTGAGAGCTCACATGTAGTTCAGCTTTGCTCCTTACCACTACTACTCCCATGGAGATCAAGGCCTCCATGTGAGAATATCCCTATGGGATTCAAGACCCATTTTAGGGATGGATCTATCTAGATCATCAAGACCTCATCTCCTCTTGAATTTGGGATGAACTCTACCTTGTATCCTTGTTCCCTTTGATTCATCATGTACCTTGTGGATCTTATGTGTTTGCGAGTCTAGGGGATGTGTGATTGGACTTGTTCCTGAGTGTTCCTCTTGTGATTTCTCCCCGCTATTCCCTGTGTTCTTCGAGGTTCCCCCTCCAATCCGTGAAAGATCACCAACTAGCGTCTCGACCCTTAATAAAATATTATGATTGTTGAGTAGTTCTACTTGTTCTTGGGGACATGGGAGAGGTGTTGTTATTATTAATCATGTGAAGTTGATCACATTTAAATGTTTTGATGATATGTTGTGTTGTTCTTCCTCTAGTGGTGTTGTGTGAACGTTGACTACATGACACTTCACCATGTTTAGGCCTAGGGGAACGCATCATGGACTTAGTTTGTAGATGATGGGTTGCGGGAGTGGCTAAAGCCCAAATCCCAATTTATGAATAGTTCCGTGGGGGTCTGTACTGGATCCACATGTTTCATGCTATGGTTACATTTATCTTAGTGATTTCCCTATTATTTTCGGATGCTTTGCCTGGAGGGTATAATCATAAGTGGGTGTTTTTTCAAGTAAGAACAACACCTTTTCTCTGGTCCACCCATATAACAACTTATCAAGGAAATGGACTCCTACTTGTGAGTTGCGTTCGGATTTCCTCAAAGAGGAGATGATGAAGCAGTACGGTAGAGACAAGTATTTCCCTCAGTTAGGAACCAAGGTTATCAATCCAGTAGGACAACACATGAAACCTCGTTAACAACACCTGCACACACAAAAGCCAATACTTGGATCCAACACGAACAAGGGGGTTGCCAATCCCCTCGGTATTTATTTGCAAGGATCAAATCTCATAGTGATAGATAGATAAGATAAAACACAAAATAAAATAACAATAAAAACATTGCAGCAAGGTATTTTCGGTTTTTATATATGATAAAAGTAGACCTTGGGCCATAGTTTTCACTAGAGGCTTCTCTCTCGAACAAAAACATACGGCGGGTAAACAAATTATTGGTGGGCAATGGATAGAAAAGCGCATAATTATGACGATATACAAGGTAATTAATGATCATGTATATAGGCATCACATCCAAGACAAGTAGACCGACTACTTCCTGCATGTACTACTATTATTCCACTCATCGGCCGCTATCCAGCATGCATCTAGAGTATTAATTTAATAAAAACGGAGTAACACCTTAAGCAAGATGACATGATGCAGAGAAAGTAAACCCAATCAATATGAATAAACCCCATCGTTTTCCCATTAATGGCGACAATACAAATATGTGTCTTGTCCCCTTATGTCAGTGGGATATAGTGCACCTCAAGATTGAACCCATTACAAAGCACCTCTCCCATTGCAAGATAAATCAGTCTAGTTGGCCAAACAAAACAGATAGATCGAGGAGAAATACAAAGCTATAATAATCATGCATAAAAAATTCAGAGAAGACTCAATTAATATTCAGATAATCTTATCATAAACCCATAATTCATCAGATCCCAACAAACACACCACAAAAGAAGATTACACTGAACAGAACTCCAAGAACATTGAGGAGAACATTATATTGAAGATCAAAGAGAGAGAAGAAGCCATCTACTATGGACCCGTATGTCTATGGTGAACTACTCACGCATCATCGGAAGGTACTCCTTCTTGAGCTTACATTGATTTTTCCCTTGAAGAGGAAAGGGTGATGCAACAGAGTAAAAATAAGTATTTCCCTTAGTTGAGAACCAAGGTATCAATTCAGTAGGAGGCACAAGCAAGTCTCCAATCTATGCACTTGCACAAACTAACCAACACTTGCACACAATGCGAAAAAGGGCTTGTCAATCCCTTCATGGTCACAAACAAGAGTGAGATCTGATAGAGATAGATTTAAAACTAAAGTATAAAAAGCTGAATAAAGTAAATAAAAAATAATTGCATCAAGATATTTTTGAGTTTTTGGTTTTATAGATCTGAAAATATATGATGGAAAATAGACCCGGGGGCCATAGGTTTCACTAGAGGCTTCTCTCTCGAAGAAAGCATATGGTGGGTAAACAAATTACTGTCGAGCAATTGATAGAAAAGCGCAAAGTTATGACGATATCTAAGGCAATGATCATGAATATAGGCATCACGTCCATGACAAGTAGACCGACTCCTGCCTACATCTACTACTATTACTCCACTCATCGACCGCTATCCAGCATGCATCTAGAGTATTAAGTTAAAACAGAGTAACGCCTTAAGAAAGATGACATGATGTAGAGGGATAAACTCATGCAAAAGTCTATAAACCCCATCCTTTTATCCTTAATGGCAATAACACAATACGTGCCTCGCTACCCCTATTATGTCACTGGGTGAGGACACCGCTAGATTTAACCCATCACAAAGCACCTCTCCCATTGCAAGAAAAACCAATCTAGTTGGCCAAACCAAATCGATAGATTGAAGAGAAATACAATGCTATCTTAATCATGCATAAAAGAGTTAAGAGAAGACTCAAATAATATTACATCGAATAGATCTCCAAGAACATTAGATCATAAATCCACAATTCATCGGATCTCGACAAACACACCACAAAAGAAGATTACATCGAATAGATCTCCAAGAACATCGAGGAGAACATTGTATCGAAGATTGAAGAGAGAGAACAAGCCATCTAGCTACTAGCTATGGACCCGTAGGTCTGTGGTAAACTACTCACACACTATTAGAGGGGCAACAAGGTTGATGTAGATGCCCTCCATGATCAAATCCCCCTCCGGCAGAGTATTGGAAAAGGCCCCAAGATGAGATCTCATGGGAACAAAGACATGCAGTAGTGGAAACGTATTTTCGTGGATGCCTCTAGGGTTTCTGGAATTTTAGAGAATATATAGGGCAAAGAGGCGACGCTGGGGAGTCACGAGGGGCACAAGCCCAGGGGCGGCCCCTAGGGCGCACGCCTACGGCTTGTGGCCACCCCGTGGCTTCCCTGCCCTCTACTCCAAGTCACGTAGGTGTGTTTTCGTCTAGAAAAAAAATCATCACAAAAGTTTTATTCCGTTTGGACTCTGTTTGACATTCCTTTCCCGCGGAACTCAAAAAGAAGGAAAAAACAGAAACTGACACTGGGCAATAGGTTAATAGGTTAGTCCCAAAATAATATAAAATAACATATTCATGCATATAAAACATCAAAAGTTGATAATATAATAGCATGGAACAATAAAAAATTATTGATACGTCGGAGACGTATCAAAAGGCAGCAAAGATGATGCATAAGCCCTGTGTGATCGATTCCCCCTGTGGCAAAGTATTTGAAAAGGCCTCCAGATGGGATCGCGGAAGAAAAGAAACTCGCGGCAGCGGGAAACGTATTTGGGGTGGCTCTCTATCAGTTTCCCGATTTTAGAGAATTTATAGAGCTGGAATTAGGTCAGATGGAGCCACGAGGGGCCCAGAAGTCATCAGGGCGCGCCTAACCCCTGGGCGTGCCATGTTGCCTTGTCGTCTCCTTGTTTGTGTCATGGTATCCTCCTGAAGCTTCTAGGGTCTTTGTCCAAAATAAATCTGCAAAAAGTTCGTAGCGTTTGGACTTCGTTTAGTACAGAATTCCTGGAAAAGCAAAAAACAGGCAAAAACCAGCAACTGGCACTTGACACTAGATTAATAGGTTAGTCCCAAACATGATATATAATTTCACACAAAACATCCAAGATTGATACTATAATAGCATGAAATAATCAAAAATTATAGATACGTTGGAGACGTATCATGCACGTAAGTCGATAAAATCATGGTGAAAGTAACTACACAATATTTCCGTGTGTCCCCAAGAGCGTTTTAATTATTATAAAAAGTTTCACCGGCTCGTCCAATATTAAAGATTGGGCCACTTGATGCCCCTGTTACTTTTTTACTTGTTACTTGCTACAAATTACCTATCTATCAAAATTATCTTACAATACTTGTAGAGAATACCTTACTGAAAACTGTTTATTGATTCATTCTGCTCCTCGTGGGGTTTGACACTCTTACTTATCGGAAGGACTACGATTGGTCCCTGTACTCATGGGTCATGAATAATAAATCCCTACCATAGGCAATAGAGAACAATGTAACTTCAAGACTTTCAACATAAAGAGAGGTGATTTAATAGCATGAAGATTTCTATAACCATATATTCCTCTCTCATAGTATTTACATTTGGGGTCATAATCAAACTCAATAATATATCTACCACCTAAGACACTTTTCTCACAATCTATATGCAAATGGATTGTATCATCCTCCAAATAGTGGGGTCAACATCAGCTAAAGTCATGACTTCTCCAAACCCACTTTTATCAATATCGTAATAAGATTGAACACTCCGAACATGAGAGATTCCTTCAACCTACATTCATGACATCTCAAAGCCTACTTTCAATAGTATTATAACCATTGTGATCAAACATAGACTCATTCTTGATAAAGAATAATGTTTTAAGGTCGCAAGAACTATCATAATTATCTCCCAATCACGATCATCATAATAAGTATTAGGCATAACAAAATCATACACAATAGTTCCTACTGACATATTATCACCATAAAAAGCAATATTTTCATCAAGTGTGTCATGTTAATCACCTGAGGCATAAATTCATCATCTTTGTTCTAATCTTATTTAGCTTTTGATAGCCAATCAACCCCTTCTTTAGTTATTGGTCCAAAGTATGTAATACCTTTTAGAAGATTAGAATTTCTTTTGACAAGGCAAAACAAAACTAGTATATTGATCTTTCAATATTTGGGTATTTTTTAGTTTTTTGGAAAGCAAAAAAACAAAATAATGAGCAAAAAAGTGACCAGGCATAGTAAAGGTAGTAAAGTAGAATGTAGGACCTATGTCTATGAAGAAAAATCTCCAGCAATGGCGCCAAAAAAGGCTTGCCGCCTCTCAACTTGAAAGGTGTGGTGACCCCATGTGCAAGAGTTTATAGCAAGCAACTATTTCCTTAATTGACCTCAAGATTTATCGAACCAGCATGGTTGTTAATTCCACTACTGCGCTAGTTACAAGGATTAAATGACATAGTGTATAGAATATTTGATTGCAATGAAAAAATAAATCAAGGAATTGAACAACATATTTTATCGTGGTTGAAACAATATAGAGGAAGATGGACCAGGATCCATAGGTTCACTAGTGGTTGCTCTCCCAAACAAAGGATTATGGGTGAACAAATTACATCTGTGCATCTATTAAATTGTAGTTTCTATAACTATGATTGTCCATGGCATAATCAACATATGAGCATCACATTCCAATATCTACATACTGTTATGAAACTACATCTATAGCTAATACTCCACCCAAGACCACTTTCAGGCATGCATCTTAAAGTATTAAGTAAAAATATAGTATTGCCATAAATACGATGACACGAAGTAGATGATTGTTGTCACCCTACATTCAAAGGAAACCTACGCAATCATCTCTTTATCCCTAGTGGCAACAAGACAAAACAAGCCATTCCACTTTCTATCAGTACTGTAGATTACTTGCAAGATTGAACCCCAACTATCATACATGACTCCCTCTTGGAGATCATCCCTCAAACTTGACCAAATCTAGAAAGATATGTCAAGAGCGTATATGAATAAGAATTATTATAAAAACAAATATATCTCAAAATGATTCATGGATAAATCTTATCATAAAGAGTCAATTCATCATATCACATCAAACACACCAACATATTACATCAGGTGGATCACAATATAGGTAAGCTCATGTGATCTTTGTATTGAGAAACTTGGGAGAGAAAACCGACTATACTTCTATGGATTCATAGTCCAAAGGAAACTACTCACGACCGATCATGATGGCCTTTAAGTTGATGGATGTGATTTCCCGAGTTAATAGGAATGATAGACTACTCATATCAGGGATGTGCACTAACCCCAAAGTTAAGCATGCTTGGATTGGAGTATTTTGAGGATGAACGACCAACTGGGAAGTTGACCCCAAGTGCGCCCGAGTGAGGACAAAGTGGGCACGAAAAAGCAGTGTTGGTATGTGGTGCCAGTCTTGATCCCAGGCGCAACACCTAGGAACCGGTGGGTTTTGTGTGTGTGGGGGGTGGGGGATTGATACAATTAGTATCAGAGCCAACCCTCGTGGTTACACAAGCGTGTGCGGATCAGTGAGGCATACATGGGGCACACGTGGATGATGGCACTGGTATCCACAGGCATGTCACCCGACTTAATAGGAATGATAGACTACTCATATCAACAAGGTGCACCTTTTTTCGAGAGCCCATCCAAAAAAATGTTAAAGTTAAGCGTGCTTGTCTTATAGAGAAATTTGAGGATGGGTGACTGATTGAGAAGTTAATCCTGAGTGCGCAGAGTGAGGAAAAGTGTGTTTGAAAAACTAGTGTTAGTATGTGGGGCTAGTCTAGATCCCATGCGCAACGACAAGGAACTGGTGGGTGAACCGGTGGCTTTGGTCGAGGCGTTACAATGGAGATGTCCACCATGATGATTTCCCCCTTCGACAAAGTACCAAACAAGGCCTTCTGATTGGATCTCCATGGAGCAGAGGTAAATAGAAGAACTCCTCTATATTTATGGTTTTCCTGGTGAAAGATAAATATAGAACAAAGCACCAAGGGTCCCAAGCATCCCCTGGCCACATGGCGGTGGCCTGTGGGGGCCGTGGGCCACTGTCTGGCCTAGGTCTGTGACTCCCGGAAGCTTCTCGATGCAAAATCAATTCTTGATTTTTTTTGGCGGGGGGGGGGGGGGGGT
>LR738712.1:185282473-185420778 GCA_902687465.1 Secale cereale | reverse complement strand
AAAATTGAGTTTCCTGAAAGTCCAAAATAAGCAGAAAACAACAACTGACATTGGGCATCTATTTAATAGGTTATTCTGTAAAAAATATGAAAAAATCGGTATAAAAATTATGCCAAAATAATATAAACATGGCAAGAAACAATAAAAAAATATAAATTTAAGACGTATGAGTGTCTGGCAAGATCTTCTTCATAATAAAAATGTATATTTGAGTACCTATCTTAAATGGAAGACAAACCAACCGATTCCTTTTTTTTGCAAGGGCTTGATGAAAGTCAAGTCTACTTTCTTTATGCAATATTTGTTCAAAGTTGGGGATGACCAATCCACCAGTTTATGAAAAGATACATGCCTAGGTGACAACTCGCTTGCAATTCATCACCCATCACTTTACAATATAGTGCAAAAAAAATGATATGATTCAATCTATTTCTAGATCATCACCCTTGAACATCCAATTCGGGAAGGCCTCGAGATGCAATAAATAGACGACATAACTCCATTCAGTTTGAAGGTTGATGTTAGTCAACTTATCTCATATGGTTATGCTTTTCGATAGAAACTGTAACATCCCAAATTTCCAATTTGGAATGTTATACATAGGTCATCTTGCATATCATATTTTATTTGCATTTGGGTGTTGCGATCCTCGAAATTCTAAGCAACTCAAGGACCCACGAAGAGAGTTGGAGATTTCACCGTTTTCATATTTGAATTTTTCTCAAATATCGGAACAAGGATCATTTTGGTTTTAATTATTTTTCTCTCCGAAAATATTTCATATAAAAATATATGAGAGGAGATAATATGACTTCTCCAAACTAAATGGAATATAGGAAGAAAAATATTAAAATCAAATATTTTATTTTATTCGGTTTTTCTGCTATTTTATTTGTATTAGAAAAAATATGCATATTTCAAAAATTTGCATTTTAGGGTCAAGAAAATGTTCATCGCGTTCTAAATATTTTATTTAAACGGTGAAAATTTGTTTTGGCATTTTTAGATATTTATTTATTTTATTAGGATTTTGTTTGTCTGGTGGAATTCGTTTTAAAAAAAAAGTTCGGACCGACTCGGCCGAAGCCCAGCCGGCCCAGCCCGCGCTACGCCGCCTTCCCGACTCCAGGCGGAGTCCACCACCCGCCCGACCGAGCCGTCGTGGCCGACTCGGCCACCGCCGCCGCCCTGTCCCCTTCCCCAAGCCAGCCCCCTCCCCCTTTTAATACGCCGCCACCCCTCCCCAAATCGCCTCCACCTTGCCCCGCCGCCCAGCCCGCGCCTCGCCGCTCGCCGCTGCCGCTCGCCGCCGCAACTCGCGCCGCCGCCCACGCTGCCTGCCGCTGCCGTCGCCGCCGCCGCTGCTGCCGCCGCCGCCCAAAGCCGCCCCGCCTCGCCGGAGCCGCCGCCTCGCCGGATCCGTCGCCGTTCCGATCCGTCGGAGCCGCCGTTTTTTCGGTTTTAGGTAAAAACCGCGTTTTTCTAAGTAAACCCTAGATTTTTTTTTCCAGATTAGATCGGTTCGTTTTTTCCGGTTTAGTTATTTAGCGGACGTTCGTCCGTTCGTTTGTTTTAACAAACACTTTTCGTCTTTTAGTTACAGATAGTGAACGTTCGTTCGTTAGCCTGTTCATCGCGTTTTCTTTTTCAAGGTTTTTCCGCGATTATTTTCGATCGCGATTTCTACCCTGATCTTCGTTTTAGTATAACTTTTCGCTCGTTAGTCGGAATCAGGTGAAACAAGCGCCTAGATCTTCGTCTCGAAGCCCTCTTTCTGTGTTACCAACTTGAACAAGATTTTGGTACTTTAAAAACTTGACTTTAGTACAATTTAGTAAACATATCTTGTTTCTTTCGTGGTTTGAGTTTCATTGCTCTGTTTGATTTGATTCTTTTTGCAAACCGAAGTTCTTCAGTTGAACTTTCTGGTTAGGTCTTCTTATTTGAGTTTTACCTTGCATCTTTGATTGGTTGCTTATGTATGCTATTGTTTGTTTCTAATATAATTCCTGGAGTGCGAAGCGTGCTACTACGAGTCCCTAGGTTTTGCGAATCATCAACAAGGCAAGTAACACTTTGATCATACCCTTTATTACCCAGTTTTATGCATTAGTTCAACCCTCACACATTGCATGAGTAGGATCTCTTAACATGTGGGACTCGGAAGTAGATTGAGGTATAACCTATGACATGTTTTTATTAACAAACCCCTGAGAGTTACTTCTACGTTATGCTTAGGTTGCCATGCTATGCTCGTAGACGTGGATTGGGTTTGAGAGTATCCATGACAGATGTGAGACTGATAATTAATGGTCCGACTTAAGGTGGCTACTTTAATACACATCTAGGTGGATTGGTTGCAGGGCACCTGGAGAATCCAGTGTTGTCCTAGGAAGTCCCGGAGGAATCGTGTGATTATCCTATGGAATGCCACCCAGGCTCAAAGGGATCATAAGACTATTCATGCTAGAAACTTCCGTGTGCAGCCACAATGCCATTATGGGCTCTGGCATAGTTGAGTATGTTGTGTGATCTCTTTCATTGATGGACTAGCAGATGTAGGGGAAAGTAGGTGTACCGGTCCACCCGTGGTAAAGAGTAAATGCTTATGAAAGACTATGTCTCGATCATCCGTTTCTCAAACACCATGTAGTGCGAGAAAACCAACGGAGGCGATCGAGTCTTGTGGGAAAAAGTGCGCAAACCTCTGCAGAGTGTACAAACTAATCATGATTAGCCGTGTCCCCGGTTATGGACATCTTGAGTATCTGGTACTTGAATTATTGGATTGATCTCATCACTCTAAAACTAATTTGTTGGGTTAATATAGATGGCTTTAATTGTGATTGAGTTGGAGGAACCTTCTCAATGATGTTTCAACTACCATGATAGTTAAAATAAATTTAGTCCTTTGTTGTAGGGAAAATTGGCTTTATGCAAAAACATTATAACCTTAGAGCCTCCACCAGCCATATTTGCATGTAGTGTTAGCATTTATCAGTTACTTGCTCTACTATGTTATCTTGCCAGCATATTCCATGTGCTGACCCATTTCGGGCTGCAACATATCATGTTGCAGACTTTTCAGAAGAAGAGTAAGGTGTGCTAGGTCGTTTGTCTTGCACTCAGCTATGCCGTTGGAGTTGATGGACTCACTTATCTTCCAAGCCTTCCGCTGGTATCGTGTTAGATGGCCTTATGCCATATATATTTTTGTAATAAGTTCTCTTTTGAGACATTCAATGTAATAAGTGTGTGATTGCCACTCTGTTATAAATTCTTCAAGTACTGTGTGTGTCAGCATTACCGATCCAGTGATGACACAGAACACAGAGACTTTGGTCTATTCGGATTGTGGTCGCTACAAGATGGTATCAGAGCACACGCTGAATGTAGGACACGACCACTAAGATAAGCCTTAGGTCACTCTTCTCTACTCATTTCTGACTCCTCTCCATTTTCTACTCTTTAGGATGGTGGACTCAAGGAACAAGTTCACCCAACTGGATGAAGACACACCTTTTGGACGACACTTGAAGGAAGTCACTAGGTGCCTGAACATCGGAATACCAAGCTTCACCGGGACCTACACCGCCACTTTACTAGAAGAGGAGCGATGGAATATTCAAGTTCAAATTCCCGGGAGGACATTCATGCTGGTCACTCAGCCCATAGAGTTTTCCTTTGATGCACCAACCTAGAGCCTAGGTAAGAGTATGGCCGCCCACATTGCTATGGGACGAATTGGAGAAGTCTACAAAGAGGAGCTGAAGGACACTATCTACCAGATATGCGGGCGTCGAGATGAGCAATGGGATATGATCAGCACCCGGAAGGACAGGTCCATTGCAGCTTCCATCCAAGAGTTAAATCAGCACATTCGTCGATAGGAGCACCAGATGTGCACAGGCATGATAGATTTGAAGAAGGCATTAACCAGGAACACAGATCTAGAAGAGGAACTCAAGTCTTCACCTGACGGATATGAGGAGGAAATCACAATAATTGTGGAGAGGAATGACGACTTGACAAGTAAGCTTGGAGTATTCATGGGAGACCCCGCGCCAGGAGGAGAAGACGACGAACCCAAGGAGATTCGTTCTGAGGACTACATCATCATCGACGACACCGACTCAGACCCTGATGATAGTGATGATGACTATGAAGAAGAAGCTGGAGCAGATATCATGGAGTCTTCCACCGATCAAAATTTCTAGATGACCACCATATGAAAAGTAGTTTTCCCCCATATAGTAGAAGTCCGAGCACTTTTGTAACGTTAGTTCTAGACCTTTTGTATGCCCTTGTTTGAAATTGACTGGTGTGATATGATTGTGTTTGTCTCATGTGCATATGGGTAGTGAATTTTCCCCCCTAGACCTCATTCTATTCTAATCTCTTCCCTCTGAACCCATCAGATGCCTCCGAGACATGAGCCCGGATTTGAGTTTCCCCCTGAGCTCACCCAGTTGATCCAGCAGCAGAACACATTGATGCAACTTCTTGTCCAGAACCAGAACAACCAGAAGAAGAAGAAGAAGAAGAAGAAGAAGAAGAAGAAGAAGAAGAAGAAGAAGAAGAAGAAGAACAACAACAACAACAACAACAACAACAACAACAACAACAACAACAACAACAACAACAACAACAACAACAACAACAACAACAACAACAACAACAACAACAACAACCATCCAGCACCGCCACTAGTGGACAACCTAACCCATTTTCTCAGGTTGCAGCCACCGGTGTTTTCCAGTAGCGTCAAGCCAATAGTTGCTGATGACTGGCTACGCAAGATTGGAAGGGAGTTGACCACCGCAGGTTGCACAGATGCTGAGAAGGTGCATTTTTTCGCACATCAATTGGATGGACCAGTGATACGTCTCCAACGTATCTATAATTTTTTATTGTTCCATGCTATTATTTATGAAGTCTTGGATGTTTAATGGGCTTTATCTTACACTTTTATATCATTTTTGGGACTAACCTACTAATCCAAAGGCACAGTCCAGATTGCTGTTTTTTTGCCTGTTTCAGGGTTTTGCAGAAAAAGAATATCAAACGAAGTCCAAACAGAATGAAACCTTCGCAAGAGATATTTTTGGAGCAAATCACACACGAAAAACTTGAGAACCACATCAGAAGAGCCATGAGGGTCCCACGAGGGTGGGGGCGCGCCCCCTTCCCAGGGCGCGCCCCCATGCCTCGTGGGCCCCCCGTGACTCCCCTGGTGTCCTCCTTCCTCCTATATAAGTGTACGTACCCCGAAACCACGAGCAACAGAGATAAAACCCTAATTCCACCACCGTAACCTTCTGTTCCTATGAGATCCCATCTTGGAGCCTGTTCTGAAGCTCCACCGGAGGGGGATCCATCACGGAGTTCTTCATCATCATCATCATCGCCCTCACCATGAGTTGTGAGTAGTTTACCACAAACCTCTAGGTCCATAGCTAGTATCTAGATGGCTTCTTCTCTCTCTCCGGATCTCAGTACAAAGTTCTCGGTCTTCGAGGAGATCTATTCGATGTAATCTCTTTTTGCGGTGTGTTTGTCGAGATCCGATGAATTGTGAGTTTATGATCAAGATTATCTATGAGAAATATTTGGTTCTTCTTTGAACTTTTTATGTGTGCTTATAATATCCTTGCAAGTCTCTTCGAATTATTGGTTTGGTTTGGCCTACTAGATCTATAGTTCTTGCAATGGGAGAAGTGCTTGGCATTGGGTTCAATCTTGCGGTGTCCTTTCCAGTGACAGTAGGGGCAGGAAGGCACGTATTGTATTGTTGCCATCGAGGATAAAAAGATGGGGTTTATATCACTATGTTTGAGTTTATCCCTCTACATAATGTCATCTTGCTTAAGGCGTTACTCTGTTCTTATGAACTTAATACTCTAGATGCATGCTGGATAGCGGTCGATGTGTGGAGTAATAGTAGTTGATGCAGAATCGTTTCAGTCTACTTGTCTCGGACGTGATGCCTATATATAATGATCATGCCTAGATAGTCTCATAATTATTCACTTTTCTATCAATTGCTCGACAGTAATTTGTTTACCCGCCGTAGAATATCGCTATCATGAGAGAAGCCACTAGAGAACACTATGGCCCCCGGGTCTATTCTCAACATATCAATCTACAATCTACTTTACTTTTCCACTTTTACTTTCTGTTATTATATCCAAAAATACCAAAAATATCAAACTATCATCTCTATCAGATCTCACTTTCGTAAGTGACCCTAAAGGGATTGACAACCCCTTATCGCGTTGGCTGCGAAGTTCTTATTTGTTTGTGCAGGTGCGAAGGACTCGCGCGTGGTCTCCTACTGGATTGATACCTTGGTTCTCAAAAAATGAGGGAAATACTTACGCTACTGTGCTGCATCACCCTTTCCTCTTCGAGGGAATACAACGCAAGCTCGAGAAGTAGCAAGAAGAATTTCTGGCGCCGTTTCCGAGGAGGCTTACGCAAAAGTCATAAAGCAAGTACCAATCACAAACCCTTATCCTTCGCATTACATTTATTTGCCTCTCGTTTTCCTCTCCCCCACTTCACCCTTGCTGTTTTATTTTCCCTTCTTCTTCCGTGTGCTTACCGTTCGCTTGCCTCTCGTTTGCTTGTGTTGCTATGTGCCCTCAATTAGCTTGCATCTTCGCTTGATAAAGTATGGATCCTCATCCACTTGCTAATCTCTTCAAGAGATCCAATTATGTTGAACCTATTGGTAGTGAGATGCGTCCACTAGATTATCTTTATGAGGTTTTGCTTGAAATTCATGAATCTGAAAATTGTGAGGAATTGTTAAAAGAAAAAGCTATTCATGTTAGCTCCTTAAATAAAAAGCATGATTGCAATGATGTTACTATAAATTCTATTAATGTCAATTATGTTAATGATATGCAAAACCCTAAGGTTGGGGATGCTAGTATTGCTATGTCCAGTACTTGTTGCAATGATCATGATTGGGGTGATGCTTCTTACGATCTTGAATTTTTATTTGAACCCCATGATGAATATGAGATTGATAATAATGTTTGCAATAATATTGAAAGTGTGTTTGGAGAGGTCATGACTTTAGTTAATATTGATCCCACTATTTTGGAAGAGTGTCAACTTCGTATGCATGTGGATCATGTTGAGAATATGTTTTGTGATTGCTATATTGTTGAATTTTCTTATGATTCTACATGCAATTATTATGAGAGAGGAAAATATGGATGTAGAAATCTTCATGTTACTAAATTACCTCTATTCATGTTGAGATTGTTCTTGTTTCTTTCTTCTTCCTTGCATATGTTAGATCTTGCTTGTCTTGCTAATTTGCTTTCCTATAAAATGCCTATGAATAGGAAGTATGTTATACTTAGATGTGTTTGTCACATGCTTTATGATGCTCTCTTTGTGCTTCAATTCTTGTCTTTCATGTGAGCATCATTGAATTATCGTGCCTAGCTTGGGGCGTAAAACGATAGCGCTTGTTGGGAGGCAAGCCAATTTTATATTTTTTGTTTTTGCTTTTGTTTAGGAATAAATATTGCATCTAGCTTCTGTTTAGATGTGATTTTGTGTTTTAATTAGTGTTTGTGCCAAGTAGAACCTTTGGGAAGACTTGTGTGAAGTTTATATGATCTTGCTGTGAAAAACAGAATCGTTAGCGCTCGCTAGAATAGTAACCAGATTTTACTGGAGCATGATATTTAGTTGATTCTTTTTGCAGATGAGTAATAGACAAATTCCTCACGTTTAACAATTTATTTCAATTTTTTTGGAGTTACAGAAGTATGCAAAAGTTACATATTACTACAGATTGTTCTGTTTTTGATAGATTCTGTTTTTCGTGTGTTATTTTCTTATTTCGATGCATCTATGAGTAGTATTGGGGAGTATGAATCATACAGAAGTTGGAATACAGTAGGTTTAACACCAATATAAACAAAGAATGAATTCATTACAGTACCTTTGAGTAGTGGTTTGTTTTCTTATACTAACGGAGCTCACGAGATTTTTGTCTGAGTTTTGTGTTGTGAAGTTTTCAAGTTTTGAGTATTGCTTTGATGGACTATGGAACAAAGAGTGGCAAGAGCCTAAGCTTGGGGATGCCCAAGGCACCCCAAGGTAAAATTCAAGGACAACCAAAAGCCTAAGCTTGGGGATGCCCCGGGAAGGCATCCCCTCTTTCGTCTTCATCCATCGGTAACTATACTCGGAGCTATATTTTTATGCACCACATGATATGTGTTTTAATTGAAGCGTATGTATCGTTTGAGTCTTTTCTTGTTAGTTTCCCACAATTATCCTTGCTGGACACACCTTTTTGAGAGAGTTAAATATGGCCTAGGAATTGATAGAACACTCTATGTGCTTCACTTATATCTTTTGAGTTGAATAGTTTTTGCTCTAGTGCTTCACTTATATCTTTTAGAGCACGGTGGTGATTATATTTTGTCGAAATTGTTGATCTCTCATGCTTCACTTATATCCTTTTGAGAGTCTATTAAAACAGCATGGTAATGTGCTTTGGCTATGAAACTAGCCTTCACATGATAGACATCCAATATCAATGTAGTAAAAACTTTCACACTAAGTGCATTGAATATGATGAGAAGTTGGATGCTTGATAATTGTCTTGAGATTTGAGGATAGTGATATTAGAGTCATGCTACTGGAGTTATTATGAAATTGGGAAATTCTTGTGTTAAAGTTAGTGATTCCCGTAGCATGCACGTATGGTGAACTGCTATGTGACGAAGTTAGAGCATGAGGTATTTGTAAAGTGTCAACCTTTGTGTGGAGGTCAGGGGCGCGCGATGGTTAACTCATACATACCTCCCCCTTAGGAGCATGCGTTGATTGCTTTGTTTTGATGACTCGTAAATTTTTGCAATAAGTATATGAGTTCTTATGACTACTGTTGAGTCCATGGATATTACGCACTCTCACCCTTCCACCATTGCTAGCCTCTCTTGTACCGCGCAACTTTTGTCGGTACCATACACCCACTATATATCCTTCCTCAAATCACCCACCATATATCTTCCTCAAAACAGCCACCATGTCTACCTATCATGGCATTTCCATAGCCATTCCGAGATATATTGCCATGCAACTTTCCACCGTTCCGTTCATATGACACGCTTCATATTGTCATATTGCCATGCATGATCATGTAGTTGACATCGTATTTGTGGCAAAGCCACCATGCATAATTTTTCATACATGTCACTCTTGATTCATTGCACATCCCGGTACACCGCCGGAGGCATTCATATAGGTCATACTTTGTTCTAGTATCGAGTTGTAATATCGAGTTGTAATCCAATGGAAGTGTGATGATCATCATTATTAGAGCATTGTCCCATGTGAGGAAAGGCTAATTCAAGAAAGCCCCTCCAAAAAAAACAAAAAAGGCCAAAGAAAAAGAGAAAGGCCCAAAAAAAGAAATAAAAAGGGGAAAGAAAATTGGACAATTGCAACTATCTTTTTCCACACTTGTGCTTCAAAGTAGCACCATGTTCTTCATGATAGAGAGTCTCATGTTTAGTCACTTTCATATACCAGTGGGAATTTTCATTACAGAACTTGGCTTGTATATTCCAACGATGGGCTTCCTCAAATTTCCTAGGTCTTCGTGAGCAAGCAAGTTGGATGCACACCCACTTAGTTTCTTTTGTTGAGCTTTCATACATTTTTAGCTCAATCCCTACTCACTCACATTGATATCTATTGATGTGCATCTCCATAGCCCGTTGATACGCCTAGTTGATGTGAGACTATCTCCCTCCTTTTTGTCTTCTCCACAACCACCCCCCTATTCCACATAGTGCTATGTCCATGGCTCACGCTCATGTATTGCGTGAAAGTTGAAAGGTTTGAAAGCATAGAGTATGAAAACAAGTGCTTGGCTAAAACCGGGGTTTTGCATGATATGAATATTTTGTGTGATGAAGAGGGAGCATAGCCAGACTATATGATTTTATAGGGATAAATTTCTTTAGCCATAGTATTTTGAGAAAACATGATTGCTTTGTTAGTATGCTTGAAGGGCTGACGAGGCGTCCACGAGGGTGGGGGGCGTGCGCCCCCTGCCTCGTGGGCACCCCGTCTGGCCCCCGGTGCCCTCCTTCCTCCTATATATAGCTACGTACCCCGAAACCATCAGAACAACAGAGAAAACCCTTGTTCCACCGCCGCAACCTTCTGTTCCCGTGAGATCCCATCTTGGGGCCTGTTCCGGAGCTCTGCCGGAGGGGGGATCTTCTACGGAGTGCTTCTACATCATCATCATCATCGCCTCACCATGAGTTGTGAGTAGTTTACCACAGACATTCGGGTCCATTGCTAGTATATAGATGGCTTCTTCTCTCTCTTTGGATCTCAATACCAAGTTCTCCTCGGTTTTCGAGGAGATCTATTCGATGTAATCTCTTTTTGCAGTGTGTTTGTCGAGATCCATGAATTGTGGGTTTATGATCAAGATTATCTATGAGAAACATTTGGTTCTTTTCTGAACTCTTTATGTATGATTATAATATCCTTGCAAGTATCTTCGAATTATTGGTTTGGTTTGGCCTACTAGATCTATAGTTCTTGCAATGGGAGAAGTGCTTGGCTTTGGGTTCAATCTTGCGGTGTCCTTTCCTAGTGACAGTAGGGGCAGCAAGGCACGTATTGTATTGTTGCCATCGAGGAAAAAAAGATGGGGTTTATATCACTATGTTTGAGTTTATCCCTCTACATCATGTCATCTTGCTTAAGGCGTTACTCTGTTCTTATGAACTTAATACTCTAGATGCATGCTGGATAGCGGTCGATGTGTGGAGTAATAGTAGTTGATGCAGAATCATTTCGGTCTACTTGTCTCGGACGTGATACCTATATGTAATGATCATGCCTAGATAGTCTCATAATTATTCGATTTTCCATCAATTGCTCGACAGTAATTTGTTTACCTGCCGTAGAATATCGCTATCATGAGAGAAGCCACTAGAGAACACTATGGCCCCCGGGTCTATTCTCAACATATCAATCTACAATCTACTTACTTTTCCGCTTTTACTTTCTGATATTATATCCAAAAATACCAAAAATATCAAACTATCATCTCTATCATATCTCACTTTCATAAGTGACCGTAAAGGGATTGACAACCCCTTATCGTGTTGGCTGCAAAGTTCTTATTTGTTTGTGCAGGTGCGAGGGACTCGCGCATGGTCTCCTACTAGATTGATACCTTGGTTCTCAAAAACTAAGGGAAATACTTACGCTACCGTGCTGCATCACCCTTTCCTCTTAGAGGGAATACAACGCAAGCTCGAGAAGTAGCACAAGTCAAGGATGTTTTCAAATGCCATTGACCATTGGACGCCTTGTTTTCCCCTCAGACCTGATAATTTTGGAATCACAAGGACTGGATGCGATACTAGGTATGGATTGGCTATCGATGTATGGAGGGAACATCGATTGTGCTAGTAAGTCGATTCTACTTACCACCCCGAAGGGAAAAATGATCAAGTATGTATCTAGGCATGCCCCTAGGAGGGCACAAGTAAATTCTCTCCCGGGAGTTGTTCAAGAGGAAGTGCTTGTAGTGAAGGATTACCCGGATGTATTTCCAGAGGAGCTACCAGGTATGCCGCCAGATCGGGACATTGAGTTTTGATAGAACTATTGCCAGGCACCGGACCAATATGGAAGAGACCCTACCGGATGCCAACGAATGATCTAGAGGAGATCAAGAAGCAGATTAAGGAGTTATTAGAGAAAGGATTCATTCGACGAAGTTCATCACCCTGGGGAGCCCCAGTGCTCTTGGTTGAGAAGAAGGAAGGATCCTTAAGAATGGTCGTTGATTATCGGGCACTCAATGAAGTGACGATTAAGAATAAGTACCGACTGCCGATGATCAACGATTTATTCGACCAACTTCAAGGAGCTGAAGTATTCTCCAAAATCGATCTACGATGAAGATACCACCAGTTGAAGATCCGAGAAAAGGATATACCCAAGACAGCTTTCACCACAAGGTATGGACTATATGAGTATCGGTTATGTCATTTGGATTGACTAACGCCCCTGACTATTTCATGAGTATGATGAATAAGGTGTTCATGGAGTTCTTGGATAAGTTTGTCGTGGTATTCATCGATGATATTTTGGTGTATTCGAAGAACAAAGAGGAACATTTGTGTTTGGTTCTTGAGAAGCTCAGAGAACACCAGTTATATGCCAAGTTCAGCAAATGTGAGTTTTGGTTGAAGGAAGTTGGTTTCTTAGGACATGTTATATCAGGAGAAGGTATAGCAGTGGACCCTACCAAGGTTCAGTCAGTCACTGAGTGGTTGGCACCCACCTCAGTGGGAGAAATCCGTAGTTTTCTTAGACTCGCGGGATATTACCGGAGATTCATAGAGAATTTCTCCAAGATTGCAAAGCCTATGACGACATTGTTGAAGGACACAAAGTTCCATTGGACTGAAGAGTGCGAAGAAAGTTTTTAGGAGTTGAAGAAACGTTTGACGACAACCCCAGTGCCAATCTTGCCAGATATACACAAGGATTTCGAAGTGTATTGTGACGCTTCTCGCTTAGGACTTGGAGGAGTACTCATGCAGGATGGAAGAGTTGTTTCTTATGCCTCCCGTCAAGTCCGACCGCACGAGTTGAATTATGCTATGCATGATTTGGAGCTAGCAGCTGTAGTGCATGCGCTCAAAACCTGGAGACATTTCCTTATCGAAAACCGTTGTGATGTGTACACGGATCACTAGAGTTTGAAGTACATTTTCACCCAGAAGGAATTGAACCTCAGACAGAGGAGGTGGTTGGAGATCATAAAGGATTATGATATGAAGCTGCACTACCATCCAGGGAAGGTGTAATGCCTAGGATGAGACTATACCTCCTACGTGTTGAGGCACGACTTAAAGGTATAAGCCCATTCTGGAATGATCTCAAGTTTGGTATCTTTGCACGACTCATGTAAAAGAGGGATGAAATTACAAAAGGAGATAGTTGGCTTACACTCTCCACTTCACACAATATATTACATAAGCAAAACATCATTCAAAACATCACAACCCGACTACGGGTGAAGATCCAAAAGAAAGATACCAAAACATAAAGCCACAGGTCCGAATCACCCCTAGTAGAAACCACTACTAATCGTCGAAAACGTCACAAGCATACGGCCACTCTCTTCATCGAGCTCCCAGTGAAGTACTTGAACTAGCTCCTGCATCATTCTCGGCTGAACCTGCATCTGGTGTTGTAGTATCTGTGAGCCACGAGGACTCAGCAATCCCATAACCATGGGTATCAAGACTAGCAAAGCTTTATGGGTAGGAAGAGGTAAAGTGGTGAGGTTGCAGCAGTGGCTAAGCATAATATGGTGGCTAACTTACGAGTACAAGAATAAGATGAGTATCTACGCAAACGGTCGCAACTAGTAGTGATCGCTAAAGATCCTGAACTACTTACGAGTCAAACATAACCCCACCGTGTTCTCTTCTCAAAGTGAAAAGAGACAGTCACGGTTACTCACACAGTTGTGTGTTTTACTTCGGATCCACTGTCAAGTTTTCTACAACCGGACATTAACAAATTCCAATCTGCCACATAACCGCGGGCACGGCTTTCGAAAGATCATAACCCTGCAGGAGTGTCCCAACTTGGCCCATCACAAGCTCTCATGATCAGCTGAAGTGATAAATATAATATCATCACCCCTTATCTTAGGGAAATCCGATCAGGCTCGACATCCCGGTGCATAAGACATTTCGACAATGGTAAAACAAGTCCAGCAAGACCTCCCGGCGTGCCGACACCCTGATAGTAGCCGCGCGTATCTCGTCTCAGGCCACGACCGGATGGGCGATTATACGAGTAAAACCAATCCTCGAGTTTCCCCGTGGTGGCCCCGCATACTCCCCGTTTGGGACCAACGCCATCAGCACTGGCCCCCCCTACTATGTAGAAAAGAATCCCGAGGGCGCGACCCCCTATGCAAATTTAATTAATTAATTAAGTTGTTATTATGAGGCAAATTAAAACCAATGTTGGGCCTTGCTGGAGGAGTTTTATTCAAAGTTGAAGTGTCAAGGGGTCCCCATCCACCCATCGTGTAAGGAACGCAAAATCAAGGAACATAATGCCGGTTTATCGGCGCCTAAGGTGGCATGAGTGGAACAAAACACCGAGCAAAAGGCCAAGCCTTCCACCCATGCCCAGTATATAGGTGTGTTAATAATAATAATAGATATTGTGATATTCCAACAACAAGTTCCCTCCTGGAACGATCTTCATCTTCACCTGCAGCTAACAACGCTATAAGAGGGGCTGAGCAAGCGGGTAACATAGCCAAACAATGGTTTTGCTAGGAAGGTTTCAAGGTTAGAGGTTTCATGGCAACAAGGAGAGGCTGACATAAAAGATGGGTAGCGCGACATGTAACGATAACATCGAGACAACTAAGCATGGCAATGGTAGTAAAGGTATCCAAGGGTATGATCATCTTGCATGAGATTCCGCAAGGAAGAAGAACAAGTCCATGAAGTAGATAGAGCAACATAGTCGAGCAAAACCTCACAACTCCGGAACGAAACCGAAGCTAACAAGAGAAGCAACCAGAAAGAAGCAAACAACACGGTAAACACACAAGCATAAACATGGCATACGATGCACATCCAAGCATGATGCATGTCCGGTTTAATTATGCATGGCATGGCAATGTGCACAAACAAAACTACAAGTTAAGTGGAGCTCAATATGCAACAAGTTGCATATTGACGAAACACCACATGTTATTTATTTAGTTGACTCTCGTTTATTTACAAGACATGATTAAATGTTTTTAACATAGCAAGAGGTGAATCAAAAGTAAACTACGTATCTAGGCAATTTAAATGAGGCCGGAAATACCAACAACAATTCCGGAAACTCCCCATGTTCATATTATGAATTTGGTACTGTTCTGCCTATTACACCATTTTAAAGTTGTTAAACAGCAAAACAAAGTGCATCATGTTATTCTACACATTTTCCACCCCATTTACATATAAAGTTTATTAAATTTGGAGCTACGGTTATTTAGTTATGAATTAAACCATTTTAACATGTTATTTGTACAAATTAAAGCAAACAGCAATTTAAACATTTTAAACAGGGATGAAAGTTGGACATTCTTAATCTATGCAAAATTCTGAGCAAAAAACATATCAAGTTTGTTTAAAACTGATGCATGGTTTGAGAGTTATTAGCATTTGAAATGATGGCATTTTCTGTAATTATGCAAGTCATGGAAAAGAGCTAAATTCGTCTAGGAAAAAAAACATGGCACGGGCTGAATCTGAGAAACAGGCCCAGACCGGATGACAAAGGGATAAGACGGCCAGTCTCACACTAAAAATAAAAGGCCAAGCAAAAAAATGTGGACCTGGGACTCGAACCCAAGATCTCCTAGATGGAGACATGCACAGGTTACCAGTGGGCTACGATGCAAGTTCGGTTCACAAAGCCTTTATACGCTACATGAACGGAACCCTGTCACTTACCTGACGAAACTGAAACTGAAACGGAGATAGCTTGCTTTGTGGCCATGGCTGGGAACATAGGATGCTGGTGCGGCGATGCTGCTTCTGGCCACGGCCAGCAGGGCACGGGGCGGCGCCGTGAGGTGGAATACGGAGAGGACGGATAGATACGAGGCTCAGGCAGTGAGATCTGGTGACACGGTGGCTGCTCCTGGGCATATATTGATAGAGAGAGAAATTAAAGGCGGGAGATAGACAGGAAGGAACGAGAGCAGGAGAAGGATGGGCAGAGGCACGGCGACCTGCGGTGCTCCAGCGTCGCGCTCGCCGGCATGGCATGAGGCAACAGAACGTCGGGAGGCGAAGCTCTGCTCGGGCCAGAGGGAGGCGGCCAGAGGAAAGGGACACACGATGCGGCTTGAGCCAACGCACATACGCGCTCGTGGAGGAGAGCGCTCGTCTCCTTGCGCGGGCGCACGATGCAGGGCCTCTGGCGATGCTACAGCTTCGCATGGGGCTCGGTTGTCGGCGGTGCAGGGAGCACCAGCGGACAAGGGCAGCTCTAGGAACTCGACGGGGCGACGGAGCTGCAGGTAAGGTCCAGGACGCTACAGGCACCAGATCCGGGGCGGAGGGACTCGTCTGGAGCCGGACCGGTGAGACTCCATGGGGCGGCAGCCATGGCGTGCATCGAGGGGTGAGGTGGTCCGCCGGTGACGCTTGGATGCTCCGGCGAGTTGCGGCTCGTCGCCGGCAGCGACAGGAACGGAGGAGAGGTGATGCCCGGGGCAGAGGAGGCCTGGCCTCAGGCTCGAGGAGGGAGGAGGGGCCAGGTGCTCTGGTTGGCTAGATTTGGAAAACGAGGAAAGGGGCTCTGTAGATCGGGATGGATCCCGAGGTGCGAGGGCAGTGAGTGGCGGCTGCAACGAGGAGGATGGGACAGGAAGCCTAGGATTTTGGGATTGGTCTAGGAGTATATATAGCAAGTAGGTGATATGAGGGTTAATCTGGATCATTCGATTGGAATCAGACGGTCGAGAGAAAATACGCAACAGACGTCCAAACGAGAAAACAGAGATATTTTAGGGATGTTTGGGGATGATCCGGACCCATCGGTAACGACAGCCCGGTTCGGGTTCGGGGCAGTCTCGGGCGTGCAGTCAAGGGGTAAATGTGGGCTGTGTAGAATGTGTGGGCTGAGAAGAGAGAGAGAGATGGCAGCCCTGTTGGAAATATGCCCTAGAGGCAATAATAAATTGGTTATTATTATATTTCCTTGTTCACGATAATCGTTTATTATCCATGCTAGAATTGTATTGATAGGAAACTCAGATACATGTGTGGATACATAGACAAACACCATGTCCCTAGTAAGCCTCTAGTTGACTAGCTCGTTGATCAATAGATGGTTACGGTTTCCTGACCATGGACATTGGATGTCGTTGATAACGGGATCACATCATTAGGAGAATGATGTGATGGACAAGACCCAATCCTAAGCCTAGCACAGATCGTGTAGTTCGTATGCTAAAGCTTATCTATATGTCAAGTATATTTTCCTTAGACCATGAGATTGTGCAACTCCCGGATACCGTAGGAATGCTTTGGGTGTACCAAACGTCACAACGCAACTGGGTGGCTATAAAGGTGCACTACAGGTATCTCCGAAAGTGTCTGTTGGGTTGGCACGAATCGAGACTGGGATTTGTCACTCCGTATGACGGAGAGGTATCTCTGGGCCCACTCGGTAGGACATCATCATAATGTGCACAATATGTGATCAAGGAGTTGATCACGGGATGATGTGTTACGGAACAAGTAAAGAGACTTGCCGGTAACGAGATTGAGCAAGGTATCGGTATACCGACGATCGAATCTCGGGCAAGTGCTATACCGATAGACAAAGGGAATCGTATACGGGATTGATTGAATCCTTGACATCGTGGTTCATCCGATGAGATCATCGTGGAACATGTGGGAGCCAACATGGGTATCCAGATCCCGCTGTTGGTTATTGGCCGGAGAGTTGTCTCGGTCATGTCTACATGGTTCCCGAGCCCGTAGGGTCTACACACTTAAGGTTCGATGACGCTAGGGTTATAGGGAAAGTATGTACGCGGTTACCGAATGTTGTTCGGAGTCCCGGATGAGATCCCGGACGTCACGAGGAGTTCCGGAATGGTCTGGAGGTAAAGATTCATATATGGGAAGTCCTGTTTTGGTCACCGGAAAAGTTTCGGGCGATATCGGTAACGTACCGGGACCACCGGGAGGGTCCCGGGGGTCCACCAGGTGGGGCCACCAGCCCCAGAAGGCTGCGTGGACCAAGTGTGGGAGGGAACCAGCCCCAGGTGGGCTGGTGCGCCCCCCCACCAGGTCCAAGGCGCATGGAGAGTGGGAGGGGGGCAAACCCTAGGTCCAGATGGGCCTTAAGGCCCACCCTAGGGCGCCCCCTCTCTCTCTCCCCCCCTTGGCCGCACCCTAGATGGGTTTTGGGGGCTGCCGCCACCCCTAGGGAGGGAACCCTAGATGGGGGCGCAGCCCCTCCCCTTCCCCTATATATAGTGGGGGTTTTGGGGCTGCTAGACACACGAGAACGTCTCCCTCTTGGCGCAACCCTACCCCTCTCCCTCCTCGTCTCTTGCAGCGCTTGGCGAAGCCCTGCTGAAGTCCCGCGCTCCTCCACCACCACAACGCCATCGTGCTGCTGTTGGATGGAGTCTTCCCCAACCTCTCCCTCTCTCCTTGCTGGATCAAGGCGTGGGAGACGTCATCGGGCTGCACGTGTGTTGAACGCGGAGGCGCCGTTGTTCGGCGCTTAGATCGGAATCAACCGCGATCTGAATCGCAGCGAGTACGACTACTTCATCCGCGTTCTTGCAACGCTTCCGCATCGCGATCTACAAGGGTATGTAGATCCACTCTCCTTTATGCTCGTTGCTAGATTACTCCATAGATAGATCTTGGTGACGCGTAGGAAAAATTTTGATTTTCTGCTACGATCCCCAACAGTGGCATCATGAGCTAGGTCTATGCGTAGTATCTTGCACGAGTAGAACACAAAGTAGTTGTGGGCGTAGATCATGTCAATTTACTTGCCGTTACTAGTCTTATCTTGATTCGGCGGCATCGTGGGATGAAGCGGCCCGGACCGACCTTACACGTACTCTTACGTGAGACAGGTTCCACCGACTGACATGCACTAGTTGCATAAGGTGGCTAGCGGGTGTCTGTCTCTCCCACTTTAGTCGGATCGGATTCGATGAAAAGGGTCCTTATGAAGGGTAAAGAGAAATTGGCATATCACGTTGTGGTTTTGGCGTAGGTAAGAAACGTTCTTGCTAGAAACCTATACCAGCCACGTAAAAACTTGCAACAACAATTAGAGGACGTCTAACTTGTTCTTGCAGCATGTGCCGTGTGATGTGATATGGCCAAAAGGATGTGATGAATGATATATGTGTGATGTATGAGATTGATCATGTTCTTGTAATAGGAATCACGACTTGCATGTCGATGAGAATGACAACCGGCAGGAGCCATAGGAGTTGTCTTATTTATTGTATGACCTGCGTGTCACTGAATAACGCCATGTAATTACTTTACTTTATTGCTAAACGTTAGCCATAGTAGTAGAAGTAATGTTTGGCGAGACGACTTCATGAAGACACGATGATGGAGATCATGATGATGGAGATCATGGTGTCATGCCGGTGACGATGATGATCATGGAGCCCCAAAGATGAAGATCAAAAGGAGCAAAATGATATTGGCCATATCATGTCACTATTTGATTGCATGTGATGTTTATCATGTTTTACATCTTATTTGCTTAGAACGACGGTAGTGAATAAGATGATCTCTCACTAAAATTTCAAGAATTGTGTTCCCCCTAACTGTGCACCGTTGCTAAGGTTCGTTGTTCCGAAGCACCACGTGATGATCGGGTGTGATAGGTTCTAACGTTCGCATACAACGGGTGTAAGCCAGATTTACACATGCGATACACTTAGGGTTGACTTGACGAGCCTAGCATGTACAGACATGGCCTCGGAACACGGAAGACCGAAAGGTCGAACATGAGTCGTATAGAAGATACGATCAACATGAAGATGTTCACCGTTGATGACTAGTCCGTCTCACGTGATGATCGAACACGGCCTAGTCGATTCGGATCATGTATCACTTAGATTACTAGAGAGATATCTATCTGAGTGGGAGTTCATTAGATGAACTTCATTGTCATGAACAATAGTCTAAGTTGTCTTCGCAAATTATGTTGTAGACCAATAACTGCGTTGTAGCTCCCTGTTTAATACGATCCTAGAGAAAGACTAAGTTGAAAGATAATGTAAGCAATGATGCGGACTGGGTCCGTAGTCCGAGGAGTGTCCTCACTGCTGCACAGAAAGCTTACGTCTTTGATGCACCGCTTGATGTGCAAACCCCTACAACGTTGTCTGTGGATGTTGTGAACACCTGAGAGACACGTCCTGATGACTACTTGATAGTTTAGTGCACCATACTTTACGGCTTAGAATCGGGATTCCAATGACGTTTTGAACGCCATGGAACATATGAGATGTTCTAAGAGCTGAAATTGGGATTTCAGGCTCATGCCCGTGTTGAGAGGTATGAGACCTCTGACAAGTTCCTTTGCCAAAAAGATGGAGGAGAATAGCTCAACTAGTGAGCATGTGCTCAGAATGTCTGGGTGCTAAAATCACTTGAACCAAGTGGGAGTTAATCTTCCAGGTGAGATAGTGGTTGACAGAATTCTCTAGACACTATCACCAAGCTACTAGAACTTTGTGATGAACTATGACATGCAAAGGATGGAGATGATCCCGGAGCTATTAGCGGTTCTTAAGACCGCGAAAGTAGAAATCAAGAAGGAGCATCAAGTGTTGATGGTTTTAACAAGACCACTGGTTTCAAAAGGGCAAGGGCTGGAAGGGAAACTTCATGGATGGCAAACCAGTTGTCGCTCTGATGAAGGAACCCATGGTTAAACCCAAACCTCGAGACTAAGTGCTTCTATTGTACGGGGAACGGTCACATGATAGCAGAACTACCCCAAATACATGGTAGATATGATAACTGGAAACTTCAACAAAGTATATTGTTATTGATGTGTACCTTACTAGTACTCCTTGTAGCACCTGGGTATTGGATACCGGTTCAGTTGCTATTATTAGTGACTTGAAGCAAAAGCTACGGACTGAACGGAGACTAGCTAAAGGCGAGGTGACGATGTGTATTGGAAGTGTTTCCAAGGTTGATAAGATCACCATCGCACACTCCCTCTATTTTTTTGAGATTAGTGTTGAACTTAGATAAATGTTATCGGGTGTCTACGTTGAGCATGAATATGATTAGATCATGTTCATTGCAATACGGTTATTCATTTAAGTCAGAGAATAATGGTTATTCTGTTTACATGAATAATACCTTTATGGTCATGCACCCAATGGTTTGTTGAATCTCGATCATTGTAATACACATGATGATAATATTAATGCCAAAAGATGTAGAGTTAATAATGATAGTACCACTTTCTTGTGGCACTGCCGCTTAGGTCATTTTGGCATAAAATGCATGAAGAAACTCCATGCTGATGGATGTTTTGAGTCACTTGATTTTGAATCGCTTGACACATGCGAGCCATGCCTCATGGGCAGGATGACTGAGATCCCGTTTTTAGGTACAATGAAACGGGCAAGTGACTTGTTGGAAATCATACATGCTGATGTATGTGATCCAATGAAAATTAAGACGTGTGGTGGATATCGTTATTTTCTCATCTTCACTGACGATTTGAGTAGATATGGTATATTTACTTAATGAAGCAAAAGTCTGAAACGTTTGAAAGGTTCAAAAATTTCAGAGTGAAGATTAAGAATCATCATAACAAGAAGATCATGTTCCTACGATCTGATCAAGGGGATATTATCTGAATTATGAGTTTGGCAATCACTTAAGACATTGTGGAATTGTTTCGCGGTTGAAGCCCCCTGGAACACCACAGCGTAATGGTGTGTCCGGACATCGTAATCAAACCTTATGAGATATGGTGCGATCTATGATGTATCTTACCGATCTACCGCTATTGTTTTGAGGTTATGCATTAGAGATAGCTGCATTCACTTTATATAGGGCACCATCTAAAGTCCGTTGAGACAACGCCGTATGAACTAAGGTTTGGCAAGAAACCAAAGTTGTCGTTTCTCAATGTTTGTGGCTGCGATGCTTACGGCTTCAGCCGGGAAAAGCTCGAACCCAAAGCGGACAAATACATCTTCATAGGATACCCAATGGTAACAGTTGGGTATACGTCCTATCTCAGATCCAAGGGCAAAAAATGTTTGTCCCTAAGAATGGGTCCTTTCTCGAGAAGGAGTTTCTCTCGAAAGAATTGAGTGGGAGGAAGATAGAACTTGATGAGGTTGTCGAACCCTCACTTCAACCAGATAGTAGTGCAACACAGAAAGATGTTTCTGTGGAACCTACAACAGTTGAAGAGGAAACTAATGATAGTGATCATGAAGCTCCAGATCAAGTTGCTATCGATCCTCGTAGGTCGACAAGGATATGTACTACTCCTGAGTGGTACGGTGATCCTGTCTTAGAAGTCATGTTGTTGGACAACAATGAACCTACGAACTATGGAGAAGCGATGGTGGGCCCGTATTCCGACAAATGGTTAGAAGCCGAGAAATCCGAGATAGGATCCATGTATCAAAACAAAGTGTGGACCTTGGTGGACTTGCCCGATGATTGGCAAGCCATTAAGATAAATGGATCTTTAAGAAGAAGACGGACGTGGACGGTAATGTCACCGTCTATGAAGCTCGACTTGTGGCAAAGAGTTTTTCACAAGTTCAAGGAGTTGACTACGATGAGATTTTCTCACCCGTAGCGATGCTTAAGTCCGTCGGAATCATGTTAGCATTAGCTGCATTTATGAAATCTGGCAGATGGATGACAAAACAAGTTTCCTTACCAGTTTTTGTAAGGAAAGGTTGTATATGATACAATTAGAAAGGTTTTGTCGATCCCAAGGATGCTAAAAGATATGCTAGCTCCAGCGATCCTTCTATGGACTAGAGCAAGCATCTCGGAGTCGGAATATATACTTTGATGGAGTGATCAAAGTTTTCGGGTATACAAAGTTTGTTAGAAACTTGTATTTGCAATAAAGTGAGTGGGAGCACTACAACATTTCTGATAAGTATATGTGAATGACATATGGTTGATCTGAAATGATGTTGAATTTCTGGAAAGAGTAAAGGGTTGTTTGAAAGGTATTTTTCAAAGGAAGACCTGGATAAAGTTGCTTACATAATTGGGCATCAAGATCTATAGAGATAGATCAAGACGCCTGATGATACTTTCAAAAGGAACACACACCTTTGACATGATTTTGAAGGAGTTCAAAATAGGTCGGTTAAAGAAGGAATTCTTACCTGAGTTATAAGGTGTGAAGTTGAGTAAGACTCAAAACTTGACCACGGCAGAAGGAAGAGGAAGGACGAAGGTCGTCCCCTATGCTTTTGTCATAGGCTCTATACGGTATGCCATGCAAAGTACCGCACCTGATGTGTGCCTTGCCACATGTCTGGCAAGAGGGTACAAAGGTGATCCATGAGTGGATCACTAGATAGTGGTCAAAATTATCCTTAGAGGAATAAGGAAATGTTTCTCGGTTATGGAGGTGATAAAGAGTTCGACGTATACAGTTACGTCGATGCAAGCTTAACACCTATCCGGATAACTCTAAGTGGAGATACCGGATACGTATAATAGAGCAACAGTTTGGAATAGCTCCAAGTGGAACGTGGTAGCAGCATCTACGATATGACATAAAGTTTTGCGAAGTACATAGGGATCTGAATGTTGCAGACCCGTTGACTACAACCTCTCTCACAAGCATAACATGATCAAACCCAGAACTCATTGAGTGTTAATCACATATTGATGTGAACTAGATTACTGACTCTAGTAAACTCTTTGGATGTTGGTCACATGGCGATGTGACCTGTGAGTGTTAATCACATGGCGATGTGAACTAGATTATTGACTCTAGTGCAAGTGGGAGACTGTTGGAAATATGCCCTAGAGGCAATAATAAATTGGTTATTATTAAATTTCCTTGTTCACGATAATCGTTTATTATCCATGCTAGAATTGTATTGATAGGAAACTCAGATACATGTGTGGATACATAGACAAACACCATGTCCCTAGTAAGCCTATAGTTGACTAGCTCGTTGATCAATAGATGGTTACGGTTTCCTGACCATGGACATTGGATGTCGTTGATAACGGGATCACATCATTAGGAGAATGATGTGATGGACAAGACCCAATCCTAAGCCTAGCACAGATCGTGTAGTTCGTATGCTAAAGCTTTTCTATATGTCAAGTATATTTTCCTTAGACCATGAGATTGTGCAACTCCCGGATACCATAGGAATGCTTTGGGTGTACCAAACGTCACAACGTAACTGGGTGGCTATAAAGGTGCACTACAGGTATCTCCGAAAGTGTCTGTTGGGTTGGCACGAATCGAGACTGGGATTTGTCACTCCGTATGACGGAGAGGTATCTCTGGGCCCACTCGGTAGGACATCATCATAATGTGCACAATATGTGATCAAGGAGTTGATCACGGGATGATGTGTTACGGAACGAGTAAATAGACTTGCCGGTAACGAGATTGAGCAAGGTATCGGTATACCGACGATCGAATCTCGGGCAAGTGCTATACCGATAGACAAAGGGAATCGTATATGGGATTGATTGAATCCTTGACATCGTGGTTCATCCGATGAGATCATCGTGGAACATGTGGGAGCCAACATGGGTATCCAGATCCCGCTGTTGGTTATTGGCCGGAGAGTTGTCTCGGTCATGTCTACATGGTTCCCGAGCCCGTAGGGTCTACACACTTAAGGTTCGATGACGCTAGGGTTATAGGGAAAGTATGTACGCGGTTACCGAATGTTGTTCGGAGTCCCGGATGAGATCCCGGACGTCACGAGGAGTTCCGGAATGGTCCGGAGGTACAGATTCATATATGGGAAGTCCTGTTTTGGTCACCGGAAAAGTTTCGGGCGATATCGGTAACGTACCGGGACCACCGGGAGGGTCCCGGGGGTCCACCAGGTGGGGCCACCAGCCCCAGAAGGCTGCGTGGACCAAGTGTGGGAGGGGACCAGCCCCAGGTGGGCTGGTGCGCCCCCCCCCCCACCAGGTCCAAGGCGCATGGAGAGTGGGAGGGGGGCAAACCCTAGGTCCAGATGGGCCTTAAGGTCCACCCTAGGGCGCCCCCTCTCTCTCTCCCCCCCTTGGCCGCACCCTAGATGGGTTTTGGGGGCTGCCGCCACCCCTAGGGAGGGAACCCTAGATGGGGGCGCAGCCCCTCCCCTTCCCCTATATATAGTGGGGGTTTTGGGGCTGCTAGACACACGAGAACGTCTCCCTCTTGGCGCAGCCCTACCCCTCTCCCTCCTCGTCTCTTGCAGCGCTTGGCGAAGCCCTGCTGGAGTCTCGCGCTCCTCCACCACCACCACGCCGTCGTGCTGCTGTTGGATGGAGTCTTCCCCAACCTCTCCCTCTCTCCTTGCTGGATCAAGGCGTGGGAGACGTCATCGGGCTGCACGTGTGTTGAACGCGGAGGCGCCGTTGTTCGGCGCTTAGATCGGAATCAACCGCGATCTGAATCGCAGCGAGTACGACTACTTCATCCGCGTTCTTGCAACGCTTCCGCATCGCGATCTACAAGGGTATGTAGATCCACTCTCCTTTATGCTCGTTGCTAGATTACTCCATAGATAGATCTTGGTGACGCGTAGGAAATTTTTTGATTTTCTGCTACGATCCCCAAGAAGCCCGGCAACAGGTTTCAGAGCACTGAAACGTCCGACGAACAAACCGGCTATAATGCCGCTATAGGTTTAACGGTTGGGCTATCAAACGAACTCCGAAAGCGACGAAATTTGAGAGGCGGTCTACCTATGCTATAATGATACCGCACGTCAAGTTGCAACCCATTCCGAGAACATTTTTCGGCCACTCATAAAATAAATATTCGGAGGTGCCACAGGCGCGTGCGAGTGTGTCTGGGCTCAGAACGGGCAACGGAGAGAACTGGGGAACCCGAACGTATGCAAGTTTGAAAACATGCTGATGAAGTGCACATGATGACAAGGCAAAGTGAAACACGCAAGCAAATGACATGGCAACGATGACGAATAACTGGCTGACACCTGGCGCATCGGTCTCGGGGCGTCACAACTCTCCCACACTAACAGAGGATCTCGACCCGAGATCCTGGAGATGGCACCAGATAAAACGGAAAAGGAAGAGGTAAAACAAAGTTGTTTCTTGGACAAACGAGTGAAACCAGGAACCTGGAGAGGTTGAACAATCTTGAAGGAAGGAATACAACGGAGAAGAACAAAGTTAAAAGCACTTCGGTAAAATGAGGAACATTACGAGAACCTTGTAAGGTTAAAGACATGAACAAGAGCTCACGGATGACGAAAGAATTTCAACCACTCCGGTTAAAACAAGATGGAGCAGGAGAACGAAATAATTTGGACAACATTCCGACTGAAAATGGAAGGAATTGAACATGAACTTGAGGAGATGGAATGATGCTTGATGAAATCAGCAACACACTGCCTCTGAAACAATTGGAAGAATGACACAAGGGGTAAGAAAGATTTCAGGCAGCACTCCGGTTGAAAAGAGCGACAAACTTGATAAGATGAGAGAATTAGAATGGAGGTCACGACACTCCTGTTAATTAGACAAGCAAGGGAAGAATATGATCTTGAAAAAAACGAGATGATGGTCAAAGAGAGTGCAACATCACAATGCCTCCGGAATGAAAGAATAGAATATAGATCAATGAAAGAAATGAATGGAGAAAAAATATGACAACTTCTCTCAAAATTGAATTTTAAAGAGAGTCCTTACAAAGATGGATTGAACAGAGTTGTTGGAAGAATCAACAAGCAAAAGATAGGCTTGATGTGGGCTTATGGAGAACATCTCAAAACTTGAGGTGAAATTATGCCACTAACGGAAACAATTGATTGGATTGATATCAACAAGGAGACGGAAAACTTATTCCACTGGGAGGATAAATGAAGAACTTGGGTCATTTATAAGCACCATAATTAGCAACAATCCCAGGGAAAAGGTTTATGTGAATTATGCCCCAAGTTAACTCCAACGAGGAAATTGAAGGGGTTGAAAGGATCTCCTGACAAAGAAAATGATGGGTTTACATATTTCATTCTTGATAACTTGTGAATCATGAAACATGAAGGAAATTGTCAAGAATGACATAACACCACCTCAACAGAAAAAGGTAGAAATAATTGCACTTCAGAATGCAAGAAGAAGAATGCTTGAGCTCCAACAAGAATCTTGATGAAGACTTCGAGGATGAATTAATTCATGATGAACCACCATGAAGAACTCCGGTAATGAAAGCATGAGAAGTGAAAGATGAAAAGAATAAGATTCAAGCCTGCGATGAATTAGATGGAGGTTTGAAATGATATAATTGAAATAACTTGGAGCTCCGGAAAACAAGATGAAGAATTTAGAACCGAGAATGTGATATGATGAACAAGCTCCGGAAAAGAGATTAATCACTTCGGGGAAAAGAACAAGATTTATTGTATGCTTATCCTTCATCAAATTAAATTGATGACCAGCAATGGATTTGGCCTACTACTTATTCTCGTTGCAAAGAATTAAAGTGAGATCTAGCACAACCTTGGATAAATATTCAACGAAGCACCGGTAGGATTATGAAAAGAACAAATGAATTAATACGATAACAAGGAAGAGTAATCTTGAAAGAACCACCGTAAGAATATGGAGACGAACGAAGAGACATCGAAGAAGAATAGTTGGAGGACGAAGTTGAAAACTGAGAACGAAGAACTCTTCTTAAATGATGGCCTTCGGAGGATCACAATGGAAAGAATTCAAGAAATGCTTCGGATGGGTATAAAAATAATTCCTCACAATCGAAACAATAATGGGATGGCATGAAGCTAGAACCATGAATCTTGGAAGAACGGATAAGGATTCAAGAGGAACTCGTCTTCGGGTCTTCAAAATCTGAGAAGACGATGAGATACACCACCATGAATTGTTGAGGCACTCCATTATGAAGAATTAAAAGGTTGAACCAATGATGAAAAAAGAATTGAACGCGATCTTGGAGAAGGCATGTGACTGATGGGAATCATTCTTATGTCACGCTTTGAAAAGAATTTGAGTGTAACTCCGAAAGAATTGGAAGAGTCGGGTAAGATCCTGGGAAAGACATGTGGGTTAGGGCCCACTAAAGAAATCACTGTTGAAAAAGATTGCTTAAGAGATATTGCATCGGTTGAATTATATGGCTTGAATAAGATAGCAATCCTCAAAATAGCTTGAACGGATTAAGAATGGAAACACGAATCTTCTGAGATATCTTCAGCTCTCCGGATATGAATAGCAAGAGGAGAATGATTAATTGGAGCACCGGAATAAGAAGCATTGTGAAATGAGGAAAAGGATAAGATCAACACCGAAATCTTGAATTACATCCACCGGCAGAATTTGAGAACAAAAGAATGATGAACTTGAAGCTCTTGAGCATCTCCTGAGAAATCACCGGATAATGAAATTGAACGAAAAGAATGAAGAAACATCACATTAATAAAATGGATATTTCATTTTAGAATTTCTGACTCCGAGAAGAAGAAGGGTGGGAGGGTGGGAAAAAACAAAGACAACTTGGGATGAATGAAACAGACAAATCGCCAGATTTCTCAACGGCGTCCGTATGGAATAACTTGAAGAGAAGGCACACTGGTTGAAAAGGATTAACATGAAGATCTCAATGGTTAAGAAGGACTAGCACTCCCATAAAAATATGAGAACACCAATTAGGAAGGGTATGGAATCAACATTTGACATCGAAGCAACTCGAATACCAGAATCAAAACGAAACAAAGGATAGATATGTTGCAACAGAATCTTCACAATATCATTCGAACAGATAATTGAACGAATGAATTCCGTAGGTGCATCAACTTGTCGAGAAGCCACTTGGAAGAACAAAAGGTAATTAAAACAAGAAGGAGCAGAAGAACAAATACAAGATAGAAGTTTCGTCCGACATATTCGTGTTGAAAGCTCATGGAACTTGTTGCAAAAGGGTTTTGCAATCCCCGGATCAGCATAGCCAAGGACCCTTTAAGATGCAACTCCCGATCGGAACAAGCCCATAAAACCACTTCACTCAATGTAGAACCCCAAACTTCATATCATGCATTCGTTGGAAGAATGCCTACGAGCTACTAGATGAACCCACCTATTAATTTCCGAAAGTTTCCAGTTATGCAGTCAGGTGTTGGGGATACAGGGGAAGCACCGCGCACTCAACTCTAATCCTACATCCAGCTGTATCCATCCTTCAACACATAACCAGTTATTTCCGGAAACCGTTTACCTCGGACATTCGAAACGCATCTACTATACAAGCTATGGCAATACTCCCGAACTACCTCCCTAGTACTGGGTGATGTCGGGGTTATCTTGCCACTAACCGCATAGGAGAGTTTTTTATGTCGGCCGTCTTAAGTATTCCAGAACTGATGCGATATATTTGTGACGACAACACCTCGGAGCTCAACTCCCCGGGACACTGCCACAACCCCTAATGACAACAGGCATCGAGAACAATGTTCTCGTCACAAAGACATCGGAACAATCCAAACAATACTCGCGAGATCCTAAAAAAAATTGGTGAATTTTTGAGAGTAGAAGAGATAAGAGTAATCGTCCGGAGTCCTCACCAGAGTGAAAAGAGATGAGAAGCAAACATAAATCCTACTCTCCGATATATATATAGGACTCAAAACATTTTCCGTGTGTGCCTAGACTTAACCGTCAACGATTCGATCAATCAGTGGGGGCTTCTAGGTCGGAGAAGGCTCTGATACCAACTTGTAATGCCCAGGATGGGACTATACCTCCTACGTGTCGAGGCACGACTTAAAGGTATAAGCCCATTCTGGAATGATCTCAAGTTTGGTATCTTTGCACGACTCATGTAAAAGAGGGATGAAATTGCAAAAGGAGATAGTTGGCTTACACTCGCCACTTCACACAATATATTACATAAGCAAAACATCATTCAAAACATCACAACCCGACTACGGGTGAAGATCTAAAAGAAAGATACCAAAACATAAAGCCACAGGTCCGAATCGCCCCTAGTAGAAACCACTACTAATCGTCGAAAACGTCACAAGCATACGGCCACTCTCTTCATCGAGCTCCCAGTGAAGTACTTGAACTAGCTCCTGCATCATTCTCGGCTGAACCTGCATCTGGTGTTGTAGTATCTGTGAGCCACGAGGACTCAGCAATCCCATAACCATGGGTATCAAGACTAGCAAAGCTTTATGGGTAGGAAGAGGTAAAGTGGTGAGGTTGCAGCAGCGGCTAAGCATAATATGGTGGCTAACTTACGAGTACAAGAATAAGATGAGCATTTACGCAAACGGTCACAACTAGTAGTGATCGCTAAAGATCCTGAACTACTTACGAGTCAAACATAACCCCACCGTGTTCTCTTCTCAAAGTGAAAAGAGACAGTCACGGTTACTCACACAGTTGTGTGTTTTACTTCGGATCCACTGTCAAGTTTTCTACAACCGGACATTAAAATATTCCAATCTGCCACATAACCGCGGGCACGGCTTTCGAAAGATCATAACCCTGCAGGGGTGTCCCAACTTAGCCCATCACAAGCTCTCACGATCAGCTGAAGTGATAAATATAATATCATCACCCCTTATCTTAGGGAAATCCGATCAGGCTCGGCATCCCGGTGCACAAGACATTTCGACAATGGTAAAACAAGTCCAGCAAGACCTCCCGGCGTGCCGACACCCTGATAGTAGCTGCGCGTATCTCGTCTCAGACCATGACCGGATGGGCGATTATACGAGTAAAACCAATCCTCGAGTTTCCCCGTGGTGGCCCCGCATACTCCCCGTTTGGGACCAACGCCATCAGCACTGGCCCCCCTGCTATGTAGAAAAGAATCCCGAGGGCGCGACCCCCTATGCAAATTTAATTAATTAATTAAGTTGTTATTATGAGGCAAATTAAAACCAATGTTGGGCCTTGCTGGAGGAGTTTTATTCAAAGTCGAAGTGTCAAGGGGTCCCCATCCACCCATCGTGTAAGGAACGCAAAATCAAGGAACATAATGCCGGTTTATCGGCGCCTAAGGTGGCATGAGTGGAACAAAACACCGAGCAAAAGGCCAAGCCTTCCACCCATGCCCAGTATATAGGTGTGTTAATAATAATAATAGACATTGTGATATTCCAACAACAAGTTCCCTCCTGGAACGATCTTCATCTTCACCTGCAGCTAACAATGCTATAAGAGGGGCTGAGCAAGCGGGTAACATAGCCAAACAATGGTTTTGCTAGGAAGGTTTCAAGGTTAGAGGTTTCATGGCAACAAGGAGAGGCTGACATAAACGATGGGTAGCGCGACATGTAACGATAGCATCGAGACAACTAAGCATGGCAATGGTAGTAAAGGTATCCAAGGGTATGATCATCTTGCATGGGATTCCGCAAGGAAGAAGAACAAGTCCATGAAGTAGACAGAGCAACATAGTCGAGCGAAACCTCACAACTCCGGAACGAAACCGAAGCTAACAAGAGAAGCAACCGGAAAGAAGCAAACAACACGGTAAACACACAAGCATAAACATGGCATACGATGCACATCCAAGCATGATGCATGTCCGGTTTAATTATGCATGGCATGGCAATGTGCACAAACAAAACTACAAGTTAAGTGGAGCTCAATATGCAACAAGTTGCATATTGACGAAACACCACATGTATTTATTTAGTTGACTCTCGTTTATTTACAAGACATGATTAAATGTTTTTAACATAGCAAGAGGTGAATCAAAAGTAAACTACCTATCTAGGCAATTTAAATGAGGCCGGAAATACCAACAACAATTCTGGAAACTCCCCATGTTCATATTATGAATTTGGTACTGTTCTGCCTATTACACCATATTAAAGTTGTTAAACAGCAAAACAAAGTGCATCATGTTATTCTACACATTTTCCACCCCATTTACATATAAAGTTTATTAAATTTGGAGCTACGGTTATTTAGTTATGAATTAAACCATTTTAACATGTTATTTGTACAAATTAAAGCAAACAGCAATTTAAACATTTTAAACAGGGATGAAAGTTGGACATTCTTAATCTATGCAAAATTCTGAGCAAAAAACATATCAAGTTTGTTTAAAACTGATGCATGGTTTGAGAGTTATTAGCATTTGAAATGATGGCATTTTCTGTAATTATGCAAGTCATGGAAAAGAGCTAAATTCGTCTAGGAAAAAAAAACATGGCACGGGCTGAATCTGAGAAACAGGCCCAGACCGGATGACAAAGGGATAAGACGGCCAGTCTCACACTAAAAATAAAAGGCCAAGCAAAAAAATGTGGACCTGGGACTCGAACCCAACATCTCCTAGATGGAGACATGCACAGGTTACTAGTGGGCTACGATGCAAGTTCGGTTCATAAAGCCTTTATACGCTACATGAATGGAACCCTGTCACTTACCTGACGAAACTGAAACTGAAACGGAGATAGCTTGCTTTGTGGCCATGGCTGGGAACATAGGATGCTGGTGCGGCGATGCTGCTTCTGGCCACGGCCAGCAGGGCACGGGGCGGCGCCGTGAGGTGGAATACGGAGAGGACGGATAGATACGAGGCTCAGGCAGTGAGATCTGGTGACACGGTGGCTGCTCCTGGGCATATATTGATAGAGAGAGAAATTAAAGGCGGGAGATAGACAGGAAGGAACGAGAGCAGGAGAAGGACGGGCAGAGGCACGGCGACCTGCGGTGCTCCGGCGTCGCGCTCGCCGGCATGGCATGAGGCAACAGAACGTCGGGAGGCGAAGCTCTGCTCGGGCCAGAGGGAGGCGGCCAGAGGAAAGGGACGCACGATGCGGCTTGAGCCAACGCACATACGCGCTCATGGAGGAGAGCGCTCGTCTCCTTGCGCGGGCGCACGATGCAGGGCCTCTGGCGATGCTACAGCTTCGCATGGGGCTCGGTTGCCGGCGGTGCAGGGAGCACCAGCGGACAAGGGCAGCTCCAGGAACTCGACGGGGCGACGGAGCTGCAGGTGAGGTCCAGGACGCTACAGGCACCAGATCCGGGGCGGAGGGACTCGTTTGGAGCCGGACCGGTGAGACTCCATGGGGCGGCAGCCATGGCGTACATCGAGGGGTGAGGTGGTCCTCCGGTGACGCTTGGATGCTCCGGCGAGTTGCGGCTCGTCGCCGGCAGCGACAGGAACGGAGGAGAGGTGATGCCCGGGGCAGAGGAGGCCTGGCCTCAGGCTCGAGGAGGGAGGAGGGGCCAGGTGCTCTGGTTGGCTAGATTTGGAAAACGAGGAAAGGGGCTCTGTAGATCGGGATGGATCCCGAGGTGCGAGGGCAGTGAATGGCGGCGGCAACGAGGAGGATGGGACAGGAAGCCTAGGTTATAGGGATTGGTCTAGGAGTATATATAGCAAGTAGGTGATATGAGGGTTAATCTGGATCATTCGATTGGAATCAGACGGTCGAGAGAAAATAGGCAACAGACGTCCAAACGAGAAAACGGAGATATTTTAGGGATGTTTGGGGATGATCCGGACCCATCGGTAACGACAGCCCGGTTCGGGTTCGGGGCAGTCTCGGGCGTGCAGTCAAGGGGTAAATGTGGGCTGTGTAGAATGTGTGGGCTGAGAAGAGAGAGAGAGATGGCAGCCCGGCAACAGGTTTCAGAGCACTGAAACGTCCGACGAATAAACCGGCTATAATGCCGCTATAGGTTTAACGGTTGGGCTATCAAACGAACTCCGAATGCGACGAAATTTGAGAGGCGGTCTACCTATGCTATAATAAGACCGCACGTCAAGTTGCAACCCATTTCGAGAATATTTTTCGGCCACTCATAAAATAAATATTCGAAGGTGCCGCAGGGGCGTGCGAGTTTGTCTGGGCTCAGAACGGGCAACAGAGAGAACTGGGGAACCCGAACGAATGCAAGTTTGAAAACATGATGATAAAGTGCACATGATGACAAGGCAAAGTGAAACACGCAAGCAAATGACATGGCAACGATGACGAATAACTGGCTGACACCTGGCGCATCGGTCTCGGGGCGTCACAGAAGGCCAATGTGGTGGCAGACGCTTTGAGCTGGAAGAGTTATGTCAATACCCTAGTAAACGGAGGATTGCCAAAGGAGTTAGCAGAAGATCTCAGAGAACTTCGTTTGGAGATAGTTCCTAGAGGTTTTGTTGCAGCCTTGGAGGTTCAGTCAACATTATTGGGAAAGCTACGAGAAGCTCAGAAGGATGACAAAGAAATTGCAGAAATAAAGGAGAAGATGAATGAAGGAAAAGCCAAGGGTTTTCGTGAGGACGAACACGACACCTTGTGGTTCAAGGACCGAGTCTATGTGCCCAACAACGCTGAATCAGGAAGTTGATACTACAGGAAGCACATGATTCGCCATACTCGATACACCCCGGAAACACTAAGATGTATTTGGATTTGAAGGAACGTTTCTGGTGGACGGGAATGAAGAAGGACATTGCCGAGTATGTAGCCGTATGTGATGTATGTCAGAGAGTGAAGGTAGAACATCAGAAGCCAGCAGGATTACTGCAGCCTATGCCGATACCCGAATGGAAGTGGGATAAGCTTGGCATGGACTTTATCACCGGATTACCCAAGACCCGATCGGGATATGACTCAATCTGGGTAGTAGTGGATCGCTTGATCAAAGTAGCCCACTTTATCCCCGTGAAAACCACCTATACCAGTGCGAAGTTGGCCAAGATATACATGACCAGAATCATATGTCTGCACGGAGTTCCGAGGACCATCGTTTCAGATAGAGGAACACAGTTTACTTCAAAGTTTTGGCATCAGTTACACCAGACTTTGGGTACCAGGCTACAGTTCAGTACAACCTTACACCCGCAGACTGATGGACATACCGAGAGAGTCAATCAGATTCTGGAGGACATGTTGAGAGCTTGCGCGCTAGATTATGGATCTAGTTGGAATGACAACTTGCCCTACGCGGGATTTTCATACAACAACAGTTACCAGGCCAGTTTGAAGATGGCACCGTTCAAAGCATTATATGGAAGGAGATGCCGAACGCCGTCGATGTGGGATGAAGTCGGAGACCGCTAGTTATTTGGACCAGACCTGATTAAAGAGTCAGAAGAGAAGGTTAAGCTGATTCGAGATAGACTGAAGGTAGCTCAGTCCAGACAGAAGAGTTATGCAGACTCAAAACGCAAGGAAGTAGTCTATGAAATCGGAAACAGAGCATACCTGAGGGTGTCACCTCTGAAAGGTGTTAAGCGTTTCGGAGTTAAAGGAAAGTTAGCCCCGAGATTTGTGGGACCATACCGTGTTTTGGAACGCATGGGAGAGGTTGCCTACAAGTTAGAGTTACCCGAAGGATTTTCAGGAGTTCATGATGTGTTTCACGTTTCCTAGCTAAAGAAGTGCCATGCTGAGATGGCTGATATTCCTCTGAGAGATACAGTACCCCTAGAAGCAATTCAGCTGGATAATGATCTAACTTACGAGGAGAAATCAGTCAAGATCCTCGAGTTTGCAAGCAGAGTCACCCGCAACAAGATTATCAAGTTTTGCAAAGTTTAGTGGAGCCACCATACGGAGGGTGAAGCACCTGGGAATGAGAGGATGATCTACGCAGGGACCACTCACACCTGGTTTCTAGCCAACCTGAATCTCGAGGGCGAGATTCATCTTAAGGGGGGGTAGGTTTGTAACATCCCAAATTTCCAATTTGGAATGTTATACATAGGTCATCTTGCATATCATATTTTATTTGCATTTGGGTGTTGCGATCCTCGAAATTCTAAGCAACTCAAGGACCCACGGAGAGAGTTGGGGATTTCACCGTTTTCATATTTGATTTTTTCTCAAATATCGGAACGAGGATCATTTTGGTTTTAATTGTTTTTCTCTCCGAAAAGATTTCATATTAAAATATATGAGAGGAGATAATATGACTTCTCCAAACTAAATGGAATATTGGAAGAAAAATAGTAAAATCAAATATTTTATTTTATTCGATTTTTCTGCTATTTTATTTGTATTAGGAAAATATGCATATTTCAAAATTTTGCATTTTAGGGCCAAGAAAATGTTCGTCGTGTTCTATTTTTTTATTTAGATGGTGAAAATTTGTTTTGGCATTTTTATATTTTTATTTATTTTTCTAGGATTTTTTTTGTGTGGCGGATTTTTTTTAAAGTTCGGACCGACTGGGCCGAAGCCCAGCTGGCCGAGCCCACGCCGCGCCGCCTTCCCGACTCCACGCGGAGTCCGCCGCCCGCCCGACCGAGCCGCCGTGGCCGACTCGGCCACCACCACCGCCCTGCCCCCTTCCCCAAGCCACCCCCCTCCCCCTTTATATACGCCCCCCGTAGCCTCCACCTCGCCCCGCCGTCCAGCCCGTGCCTCGCCGCCGCCGCTGCCGCAGCCCGCGCCGCCTGCCGCTGCTGCCTCCGCCGCCCGAAGCTGCCCCGCCTCGCAGGAGCCGTCGCCATTCCGATCCGCTGGAGCCGTCGTTTTTTTCGGTTTTAGGTAAAACCCGCTATTTTTCTAAAAAAAACCTAGATCGGTTTTTTCTGATTAGATCGGTTCATTTTTTTCGGTTTAGTTATTTACCGGACGTTCGTCCGTTTGTTCGTTTTAACGAATGCCTTTCGTCTTTTAGTTACAGACAGCGAACATTCGTTCGTTAGCCTGTTCGTCGCGCTTTCTTTTTCATGGTTTTTCCGCGATTATTTTCGATCGTGATTTGTGCCCTGATCTTCGTTTTAGTATAACTTTTCGCTCGTTAGTCGGAATCAGGTGAAACAAGCGCCTAGATCTTCATCTCGAAGCCCTCTTTCTGTTTTACCAACTTGTGGTACTTTAAAAACTTGACTTTAGTACAATTTAGTAAACGGATCTTGTTTCTTTCGTGGTTTGAGTTTCGTTGCTCCGTTTGATTTCATTCTTTTTGCAAACCGGAGTTCTTCAGTTGAACTTTCTGGTTAGGTCTCCTTATTTGTGTTTTACCCGTGCATCTTTGCTTGGTTGCTTATGTATGCTATTGTTTGTTTGTGATATAATTCCCGGGGTGCGAAGTGTGCTACTACGAGTCCCTAGGTTTTGCGAATCATCAGCAAGGCAAGTAACACTTTGATCATACCCTTTATTACCCAGTTTTATGCATTAATTCAACCCTCACACATTGCATGAGTAGGATCTCTTAACATGTGGGACTGGGAAGTAGATTGAGGTAGAACCTATCACCTGTTTTTATTAACAAACCCCTCGGAGTTACTTCTACATTATGCTTAGGTTGCCTTGCTATGCTCGTAGACATGGATTGGGTTTGAGAGTATCCATGACAGATGTGAGATTGATAATTAATGGTTCAACTTAAGGTGGCTACTTTAATACACATCTGGATGGATTGGTTGTAGGGCACCTGGAGAATCCAATGTTGTCCTAGGAAATCCCGGAGGAACCGTGTGATTATCCTATGGAATGCCACCAAGGCTCAAAGGGATCATAAGACTATTCATGCTAGAAACTTCCGTGTGCAGCCACAATGCCATTATTGGCTCTAGCATAGTTGAGTACGTTGTGTGAGCTCTTTCAGTGGTGGACTAGCAGATGTAGGGGAAAGTAGGTGTACCGGTCCACCCGGGGTAAAGAGTAAATGCTTATGAAAGACTGTGTCTCGGTCATCTGTTTCTCAAACACCATGCAGTGCGAGAAAACCAACGGAGGAGATCGAGTCTTGTGGGAAAAAGTGCGCAAACCTCTGTGGAGTGTACAAACTAATCATGATTAGCCATGTCCCCGGTTATGGACATCTTGAGTATCCGGTACTTGAATTATTGGATTGATCTCATCACTCTAAAGCTAATTTGTTGGGTTAATAAAGATGGCTTTAATTGGGATTGAGTTGGAGGAACCTTCTCAATGATGTTTCAACTACCATGATAGTTAAAATAAATGTATTCCTTTGTTGTAGGAAAAAATTGGCTTTATGCAAAAACATTATAACCTTAGAGCCTCCACCAGCCATATTTGCCAGCATATTCCATGTGCTGACCCGTTTCGGGCTGCAACATATCATGTTGCAGACTTTTCAGAAGAAGAGTAAGGTGCGCTAGGTCGTTTGTCTTGCACTCAGCTATGTCGTTGGAGTTAATGGACTCACTTATCTTCCAAGCCTTTCGCTGTTATCGTGTTAGATGGCCTTATGCCATATATATTTTTGTAATAAGTTCTCTTTTGAGATATCCGATGTAATAAGTGTGTGATTGCCACTTTTTTATAAATCCTTCAAGTACTGTGTGTGTCAGCATTACCGATCCAGGGATGACACAGAACAGAGAGACTTCGGTCTATTCGGATCGTGGTCGCTACAGAAACTAAGTTCCAATGCCATGTTTACTGTCAAGTCTATGTATGTGGATCTTATAAATACGGAGCCGCTGTTTTGTAGAAAGCATATTTGAAAAAACAAACTTCCTTTAAAGATTATTTTTATGTGGTTCATTCAAAAGGAAGTGCTCTCACCAACGATAATTGGACTAAAAGAAACTAGAATGAATGTAGAAAGTGTTATTTTTCTATCAATAGAAAACAATCCAACATCTCTTTATGTTCCGCCCTTTCGTAGCTTTGATTTGGCACTTGATTTATGTTGTTTATAATCTGCCACACTCCACATGTATCCAAAAATTATTTCAAAACTGGTTGGTTGGTATCAACAAAAACTTAAGGGTCATACTTGTGTAGGGTATTGTGCCTTACTTTGGGAGATTTGGAGTTACCAGAATGCCTACATTTTCAACGAGTCTCGCTCTATTAACTTTTTGCAGGTTATCTTTAGGCCCATCGTGTCGATCTGTGTGTGGTCATCACTTTAGTGTGAGGATGTTGAGGATCTCATGGCCTTTGGGTGCAAACATGTGGAGATGTTTTCGCAGGCATTATTCAACCAATTTGAATTTTAAAAAAATACCTTTATTCATTGGAATAATGGTTACATCATTTATTAGAGGTTATACAATTTTGACAAAGGCTCCTCAAACCAATCCCTTGTCGTGGAAAATCTAGCTAACCTAGCAAGTTCACGAGCTACCTTGTCCACTTCCCTATTACAATGTTCAAAACTAGTGAGAGAAAAACCACAAGCTAGATAGTAGCAATCATCAAAAACTACCACCGCCGCTCCCATAGAACGTCCTCCGGTCTTCATGGTACCAATGACTTCCATAATATCATAATTAATGACAAGGCGATGGTAGCCCGCCTTATGAGGAAGAGATAAACCGAACCTTAGGGCGAGAGCTTCTGTCGTTAGGACATCAACACACCAATCAATCTTCCAGTTCTCGCCAACAATGAAGTTTTCTTTATCATCTCTGAGTACAACTCTCGTCGTGCCCATAAGTAGGTTTTGATCAAAATATGCATCCACCTTAAACTTCACAAAACCTATAGGAGGTCTAGTACATCCCCCTCTTTTACTGATTGCATTTGGGAAGGAAGCATTAACAAAGTTTGCCGCTATAACAGAAATCCCCATAGAGGTCTGGTGAGCATCTTAAAACTTTCTTTCATGAATCAACCTAGGTCGATCCCACCATAAGTACGAACCACTAATAGCAATTAGTTCACGAGCACTCTAGAGGCCCAATATAGATAGATCCTATTCTGGCATAAGAAGTAACAATTCAAGGACTACCTCTCCTGCGCGATCAATAACACAAGTTTTGTTGACCACATAATCCATCCCAAACTTATACCAAACCTCCTTAGTTTCCCGACAAAGAAACAACACATGCTTTGTATCCTCTTGCGCATTAGAACATGATAGGTAGATGGGTGCGACTTTCAGGTGTCTATTAGCAAGCGTAACATGACAAGGTAGAGTGTCATGCAACGTATGCGGAATGAAAAAAATTGACCTTTGCCGGACAAGATAATTTTCAAATCTTACCCCAAACAAAATTAACATTGACTGTTCCCATACCGTTAGTATATTGCAACTTCCCCATGTTGTTTGTTCCATTGCGCCAAATAAGCTGATCAAACAGAGAATAACCCATTTTTTGTATAGCTTAAAGCAAGGAAATCCAACATATTCTTCAGTGGAGGAGGTATGGCGAGGACTCTTTGAGCATTAATTGGCCGCAACGTTTGTCTCATCAAATCTTCAGCACAAGAACTTGTGACTGGATGAATATGATGTAACATCCCAAATTTTCAATTTGGAATGTTATACATAGATCATATTGCATTTGCATGTTTTTGCATTTTTGTTCGTGGAGTTCCTCGAAATTCTAAGCAACTCAAGGACCTACGGAGAGAGTTGGGAATTTTACCGTTTTCGTATTTGAGTTCGCTCGAATACCGGTACGAGGATAGTGTGATTCTAATTATTTTTCTCTCCTAAAAATATTTCTAAATAAAATATATGAGCGGATATAATATGAATTCTCCAAAATAACAGAAATATTGGAGGAAAAATATTAAAATCACTTTTGGTATTTTTCTGGATTTATTCGCGGATTTATTTGCATAGGAAAAATACGCGTTTTTCAAAATTGCATTTAGGTCCGGGAAAAATGTTCACTTTGTCCTAAATATTATTAGAGGACGGTGAAAATTTATTTCGGGAATTTTGGAGTCTGTTTGGTATTTCTTTCGTTAGTTTTTCTGCGCCGGGACTCTCTTAGAAAAAAAAAGGAAACCGACCTAGTCTCGTACAGGGTCAAGAGACTGGGCTTTATAAGCCGCCGCCCCGCCGGCCCAACTCGCCTCGCCCCGCCCCGCAGCCGCCCGAAACCCTAGCCGCCGCCGGATCGCACCGCCGCCGCCGGATCCCGCCGCCGCCTCCCGCCGCCCCGCAGCCCGCGCCGCCCCGCAGCGCCGCCGCCCCGCCTCGCCGCGCCGCCGCCTCACCAGCCCGCCGCCGCCCGCGTGCCACGCCCCGCCGCCGCCGGAGCACCGCCGCCCCGCCCGCCGGAGTCGGCCGGAGTTGTGGTAGTTTTTTTGGTTAACCGATCGGTTTGTTTAGGAAAAACCTAGATCTTTTTTTTCTAGATTAGATCGTTTCGGTTTTTCGGTTTAGTTAAATAGCGGACGTTCGTCCGTACGTTCGTTTTAACAAACGGTTTCCGTTAGTTAACCGCAGACAGCGAACGTTCGTTCGTTAGCCTGTTCATCGTTTTTCTTTTTCGGGGTATTTATCCGCGGTTATTCCGATCGCGATTTCTGCCCTGATCTTGTTTTTCGTTTTTCTTTTCGCTCGAGAGTCGGAATCAGGTGATTCAAAATACCAAATCTTCGTCTCGAAGCCCTATTTACGTTTAACCAACTTGAACAAAGTTTTGGCTACTGTAAAATTTGACTTTAGGCCAACTAGTAATTCGGAGCTTGTTTCTTTTGCAGTTTGAGTTTCGTTGCCTCTTTCGAGTTGATTTTTTTTTTTGCAAACCGGAGTTCTTAAGTTGAAATTTCTGGTTAGATCTCTTATCTGAGTTTTACCCGTGCATTAGTTAAGTACTTATTGTATGCTTGTTTGATTGCGATAGAGTACCCGGAGTGCGCCGCTTGCTACTTTGAGTCTCTAGGTTTTGCGGATCATCAGCAAGGCAAGTAACACTTTGATCATACTTTCCAATTACCCAGTTTTCATTGCATTAGTCAAACCCTCACACATTGCATGAGTAGGATCAATTAACTTGTGGGATTCGGAAGTAGTTGAGGTAGTACCTATTACCTGCATTGCATTCAAACCCTTGGGAGTTACTTCTACGTTTGCTGTTAGGACATGCTATGCTCGTAGACGTGGTTTGGGTTTGAGTGAAATCCATGACAGATGTTAGTTGTTAATTAATGGTTAAACTTAAGGTGGCAACATTAATACACATCTGGGTGGATTGAGGCATCTGGGTATTCCAGGATTGCCTGTTTTTCTTTTGGACCGCCACCCAGGCTCAAAGGGATCATGAGATTTTTCATACTAGAAACTTCCGTGTGCAGCCACATGCCAATATGGGCTCTGGCATAGTTGAGTAAGTTGTGGGAAACCTTTCCATGATGGCCTAGCAGATGTAGTTGGGTTTTGTAGGTGTACCGGCCTATCTATCTGGTTAAGGGGACCTCTTCGGAAAGACTGTGTCTCGGTCATCCGTTTCTCAAACACCATGCAGTGCGAGAAACCAAACAGAGGCGATCGAGTCTTGTGGGGAAAAGTGCACAAACCTCTGCAGAGTGTACAAACTGATCATGATTAGCCGTGTCCCCGGTTATGGACGTCTTGAGTATCTAGTACTTGGATTATCATGTGCATCTCAACATGTTACTTTAATTAATTTTGTGGGGTTTAATGATTACTTTAATTGGGGTTGAGAGGATGTCTATCTTCTCAACGATGTTTCAACTACCATGATAGTTAATTAAAATCTATTCCTTTGAAGTAGGGAAAAATTGGCTTTAGGCAAAAACTTAACCATAGAGCTTTCCACCAGCCATATTGCATATAGTATAGCTTTACTTCCATTGCATTCTCTTGTTTTACCTTGCCAGCATATTCCATGTGCTGACCCTTTTTCGGGCTGCAACGTTTCATGTTGCAGACTTTTCAGACGACGAGTAAGATGCCCCTTTTTAGGTCGTGGTTCTATACTCAGTGATGCCGGTGGAGTTGATGGACTCACTTATCTTCCAAGCCTTCCGCTGTTATCGTATTAGATGGCCTTCAGCCATTTTTATTGTAATAAATTCATCGTTGGACTATCGATGTAATAAGTGTGTGATTGCTACTCTGTTATAAATCCTTCAAGTACCGTGCGTGTCAGCATTACTGATCCAGGGATGACACTGATGCACGGAGATCAGACTATTTGAGGTCTGGACGCTACAAGATGGTATCAGAGCACACGCTGACTGTAGGACACGACCACTAAGACAAGACCTAGAACACAATTCACTCTTCTCTTTCTGACTCCTCATCTTTTCTACTCTTTAGGATGGTGGAAGGAAAGCACAAGTTCATGCAACCGGATGATGACACACCTTTTGGACGACACCTGAAGGAAGTCACAAGATATCTCAATATTGGATTACCAAGTTTCACTGGAACCTACAATGCCACTCTATCTGAGGAGGAGCGTTGGTTGATTCAAGCCCAAGTTCCAGAAAGGACGTTCGCACCCGTCACCTCACTCATAGCATTTTCCTTTAATGCACCTACATGGAGCCTAGGAAGGAGCATGGCAGCCCACATTGCTATGGGAAGGATTGGAGAAGTCTACCAGCAGGAGCTAAAGGACACTATCTACCAGATTTGTGGACGCCGAGATGAGAATTGGGATATGATCAGCACACGGAAGGGTATATCCATTGCAACATTCATCCAGGAGTTGAACCATCACATTCGTCGCCAGGAGCACCAGATGTGTGCTGGGATGATAGATTTGAAGAAAGCCCTAAATAGGAATTTGGAGCTAGAGGAAGAACTCAAGTCTACACGCGACGGATATGAGGAGGAGATGAAGATACTTGTGGAGAAGAATGATGATTTGACCCGGAAGTTAGGAATACTCATGGGAGAAGAAGACGAGGAAGAAGAACCCAAGGAGATACCACCGGAAGACTATATCATCATAGATGACACGGATTCGGAAGCTGAGGATAGCAAGGATGAAGACTATGAAGATGAAGCTGGAGCAGATATTATGGAATCCTCTGCCGAGCAATATTTTTAGATGACCACCCTGTGACTAGTAGTATTAGATTTAGAGCACCTTTGTAACGATCGTTAGATTTGTAAGACCTTGTTTGAAATTGATTGGTGTGATTGATTGTGTGTATGTCTCATGTGCATATGGGTAGTGATTTTCCCTTAGACCTCTTTTCTATTCTAATCTCTTCCCTCTACACCCATCAGATGCCTCCAAGACGTGAATTCGAGTTTCCCCCTGAGCTCACCTAGTTGATCCAGCAGCAGAACACCCTAATGCAACTTCTTGTCCAGAACACTCAGAACAACCAGAACAACAACAACCCTCCACCACCACCACCCGTGGACAACCTGACACGTTTCTTAAGGTTGCGACCACCCGTGTTTGCTAGCAGCATCGAACCAATTGTGGCTGATGACTGGCTACGCAAGATTGGAAGGGATTTGACCACCGCCAATTGCTCGGATGCTGAGAAGGTGCGATTTTCCGCACACCAGTTGTCTGGACCAGCCGCAGCATGGTGGGAGAATTACACAACCACTTACCCCATAGCCAATGTGACTTGGGATCAGTTTCAACAAGCTTTTCGTACCACCCATGTCTCAACTGGAGCCATGAGTATGAAGAAGCAGGAGTTTCGCAATTTGCGCCAAGGGAAGCGTACTGTGGCCCAGTACGTGGATGAGTTTAGTACCCTGTCTCGTTATGCTCCAGATGATGTGGCCACAGATGCCAAGAAGCAGGAGGGATTCATGGAAGGGCTGAATGATGAGATGAGTGTACAGTTGATGGTGGCAACTTTCAATAACTACCAGGAGTTGGTTGACCGCGCCCTGATGATTGAAAGGAAGCATCAACAGATTGAGAGTCGCAAGAGGAAGTATGGGCAAGGAAAGTATAATTCTGGAGCTCAGCAGAAGCCCCGCTTTACCCCTAAAGCGGTAGGACAGTTTCAGCATACCCATGGAGGAAGTAGCTCACACAACCACAATGGCACCAAGAATGGCAATGTCAATGGGAATGGGAATGGAGCCAATGGAAACCAGAACCGCCCTACACAGTCCACACCCACCAAGAGGGATTTTAGCCATGTCACTTGTTACAAGTGTGGGAAGACTGGACATTATGCCAATGAATGCCCAGAAGTTAAGAATGGGAACGGCAATGGAAGCGCCGGGAAGCATCCCAACCCGTTCAACAAAGGACAAGTGAACCACGTGACCGTGGAGGAGGTAGAAGAGCAACCAGATGCTGTTGTCGGTAAGTTTTTGGTTAAGACATTTACCGCAATAGTTCTTTTCGATACTGGTGCATCGCATTCATATATTTCAAGGGGATTCGTAAATAGACATAGGATGTCCACCCGAGTTCTTAAGACCCCCATGTTAGTAAGTTCACCTGGAGCAGATTATATGGCACACCAAGGATGTTTTCAGACGCCATTGATCATAGGACGCCATACTTTCCCCTCTGACCTAATAGTCCTGGAGTCACAAGGATTGGATGTGATATTAGGTATGGATTGGTTATCAAAGTATGGAGGTAACATTGACTGTGCCAGTAAGTCTATTTTGCTCACCACCCCGGAGGGAAAAAGGATTAAGTATGTATCTAGGCATTCGCCTACAAGGACTCAAGTACATTCTCTCACGGGAGTTGTTCAGGAGGAAGTGCCAGTAGTGAAGGATTATCCGGATGTGTTCCCAGAGGAGTTACCTGGCATGCCACCGGATAGAGATATAGAGTTTTTGACTGAACTTTTGCCAGGCACCGGGCCAATTTCTAAGAGACCATATAGGATGCCTGCAAAGGATTTGGAGGAAATAAAGAAGCAGATTAAGGAATTACTGGATAGAGGATTCATACGCCCAAGTTCTTCGCCTTGGGGTTCACCAGTACTTCTAGTGGAGAAGAAGGATGGATCGTTAAGAATGGTTGTTGATTACCGAGGATTGAATGAAGTAACGATCAAGAACAAGTACCCATTACCAATGATCAATGATCTGTTCGATAGATTGCAAGGAGCTAAGATATTTTCCAAGATCGATCTGCGATCAGGGTACCATCAATTGAAGATCCGAGAACAAGATATACCTAAGACGGCCTTTACCACCAGGTATGGGTTGTATGAGTATACCGTTATGTCGTTTGGTCTGACAAACGCACCGACATACTTTATGAACCTGATGAACAAAGTGTTTATGGAGTATTTGGATAAGTTCGTCGTAGTGTTCATAGATGATATATTGATCTTCTCGAAGGATGAAGAGGAGCATGCAGAGCATTTGCGTTTGGTATTGGAGAAGCTTAGAGAACATCAGTTATATGCCAAGTTTAGCAAATGTGAGTTTTGGTTGAAGGAAGTCGGATTTCTCGGACACGTTATATCCGGAGAAGGAATAGCAGTAGATCCCGCCAAGGTGGACACTGTGACCAATTGGGAAGCACCAACAACAGTTGGGGAGATCGGGAGATTTCTTGGACTCGCGGATACTACCGGAGATTTATCGAGAATTTCTCGAAGATTGCAAAGCCAATGACGGAGTTGTTGAAGAAGGACACCAAGTTCAGTTGGACAGAAGAATGTGAGGCCAGTTTTCAGGAATTAAAGAAACGTTTGGTCTCATCCCCTGTGTTGATTCTGCCAGATCAACATAAGGATTATGAGGTGTACTGCGACGCTTCACGTCGAGGACTTGGAGCAGTTCTTATGCAGGAAGGAAGAGTTGTTTCGTATGCTTCACGATAACTAAAACCTCATGAGATGAACTATGCCACCCACGATTTGGAGTTAGCAGCTGTAGTGCATGCATTGAAGACGTGGAGACATTTTCTTATTGGGAACCATTGTGAAGTATATACGGATCACAAGAGTTGAAGTATATATTCACTCAGAAGGAACTGAACCTTAGGCAAAGGAGATGGCTGGAACTCATTAAGGATTATGACATGAGATTGCATTATCATCTCGGAAAGGCTAACGTAGTAGCCGATGCGCTAAGCCGTAAGAGCCATGTCAATACCCTAATGATGGAAGGATTTCCAAAGGAGTTAACCGAGAACCTACGAGAACTACGTATGGAGATAGTTCCGAGAGGCTATGTAGCATCATTAGAAATCCAGTCTACCCTGATGGATAAAATCAGAGAAGCTCAGAAAGCTGACAAGGAGATTGTGCTATAAAGGAGAGGATGAGCGAAGGAAAAGCTAAAGGTTTTCGTGAGGACGAACACGACACCTTATGGTTTGAGGATCGAATCTATGTGCCCAATGACCCGGAGATCAGGAAGTTGATTTTACAAGAGGCCCATGATTCAATATACCCGATTCACCCAGGAAATACTAAGATGTATTTGGATTTGAAGGATATTTTCTGGTGGACCGGTATGAAGAAGGATATTGCGGAGTATGTAGCAGTTTGTGATGTATGCCAGAGAGTGAAGGCAGAACATCAGAAGCCAGCCGGATTGTTACAACCTATGCCAATACCCGAATGGAAGTGGGAGAAGCTTGGCATGGATTTTATCACCGGATTGCCCAGGACCAAAGCAGGATATGATTCAATCTGGGTAGTAGTAGACCGATTGACGAAGGTAGCCCACTTTATCCCTGTGAAAACCACATATACCAGTGCAAAGCTGGCAAAGATATACATGACCAGAATTGTATGTCTGCATGGAGTTCCGAAGAGCATCGTATCAGATAGAGGAAACCAGTTTACCTCAAAGTTTTGGAATCAGTTACATGAAACCTTGGGTACCAGGCTAGAGTTTAGCACAACATTTCACCCGCGGACAGATGGACAGACGGAGAGAGTCAATCAGATTTTGGAGGATATGCTAAGAGCCTGTGCATTAGATTATGGATCCAGTTGGGATGACAACTTGCCCTACGCGGAGTGCTCATACAACAATAGTTACCAGGCCAGTTTGAAGATGGCACCGTTCGAGGCATTGTATGGAAGGAGATGCCGAACACCGTTGTCGTGGGATGAAGTTGGAGACCGACAGTTGTTTGGACCAGACTTAATCAAAGAGTCTAAGGAGAAGGTTAAGTTGATTCGAGATAGACTGAAGGTAGCTCAGTCCAGGCAGAAGAGTTATGCAGACTCGAAACGCAAGGAGGTAACCTATGATATCGAAGATAGAGCATACTTGAGAGTATCGCCTCTGCGAGGAGTTAAACGTTTCGGAGTTAAAGGGAAGTTAGCCCCGAGATTTGTGGGACCTTACCGTGTTTTGGAACGCATGGGAGAGGTTGGCTATAAGTTGGAATTGCCCGAAGGATTGTCAGGAGTGCACAACGTGTTTCACGTTTCGCAGCTTAAGAAGTGTCATGCGGAGATGGCCGACATACCGCTTAGAGACACAGTAGCCCTGGAAGCAATTCAATTGGACAGTGATTTGACCTACGAGGAGAAACCGGTTAAGATTCTCGAATTTTCGAGCAGAGTTACCCGCAGTAAGGTTATCAAGTTTTGCAAAGTTCAGTGGAGTCACCACACCGAGGAAGAAGCCACCTGGGAATGAGTAGATGATCTACGCAAGGACCACCCAGACCTATTCTCTAGCCAAGTCAAATCTCGAGGGCGAGATTCATTCTAAGGGGGGTAGGTTTGTAACATCCCAAATTTTCAATTTGGAATGTTATACATAGATCATATTGCATTTGCATTTTTTTGCATTTTTGTTCGTGGAGTTCCTCGAAATTCTAAGCAACTCAAGGACCTACGGAGAGAGTTGGGAATTTTACCGTTTTCGTATTTGAGTTCGCTCGAATACCGGTACGAGGACAGTGTGATTCTAATTATTTTTCTCTCCTAAAAATATTTCTAAATAAAATATATGAGCGTAGATAATATGACTTCTCCAAAATAACAGAAATATTGGAAGAAAAATATTAAAATCACTTTTGGTATTTTTCTGGATTTATTCGCGGATTTATTTGCATAGGAAAAATACGCGTTTTTCAAAATTGCATTTAGGTCCGGGAAAAATGTTCACTTTGTCCTAAATATTATTAGAGGACGGTGAAAATTTATTTCGGGAATTTTGGAGTCCGTTTGATATTTCTTTCGTTAGTTTTTCTGCGTCGGGACTCTTTTAGAAAAAAAAGGGAAACCGACCTACTCTCGTACAGGGTCGGGAGACTGGGCTTTATAAGCCGCAGCCCTGCCGGCCCAACTCGCCTCGCCCCGCCCCGCAGCCGCCCGAAACCCTAGTCGCCGCCGCCGCCGCCTCCCGTCGCCCCGCAACCTGCGCCGCCGCCTCGCCAGCCCGCCGCCGCCGGAGCATCGCCGCCCCGCCCGCCGGAGTCCGCCGGAGTTGAGGTAGTTTTTTTTCGGTTAACCGATCGGTTTGTTTAGGAAAAACCTAGATCTTTTTTTTTCTAGATATGATCGGTTCGGTTTTTCGGTTTAGTTAAAAAGCGGACGTTCGTCCGTACGTTCGTTTTAACGAACGGTTTCCGTTAGTTAACTGCAGACAGCGAACGTTCGTTCGTTAGCCTGTTCGTCGTTTTTCTTTTTCGGGGTATTTATCCGCGGTTATTCTGATCGCGATTTCAGCCCTGATCTTGTTTTTCGTTTTTCTTTTCGCTCGAGAGTCGGAATCAGGTGATTCAAAATCCCAGATCTTCATCTCGAAGCCCTCTTTACGTTTAACCAACTTGAACAAAGTTTTGGCTACTGTAAAATTTGACTTTAGGCCAACTAGTAATTCGGAGCTCGTTTCTTTTGCAGTTGAGTTTCGTTGCCTCTTTCGAGTTGATTTTTTTTTTGCAAACCGGAGTTCTTAAGTTGAACTTTCTGGTTAGATCTCTTATCTGAGTTTTACCCGTGCATTAGTTAAGTACTTATTGTATGCTTGTTTGATTGCGATAGAGTACCCGGAGTGCGCCGCTTGCTACTTTGAGTCTCTAGGTTTTGCAGATCATCAGCAAGGCAAGTAACACTTTGATCATACTTTCCAATTACCCAGTTTTCATTGCATTAGTCAAACCCTCACACATTGCATGAGTAGGATCAATTAACTTGTGGGACTGGGAAGTAGTTGAGGTAGTACCTATTACCTGCATTGCATTCAAACCCTTGGGAGTTACTTCTATGTTTGCTGTTAGGACATGCTATGCTCGTAGACGTGGTTTGGGTTTGAGTGAAATCCATGACAGATGTGAGTTGTTAATTAATGGTTCAACTTAAGGTGGCAACATTAATACACATCTGGGTGGATTGACGCATCTGGGTATTCCATGATTGCCTGTTTTTCTTTTGGACCGCACCCAGGCTCAAAGGGATCATGAGATTTTTCATACTAGAAACTTCCGTGTGCAGCCACATGCCAATATGGGCTCTGGCATAGTTGAGTAAGTTGTGGGAAACCTTTCCATGATGGGCTAGCAGATGTAGTTGGGTTTTGTAGGTGTACCGGCCTATCTATTTGGTTAAGGGGACCTCTTCGGAAAGACTGTGTCTCGGTCATCCGTTTCTCAAACACCATGCAGTGCGAGAAACCAAACGGAGGCGGTCGAGTCTTGTGGGGAAAAGTGCACAAACCTCTGCAGAGTGTACAAACTGATCATGATTAGCCGTGTCCCCGGTTATGGACGTCTTGAGTATCTAGTACTTGGATTATCATGTGCATCTCAACATGTTACTTTAATTAATTTTGTTGGGTTTAAGGATTACTTTAATTGGGGTTGAGAGGATGTCTATCTTCTCAACGATGTTTCAACTACCATGATAGTTAATTAAAATCTATTCCTTTGAAGTAGGGAAAAATTGGCTTTACGCAAAAACTTAACCATAGAGCTTTCCACCAGCCATATTGCATGATATAGTATAGCTTTACTTCCATTGCATTCTCTTGTGTTACCTTGCCAGCATATTCCATGTGCTGGCCCGTTTTCGGGCTGCAACGTTTCATGTTGCAGACTTTTCAGACGACGAGTAAGATGCCCCTTTTTAGGTCGTGGTTCTATACTCAGTGATGCCGCTGGAGTTGATGGACTCACTTATCTTCCAAGCCTTCCACTGTTATCGTATTAGATGGCCTTCAGCCATATTTATTGTAATAAATTCATTGTTGGACTATCGATGTAATAAGTGTGTGATTGCTACTCTGTTACAAATCCTTCAAGTACCGTGCGTGTCAGCATTACTGATCTAGGGATGACACTGATGCACGGAGATCAGACTGTTTGAGGTCTGGTCGCTACATATGGTTTGAAACCCTGAACAGAGGATGCCCTCCTCTCGGAGCAATAATTTCCTGTTTACACAATTCGAAATCCAGGCATCTTCTCAAATATTGATATTTTGTCCATTCTCAACTCGCCATACATAACCATGTTCTAGAGAGTTGATTCCCGCCATAATACTTTGCCAAGTGAAGGAGGGGTCCTTTTAAAAATTGCATTCTTCAAATCACCATCAGGGAAAATACTTAACTCTCAATATAGTAGCACATAAAGAATCAGAGTTATCCAGGAGACACCACACTTCTTTAGCTAACAACACAAGATTAAAACAATGTACATCCTTGAAGCTCATACCTCCTTGTTTTTTTGGAACACACATCTTTCATCAGACCATCCAATGTGTTCTCTTCCGGTTGTCCTCGTCACCCCATCAGAAATGCATCATCCCGTCAATGATTTCTTTTCAATGAAAAAGAATTTTAAAGGCAAGCATAGCATAGGTGAGAATATGTTGTACAACAAATTTGAGGAGAGTTTCCTTCCCTCGGGAATTGAAAGCATTTGCTTTTGTCCATGCCGACGTTAGCACACAAACTTAAATATTGTCATTGAGGGCTTAAGTTTAAATAATATTTGTCGTTGAGGGTCTAAGTTAAAATGTTCAGAGTTGTAGAAACTTGCTCCTTGTCTTCCACTTTGTATTGGGACTAAAAAGATGTTAGATTTTTTAACACTCACCATCTACCCCGAAGCGGCACAAGAAGAGTCCAAAAGCAATTTTAAAGCCTCAACATTCATGGCTTTAGCTCCCATGAAAATCAAAGAATCATATGCAAAGAGGAGATTGAAAAATCAACGGGGCATGTGTGCTAACCTTAAATACAGAACTATTTTCATTTTTCTCCGCATCTCTGCTAACCGATTTGGTTCACTAGTGTGATAGATTATGTGGTTAAATCATGTAATCATTTTATTTTATATGAACCGGTTGCGAGCTTTTCTTTTTGCCAAACTTTGTCTTTCTATAGTTTAACAAAGAAGGATCCCGCCGACGCCGTCGCAGGTCCGCCTCCTCTCCGGTGGCCCTAGGGCCATGGGGGCGCGGTGGATCTCGGCAAGGGTCGGCGGAGGGCTCCGTTTTAGTCGTTTCTTTCAGTTTTGCTAGGGTATGTGTCCTGCTCAGGAAGACGAGACGGCGGTGGCTACCTGAAGATGGAATAAAGGTCTCCCCGCGTAGCCCCCGTTCCGGCGGTGCGTCTAGCATCATTGGTGGGCGTGTGGAGGTGTGTCTCCGGCGGATCTATCTTTGGTGGATTTGCTCGGATATCGTCGTTGTTCATCTACGTTCGTGTGTCTTCGGATTGGATCTTTCTGATCTACGTTATTCTTCATCTCCGGCGGTTGCTGTTCTGGTGCGCTGGTCCTACGGGGCCTTAGCACGACGACTTCCCGACTGTCTACTACAACAAGTTGTGCCCGGCTCCGGCGATGGAGGGGTGATGATGGCGGCGCGCCTTCGGCTCGCTTCAGTGCTGGTAGTCGTCGCTAGGTGGTCTATGGATCTGGATGTAATTTCTGTTATTTCTGGTATTTGTTGTACTACCATGATCGAAGATGAATAGATTGGAAATTTTCTCGCAAAAAAAAACAAAGAAGGATCGGTATATCTTTATCTTTACCTACTAATAAACCAGCTATTGGTTCTGGCCGTCCGTCATGGTTGTTTTGCAAAAAAGCCCCTCGGTTTACATGAAATCAACCCACAGTCCATATAATAATATAAAGTCAATCGAACCGGTATGGGCGAGATAAAAGAAAAAAACAGCTCTCGATCTGGCCCGTATGCCGCCATCCCATGTTATCCTCCTCCCCGAGCCCCCTCGCTCGATCCCGAGCACCTCATCCTGCTCCTCATGCCGGGTCCCGCACCACCACCGCCGAGCTCCAACCGTGGCCCAGTACCTTCTCCCGCGCGTCCTATCTTTCTTCTGCTCCCTTCTCTCGCCCCCCCTCTCAAATCTGGTCTCTTTCAGGAACAACATCACCATGGATCCCGATGTGGAGCTCCACTGCGGCCCGATCTGACCAGGGAGCGACCAGATCCGTGCGTCTCTGCCTCGCTCCGCGCGCTTCCATGGTCCGTCATCTTCCTGAACGCCGGCGCCACGCTCAGCTGCCGCCGTCCCCTGCCATGGCCGGCTCCCTCCTCCCAAACGGCATGCCATGGCCACCTCCCTAACTCTCCTGCAGGTGGGCCTTTGCGGCTCTGGCCCAGTAGATTAATGGAGGGCGCCACTGACGTCGGTTCATGCCTCGGTGATCCTCACCAGCGGAATTTGCCAGCTATTTTATTCCTATCACGATATTCTCAGTTTTGATGTAGGATTAACTCCCAGCACCTGTACATGAGCCCCAAGGCACTGCGTGAATTTGATGACTCGCCAATATTGGGCCGGTCCTACATAGCTGACCCGCTCCATTCTATTCGGAAGCTCCATCGGGAAAGCACCAAGGTAAAAAACCACCACTGGTTTCCTCCTCTCCCCTCTAAAGATATGTATTTTTCTTGCTTCTATGATGCGACTGAAATATATGAAGTATTGTGCTTTTCTTGCTTGCATCGTAGACATTAATTTGTAGGGCTCTAGCATATATGTTTATCACGAGACTGAAATTTGTGGCTCAATGTAGAAAACAAAACAGTGACAAGTATTGAACAGAGAGTAGAGAAGAGAAGAGCCAAGTCTAGGTAGATAAAAAAGGAATGCAATTGCAACGACTAAGTTGATTCAAGCCCGCTCCTTGCCATGGCGAAGCTGTGATGTGGGATGGCGCCATGGCAGTGGTGATCCAGCCCAAAGCCACGATACAAGTAGGAGCACTCAATATGACCTCGGGTTTAATTTTCTTCCTTAATTCCACGGGTTCCCATTGGTTAGTATTTGCTGGTTAACAGATGGAATTACACAATAATTAAAAAAGATGGATTCATACCTTAGATGGTTGGGATCTGAATGTGCTTAGCTAGATTGATCATCTATATAGTACTAGATTGGTCAGACCACATGTGCATGTATATAGTCCTGAAGCATGTTGCTTTCTTCAAGTGATTGCATTCAAAGCAGTGAAATAATAATGTGTACTGATGAATAAATGAATATGAGTATTGTCGTATTTGACATTTTATCGCTCCAAGCTATCGCAAGAGATGCCACCTCTCTTAAGTTGATTGACGTATCCAGGTTAACATTATTAGCGCACAATCAGAAAACATCTCTAATATGCACATTCATTGTAAAAGAAAGCCGTCAATACGCCAACTTATAATAAGAAAATGTTTATCTGCTGGTATGGTATTTGATCTCATGTATGGGAGCAGAGGTCATGGGACTGAATAGAGGCGTAACATACTAAAAATTTATTAACAAACTGCATGTCAGTTATCTGGTCAGCAACATGTATTGGCCAATTAGTTAGTCAAGCATACTAGCAGGTAGTAGTGAAAGTGAATGCTTCATGCAGGTGGCTAATAAAATTTGGAAGTACTCACATGCAGTCCAGTTGACCAATTTTGCTAGAAGACAATGCACACTGGGTTTATAAACTTTAAATTTCCTCAGTGAATTAATAATGTGTACTGATGAATATTGTCCAGTTTGACAGTTCGTATATGTGGTGAAGGTATTTTGGAGGTAATTGACATAGTCCCAGTGAAGGGTGGGGGGCATCAGGGTGATGATGGATATAGGAGATGAGGCAGATCCTTGGCAAGATCTTAGACAATGGTGCGCTGTCATGTCATTGTGAATAATTCACAGCAAGGATGCGGTGACCAGTGAGGGTGAGGAGGTAAAAACAAACACATGTACTTATTGTTTTCTTTGCCTATTTTTCTGCCATGGCAACATTTTTAGTTTATTCCCATTGCAATGCACGGGCAATCTTCCCCTCTACGATCGTGTCGTACTGCTCCGACGCCATCCGACACAACCGTCGCGTGGTGGAGGAGGGCCTCCTCAAGTACATCGGGGAAGCGGTGAGCGCGGGCGCTGCCTCATGTTTTGCTGAGTCATCCATTCCAGTTTCCAGCTGTGTGTGCGCGCGCTGTCTGGTGCTTGTGTTTTATTGTATTCGTGAGCAGAACCACAACATGTTCCAGGTATTAACTGAGAGAGTGTGCTCCTATTTGCGTTCTGGTCAGTGTATTTTCCTTTGTGGGGGTAGTGCTCTGGTGGATGGGTGGAAATCCTGATTGGGGTTATGATGATTCTTTGAAGTTCTATTAGCATACGAGTACATTACCAGTAGTATATTAGTCAGTTGATCCGCTAAACTGGTGCTGACTGAATTTTGTGTTGCGTGACAGCGCACCGAATCATCCCGGGTGAGCATGGGATGGACGCACCGCCGCGTGGAAATCATCATCACCGGACAGGAAATGTAGGGGATCACAGGGCAACGAGTAACTAACAGTCTGCCACAACTCCTAGCCCACTCCGATATTGTAATTTAATTGCTTTATTGATCAATCAATCATAGGCTACAATTAAGCAGTGTAATTTGGATGTGCAACACGAGAGACCATGTGACTGAATTGGTGGTATAGTAATACTAGCCTGATACAATTATCAGATCCTTTTGTCCTGTCAAGCAGATGTTCTTTTGTCCTGTCAAGCAGATGGTTAAATACTGGACAAGTAGAGCATGTCATTTTTCGTGTGCAGTCCACGTTGACAAGCCTGCAAAGGCTACTTCAAGTCAAGTGGCTTTAGAATTTCTTTACTATGTGTACTCATGTAGTATTTAGGATAAAATATTATTTAGGTTACTTCTTTCTCACTTTAACTTTGATGCCTAAATAAGCACATTTTGCTACATAATTGTGCTTGCAGTCATTTGTGATTCTTAGTTCATTATATGATCACAAGACATAAATTTAGAACTTTGGGCACCTATGTGCTTTAATATTCTTGCACCCTTTTATTCCTTGATTTTTTTTCATTAAAGATGTGTCAAGTTAGTGTATAATTATTTTCATCAGAGCTTGTAACATGGCATGGTTTTAATGATACCAATAGCTTCATTCGTTGTGATCCTAGGACCTGGACATACCCTTCATGCCGATAAGTTTTTTTGCTTATACTCATGGTTCAGGGTGTGCAGTAGTAACATTGACATGGTGTATGGATTTTTCAGAAGTCGAGTAATCGGGACCGTTGTGCTACCTATTCGTTATCCATCCATACTGCCTAGAAGCCTGCCGCTTTTTCCGATGGTCTTTGCGGATGGCTGTTGAGCCCATCTCAGATGAATAGCTGGATACCAGGATGTAGCGCCATCATTTATCCCTAACAAAATTGAAGTTTTATCTTTGGTAGGACAGCGTAGTTCTATATATTATATTCAATATAGTTACTTGCAACTTCTCAAGAAATAACTGTTTTGCAACTATAAAAGGACGACCAGACTGGCTTAAGGGTATAGCTTGTAATATGATGCCAGTTCTTTAATTAGTCGTTTCATGCCATTTGAAATGTTTTACATAACATATTGGACAAGTATCACACGTCACTAGAGATGAGGGTATGTGGAGGTAAATTTTAATATTGATGCCAGTTCTTTAAGGACAAGTATCATATATGACAACTATACCTTATTTCTGCAGAGTTTAATATAACAAGTGACGCGTACCGGTATGTGGAGGTAGATTTTGCAATTTTATCCTGTTGCAACGCACAGGCATATATATTTTAAAACATTATAACTGGACACCTTAGGAGCCCCCTCATGCTATCAACCTTTGGAGCCGTTCGATTTCATGTAATGATCGTCTCTGGCCTTTGGATGCGCAGTGAATTTTTCTAAATGCTTCCGTCCCCGCAGCTTCCTGAGGGCAGCTACTCCTGTAACATTTTTGGAGTAACGTGGTTAACTGGGCCAAACAGCCCACCTAGCATACCCGTCGGCCAAGCGAGGGAGTGATTGCTGCGCTCGCTAACCCTAACCCCTAAGCAAGACGAGCGGTGATGGCAGCGGCGGCGGCGAGGCCCTTGTGGCCGCGATGTTGCTAGGCTATTTCTATCATGCTGAGTGCCGGTCTTCGCTAAAAGGGATCCATCGACGAGGGTTACACAGAAGATCGACCGAAGAAGGGAATCTAATGACGGTGGAAGGAAGAGCAAGAGGGGGCATCGAGGCTGGTCGTCGCCGCGAGGATACTGGCGCCCGTCCGCATGGTGATGGCACGGTGGCGGAAGAAGGTTCCTGGCGTGCCGCGCGCTGGCTGCCGTCTCCACCCGCGTCTGCGCGAGAAGACAGGTATACCATCGAGCTAAAATACATCTAGATACATCCCCTTTTATTCATTTTGATGACAAGTATTTCCGGACGGAGGGAATACTAGTCAATGATAATGAAGAGCTCGGGGTTTACCGTCTTTTCGAAGAGAGAATGGCTAACAAAAAACGAGCTCAACACCGACGACCCATTTTTAGCTACCCTCTACTGTACAAAATTAATCCTATGCTCGATAAATTAGACTGCGGCATGTCAATGGGTGATGCTGATGGGTGATGCTGATGAGCTGTGCCCGTGCATGAGCCAGCGCTCGGGCGACCTCCTCGTCGCCGGGCACCTCCTGCAGCAGCCCCTCGTAGTCCAACACCGACGCCTCCCAACGTCCCAGCCGATCGTTGCACGCGGCCCTGCGCAGGCGAGCCTTGCCGTAAGACGGACGCACGCCCAGCGCCGCGTCGCAGTCGCGGAGGGCGGCCTCCCACTCCCCCAGCTTGCACCGGCACGCCGCGCGGTTGCACAGCAGCGTCGCGTTATCCGGATGCTCCCGCAGCCCTTCCTCGTAGGCCGCGCACGCCTCGCGGAGCTTGCCGGCCTTGAAGAGAGCGTTGCCTTTGTCCCGCGCCGACGCCACCGCCTGGGCCTGCCGCGCCGCGCCGGCGGCCTCCCTGCTGCTTGGGCTGACCCGTACCGCCTCGTTGGCTGCCGCCACCGCTGCCTCCAGCCTTCCCATGGCCATGTCGACGAGTGCGCGCGTGGCGAGCAGGTAGGCACAGCTGCCTGCGCCGAATACCTCAACGTGCCGCTCCGTCTCTTCCTCCATGCCGCCGCCGTTCTTACCGAGGACGGTGTCCGCTTCCTCGGGCCTTTGTAGAGACAGGAGGGCCTGGGCTTGGTAGCACGCCAGCTTGGGCGACGCGTCGGCGCCGGCGGAGACGGCGGCCTGGGCGTCCCTGAGGAGCCTCTGCCAGCTGCCGCGCCCGCGTGTCTCGTCGCATTTGGCGACGAGTGCCTGCACGGCGTGCGCCCGCGACATGTCTTCCGGGCTGACCTCGTGCGTAGCCAGCTTGTACTGCTTGGCCGCGCGGTCGCCGTGGCCTGTCCGGAGGTAGATGGTGCCCAAACGGTGATGCGCCCGGCCGAAGGATGGGTCCACCTTGATGGCCTCCCTGCAGTCGGCGACGGCGTCCAGGAGGCGGCCCATGGCCATGAGCGCCGCCGCCTTGTTGCTCCAGTACGCCGGCTTGCTGGGGTCGACTGCGATGGCCCTCTCGTAGTAGTCAACGGCGTCCACATAGTTTCCGGCCATGTACTCGTCGTTGCCCTTCTTCTTGAGCTCCTCGGGGTCCTCGCGCACCGATAACGCGCGGCAGAGCACCGCCTCTCTCTGCTTCGGCTTCGGCTTTGGTTTGATGCCGGCATTGCTGTTTTGGGTGGTTTGCAGCTTGATCTCGTCGGCGGTCATGGGCAGGAAGTCCAGCACGTCGTTGCGATTGGGGGTGACAGCTCCCGGGGCCCGCAGGTTGCCCAGGCTACCGTAGAGCATGACGTTTCCCGACGACGCGCGCACCAGCGTCGGACATGATGCATCACCATTGTTGCTATTGGGATGATAGTTCTGCCGATGTTGGTGGTGCTGCCGGTGCTGATGGTGGAGATGGTTGCTCTGCGGGTGCTGGTGCTGGTGCTGGTGCTCGTGGTGGGCAGGAGCGGCGGCCGCTTTGGGGTTGGATAGAACGGCGTCGCCGGTGGCGGGTGGGGCGGAAGAAGAGCGGACAGAGTTGCTGCCCCGACGACGGAAGAGGTGGCCAAGGCCGCAGCCGGAGCTCTTGCCGACTGCGTCGTCGTCGTCCAGCCCCATATGGATGCGACACGGCGCCGGCACCTAGCTGCTAACACATGCCGCATGCGAGTGCCATTGTCGATCATGCATATGGCGGTGAGAGGCAAGGAGCAACACGCGGGGTTGCACATTCTTTTCCACCTCTCCCTATTTTTAGCCTCGGCAGAACGTCTCAAGCCTTCAAATCCTCGCTCTGCAAACAAACAAACTACCTACAAAAACACTGCCTCAATTCTGCACACATGCTAAATTTGCGTAACTATACAAATCACTAAACCATGAGGCGTGGTGTTGTCACGCCCATCCATTAAGGAATTTTATAATATATACTCCTTCCGTTCGAAAATATTTGTCATAAAAATATGTATGTATCTATAACTAAAATACATCTAGATACATCCTTTTATTCATTTTGATGACAAGTATTTCCGAACGGAGGGAGTACTAATTAGAGAACAGATATATTTGAGATATTACTTTAGAGTATTTTATATTAAGTTTCCGGTACATAAGGAGAGTGACGTTTCGGCTTCTATACACACCTATTATGATATATGTATAAAAGACACATTTTTAAATGTTAAACATTTGAGAAAAATACCGCATGAACATCCGAACAACCTATGTCCGCACACAAAATTTCGATGAAAAGGGACATTTTTTATGACACATTTAAAAAGAATAAAATAAATGCCTCATGAATAGCTGTAATCAAGCATCGAAATTGTCTTTTTTTTTACATAAGCCACAAAAAAAATTACTTTTTCATCGTAACTTGTGTATGCACATGTAATGTTCGAATTGTACTGTTGGTATAATTCTTCCGAAATTGAGATTTATTTTCATGTGAATACAAAATAGTGCTACTCCATCGTAATACTATATTGGTCCTCCGCAAAAAAAGAGGAAACGATATTGGAGGCAATATTTTATATGCAGTAGAACAATTTAATAGCTTATGTTCAAATCGATATATAATAGGTTTGATTACATGCATACACATTATGTGAACTGAGTATATCAGTACACCACCGTATAGGCATGACAGTATAACACGTGCCAGCCCTATCTATATCTATCTCCACTTCTCCACTATTATTAAGCAATCGAGTTGTGGCAGAAACATTACATCTCAACCATACATCCGCATCTCTCAATGAACCGGATTGCGTCAATGTTGTATCACATCATTTACCATAATCAATTAGAAATAATTACCATAATCTACGCCATCGTAATTACGCAATAATTACCACGATCTCGTTCCAATATGGACCTATTTTAATCATATCAATTAGCAATAATTACCATGATCTACGTCATCGTTTTTTAAACCCAGCCTTGCATACTGCGTACATAGAAAAATATATCAATTAGCAATAACTAGCACATATGTCCGTGCGTTGCAACGGGAAAAAAATGATGTTTTGTGCAAGCATAATGTTCTACAACACCGTATTCACTATGAAGAACATGCTGCAATGCAGCATCCTTTCACAAAATGAACAAAAAATAAGATGAAATTTAGCCATGTTATATTTCTTTGCCGAGCATAATCGCCCACTAATTCCATTTAAATATAATCCTTCCTTTAATTACCATGAAGTCCTTACCCATTTTAGCCGGGAATCAAATCTTTCTTTTTCTAAATTAGTAGCCCCAACACATTGAATTCTACGGATCCTTCCTTTTAATTATCCTACATTTTCACCTCAAGTCCTTCCTTTAATTAGGCTCATCTATTTGAATATTCTATTTATTAAGACCACAATCTTTCATTTAATTATTCCACCGATTTACCCATAATCATTTCTTTAATTAGCCACATCTATTTAAATATTTTATTTAAACCCACAATCCTTTCTTTAATTAGCTTATTCGGTTAATTAGCTCACCCTAAACATGATGAATGCCACTCGTATATTTAGAGCGAGTTGGGATTTGTAAATAAGAATGGTGCATACGTTCTTTGGTTGTTACATGAAAGATCCGGACATTAGGTTCGGTGTTCAATTCTCACAATGTTATTTTATTTTGACCCAATTATTTTTCAAAGTCTGTATGAAAGCCCGTAAAAAGCCCATCAACATACAAGTACCTGGCTCAGATTGCTTAGCCGGTGTATGAGCCATCAGTATGAAAATTATCGTGCACTCAAACCAAACAAAAAGGACTGAACTAAACCAAGAATACCTATTCCCTTTGATAGTAAAGTATAGATATAGATTATCATGATCTAAACCATCAATTGTTTTTTGAAACCCAGCCTCGTGTACTGCATAAATAGAAGGAAAAAAGAAAAGGCATGGCCCATGTTCGCATGTAGGCAGAGACAAATGTGGAAACCAAATCGCTCGTTTCCCTGTTTGTTCGGATCACAGGATTGATCAGACCCTGGCCTTAATTTTGATCGTTCCTTGACTTCCGCCACTTCCTTCTTTTCGTTCATCTGTTTGACTGTTCGTCGTCTTTGACGGCTCGCCTCTTAGTTTGACTCTCCTGGTCTTCTCGTCCCGAGGAACGACGACGACGTGGGTCTGTAGCGTTACGCGGCCACGCAGGTACGAGCACATCTTCTTGTGCAGTGGCGCCTATGCCTTCGTATGTACTGTTTTGCTATTCTTCCTATTATGTTCTAAACCTAAAAATTCGAATATCGATTGATCGAACAAGGGAATTGTCACATACTTGCATCATCGGTGCTAATTTTAAAAGTTAAGTATTCCTTTTAATTTCAGCATCATGAGTCTTAGGCAAAAACTACGTATGTAATATTTTATTCGATATGCACACTGATTTTGGATGTACATGCCTGTTTCTTTGATACCATTTTATATATACGTATTTTAATCAATCCTCCTCCCTCGACACTTATGCCACCGCTCCCTTTCCTGTGATCTAATTTTCTCCCAATTTTATAACTCTATGATACGTGCATTGCACGTGCACACTTACTAGTATTAATATAGAAAGATCCAAAGGGGCAGATTCAATTAATTTCGGCCATTAAATCACGTTAATCCAACGACCTAGGCTGCTTCAATGTCGAGCGCTCAACACATTTAGCATGCAGTTAATTTCATGCCAAATATAGTATTAATCACATAATAACACGCAATTAGTATCCTACTTAATATCCGCATGCACTTAATATACTTCCAAATTAACGTGCATTCCACGTACACATTGACTAGTTTAACAAAAAAAGGAGAGGCTAGTTTTTTTTTTTGAAAAACTGGGGATTAATTCATCAACTGTCAAGGTAGTACAAAGAACATCAGAAATAAAAATACATCCAGGTGAGTAGACCACCTAACGGCGAGTACAATCACTGGAGCAAGCCGAAGGCGCGCTGCCATCCTCGCCCTCTCTCATTGGAGCGGGGCAGACATTGTTGTAGTAGACAGTCGGAAAGTCGTCGTGCTAAGATCCAATAGGACCAGCGCACCAGAACAACAACCGCCGCCGATGAAGAGAAGCGTAGATCAGAAGGATCCAACTTGTAGACAACGAACACAGACAAACGAAGACATGATCCACGTGGATCCAGCAAAGACAAGTCGACCGAATCCCGCGAGATTCGCCGGAGGCAAACCTCCACAGGCCCTCCAACGATACTAGAAACACCATCGGGAGGGGGTAGACGGGGAGAATCTTATTCCATATTCAGAGAGTCGATGTCGTCTTACCTCTTTGAGTAGGACACAAACAATAACTAAACTAAAGAAAGTAGGAAAAAATGGAGCCCTCTCACCGGCAAGGGCCAGAATCTACCCTGCCTCCATGGCCGCAAGACAACATGAGATGAGGTAGACCGATAGAGGCACCAACATGGGGCACGAGAAACCCTAGCCAAAGGGTCCTCTTTCTTCTTCTTATTTTGCGTGGGTCCTCTTTCTTCCACGGGAAGAAACAAAACGATCCTCGATAATTTTGATATCAATTGTCCTAAATGCAGACATGCTTTGCTTCCTGATTTCCAACAATTGTAATGTAGAATAAAAAAACATGCTCAGACTCAAAAAATATTATGAAAATAGGTCATTGCCTAAATATAATAATTGTCAGCCCAACAACTCAGTCGGTCGCTTGAAGCCGCACGATGTAGCAACCCACGTCCGGCAAATCTACCCACGAGGCCATCCAAAAATCATTACAGAAAACACTTGACATTTTTGTTACAACGGATGATTCCTCCCCTCGTCGACACTCGAGAACAGGGAAGTTGTGTCCACGCCGCCCCGCCACCTAGTGGCAGTCGGACCTGCCGGAGATTTGCGTTCGTCGACCGACGAGCTCGCGGCGGAGCTCCCCCAACTACCACCGTGCTTGGATTGATGCAGCATCATGTCTTATCTCCGTAAGATGTTGCTGGCTGCCATGGATCTCAGCTCGAGTTGTGATGCTGGGATGAGCTTCGCCGCCCTTCCTCCCCGAGTTTCTTCGGGCCCGCTCGACGCTAGTGGTAGTGAACCGGTGCTGCAGCAACGCTACATGAACCCTGCGATGTTCTTTGGGCATGCATCACGCCATGACCGAGATGAGTTCGAGGTAGTGAGAATATACTCCAAACCTCTAGATGCATCCTCTCGTAAAATTGTTGCAATGATCCCTTGATCTTAGTTGTACATGTATACTTTACTACAAAAAATTGAGTTGGATGTTTCTAAAATTGAATGATGCTAGTACAGGTTTCTAAATGTTTCTGAAAAATGCTACAAAGACACATCCACATGCTACATGATACATAGGCACTCTTTAACATTTCTTATTTCTCTTTATTATATGGAAACACTCGTATGCTACTATAATATTTCTTGTAATCATTCTTCTAGGTACAAATGCACTCCGAGTCATGCTGATAATATCTGATAGGATTATCTTCAAACAAGCCGCAATAACTTTTGAAATAACCATATACACCACATTGCACAAACTGATTGGTCTAAACTCAGTTACCTTTTCTGGAGAATTAACCTTGGGATCATTACAATTGCAGTATCATTTCACCCATCAGGTATAGTACAAGTATTCACCATCTCGAGTACCTCTTCGGTTGGGAATCGTCCAACATAGGCCAAAATCTTTGGTAAAAAATAGTCTGTAGGCCATCCGGACCCAACACTTTTAAATCTCCAATATAAATAGGGCCTTTTGAACCTCTTTTGGACTATAAGGGACGAGAAGAGCATTATTCATGTCATATGTCACTTTCTCTTCTTACAAGAGATAGAACCTCCGTAATCGGTTGAGCAACTTCTGAGGTGAAAATGTTAGCAAAATAGAGTGAGGCGTTTTGGTTCCCATACTCATCTCCCCCAGTAAATTAAAAAAATACTACAAAAAATACAAATTTGGTGCATGAGGTTCGCTTCAAATTTCAGCTCATTTGTGCATTTGACTGGCTCTCCGCAAAAACAATAAATTTGGGCTCGGTGAAATAGTTTACTATTCATCTATTATTCTGGCCCAATTTGTTTGTTTTGCTGAGAGCTTGTCCAATTGATCTTCACCCGCAAAAAAAACATATGTCCAAATGATATGAAATTTGAGCGGACCTCAGGCACCAAACCATCTTTCATGAATAAATAGTCGGTTTTTGAATGAATTTTACAAGTATTTGTTTTAAATTTTCTCTTAACCAGGTGGAGATGAGTCTGAGTTCAGAAATGTATATTCGTAAAATACCCCATAATGTGGTTCTTCATATCTGTATTTTGCATCCAAACATCATTGTCATCAAGCAACTTTTTGATCTGATTTCTCTTCTTTATAGCCGTTGCCGCATTATGGAAAAAAGTATTGCCATTACCATGTAATAACAAGTTTACACGACCTCATTGTAACCAGTAAATCCTCCTCTTGCTCCAAAAGATTTTCAATAAGGACAAGAATCTCTTTTTGTCGCGCTTGAGAATCCATATTCATGGTACCCATTCGTAGCTTTTTTTGACTTTATTAATTCTTCTTTTCAGTCCTCTGAAAAAAAAATCATGGTCCCAGGTGTGCAAATCCACATTCACTATCGGGAACTACTAGACGCACGATACTATATGCCGACGTTGAGACGATGGACAATCTGATGGTTGGATTTGCCACATCACATCTCTGAAAAGGATCGCGTGTGTAGCAGCGCTCTTCACTATCCCGTTACGTTCGGAGCAACTCCAACCCGCCGACCCATTTCGTCCGCGTGTGTCCGTTTGGGTCACGGCGGACAGAAAAGTCGGGCCAACGCGCCGACCCAAACGGACGCGCGTCCGCTTTTTGTCCGCCTGTCGACCCATTCCCGACCGAATTTTGAGCCTGATTTGCGTCGGCGCGGACAGGAAGCGGACGTGCGCAGCGCGCGCCTACTCCTCCCCGTGGCCTGCGAATCGGTGGCACATTGGCCGTTATCTTCCAGCCTATTGATAGCAAGCCCTCGCCCGCCCCACCCCATTGCCGCTGCCGCCCAGTTCCGGTGTATCGGCCAGTAGTCTGTGCCTCCACCCCTCCCCCCAGCCACCGCCTCGACGCTGGGCCACCGCAGCTTCCCACCCCCATTCTGACGTCACCGCGAGCACAAAGTCGGCACCCCGTGGCACCGGCCAGCTTCTTCGTCCGACGTCGCCACGCTCGCCAGACGCCGCAATGCTAGCCGGACGCCTCCAAGCCAACCACCTAGTCTAGGAGAGGCGCGCATCTCTTCACCATCCAGCTTCTTCATCAATGCCCACAAGTTGTTCGATAATTTGTCTCAAGGTACAAATGGACTCCGGAGTTCTTTTCTACATTTTTCTGTGCGACTCTGACGGTTCCTCATCCGATGAGGAGGAGATGCTAGATGCCGTGTTGCTCCATGACCACTTTAATACGCAGTTGTCGTTGTTTCGAGGCACATTCCGGTGTTGAATCGCAACTGTGAGAGCGTCCATTTCCTTCTTTGGAAGGACTACTTTGACAAAACCAACCCGTTGTTCAAACATCAGAAATTCCGGCGGCGTTTCTGTTGGGGAACGTAGCATGCAATTTCAAAAAAAGTCGTATGCTCACGCAAGATCTATCTAGGAGATGCATAGCAAAGAGAGGGGGAGAGTGTGTCTACGTACCCTCGTAGACCGAAAGCGGAAGCGTTTGACAACGCGCTTGATGTAGTCGAACTTCTTATTCCGACCGGTCAAGCATCGAACGTACGGCACCTCCGAGTTATGCACACGTTCAGTTCGATGGCGTCCCTCGAACTCTTGATCCAGCAAAGTGGCGAGGAATTAGATTTGTTCCGTTAGCACGATGGCGTGGTGACGGTGATGGTGAAGTGATTCGCGCAGGGCTTCGCCTAAGCACTACGAGAATATTATCGGAGGCGTAAACTATGGAGGGGGGCGTCGCACACGGCTAACAATTGTTGGTGTGTGTTCTAGGCGCCCCCTCCCCATGTATATATAGGTTGAAGGGGAGGAGAGGCAGCCAAGGGGGCGTCCCAAGTAGGAGGAATCCTACTTGGGGTCCTCTCCTATTCTGCCATACCCCCTTCTCCTATTCCTATTTAGAGTAGGAGGGGAAGAGAGGGAAGGGGGAATCTTATTCCCTTTTTCCTTTTCTACTTGCCCTTTCCTTCTCCAATTTGGCCAGCCCATATGGGGGGGCACCAGCCCCTTTATGGCTGGTGCATTTCCCCTCTTGGCCCATAAGGCCCATATCTTTTGCTGGGGGTGCCCGGAACCCCTTCCGGTGACCCGATAAGTACCTGGTGCTTCCCGAAACACTTCTGATGTCTGAATACCATCGTCATATATATCAATATTTACCTCTTGACCATTTCGAGACTCCTCATCATGTCTGTGATCTCATCTAGGACTCGAACAGCATTCAGTCACCAAATCACATAACTCGTATAATACAATATTGTCATCGAACATTAAGTGTGCGGATCCTACGAGTTTGATAACTATGTAGACATGACCGGGACACCTCTCCAGTCAGTAACCAATAGCGGAACCTGGATACTCATATTGGCTCCTACATATTCTACAAAGATCTTTATTGGTCGAACCGTTATGACAACATATGTTATTCCCTTTGTCATCGGCATGTTACTTGCCCAAAATTCGATCGTTGGTATCTTCATACCTTGTTCAATCTCGTTACCGGCAAGTCTCTTTACTCATTCCGTAATACATCATCACATGACTAACTCATTAGTCATTTTCTTGCAAGGCTTATTATGATGTGTATTACCGAGAGGGCCCAGAGATACCTCTCCGATACTTGGAGTGATAAAATCCTAATCTCGATTCACGCCAACCCAACAAGACACCTTCGGAGATACATATAGAGCATCTTTATAATCACCTAGTTACGTTGTGACGTTTGATAGCACACAAGGCATTCCTCCGGTATCCGGGAGTTGCATGATCTCATAGTCGGAGGAATATGTATTTGACATGAAGAAAGCAATAGTAGTAAAACTGAACGATCATTATGCTAAGCCAATGGGTGGGTCATGTTCATCATATCATTCTCCTAATGATGTGACCCCGTTCATCAAATGATAACACATGTCTATGGTTAGGAAACTTAACCATTTTTGATTAACGAGCTAGTCTAGTAGATGCTTACTAGGGAAATGGTGTTTTGTATATGTATCCACACATGTATCAAGTTTCTGATTAATACAATTCTAGCATGAATAACAAACATTTATCATGATATAAGGAAATATAAAATAACAACTTTATTATTGCCTTTAGGGCATATTTCCTTCAGTCTCCCACTTGCACTAGAGTCAATAATCTAGTTCACATCACCATGTGATTTAATATAAATAGTTCACATCTTTATGTGATTAACACCCATAGTTCACATCGCCATGTGACCAACACCCAAAGGGTTTACTAGAGTCATGTAATCTAGTTCACATCGCTATGTGATTAACACCCAAAGAGTAATAAGGTGTAATCATGTTTTGCTCATGAGAGAAGTTTAGTCAATGGGTCTGTCACATTCAGATCCATATGTATTTCGCAAATTTCTATGTCTACAATGCTCTGCATAAAGCTAATCTAGCTAATTGCTCCCACTTTCAATACGTGTCTAGATTGAGACTTAGAGTCATCTAGATCAGTGTCAAAGCTTGCTTCGACGTAACTCTTTACGACGAACTCTTTATCACCTCCATAACCGAGAAACATTTCCTTAGTCCTTTTTAATGCAACTAAGGATAATTTTGACCGTTATCCAGTGATCTACTCCTGGATCACTACTGTACCTCCTTGCCAAACTCATGGCAAGGTACACAACAGGTTTGCTACACATCATGGCATACTTTATAGAACCTATGGCTGAGGCATAGGGAATGACATTTATTATTTCTATATTTTTCTGCCGTGGTCGGGCTTTGAGTCTTACTCAACTTCATACCTTACAACTCAGGCAAGAACTCCTTCTTTGACAGATCCATTTTGAACTACTTCAAAATCAAGGTATGTACATATCGAAAGTCTTATCAAGCGTCTTGATCTATCTCTATAGATTTTGATGCCCAATCTGTAAGCAGCTTCACCGAGATCTTTCATTGAAAAATTCTTATTCAAGTATCCTTTTATGATATCCAGAAATTATACATCATTTCCAATCAACAATATTTCATCCACATATAATATCAGAAATGCTATAGAGCTCACACTCACTTTCTTCTAAATACAGGCTTCTCCGAAAGTCTGTATAAAACCATATGCTCTGATCATTTCATCAAAGCGTATATTCCAACTCCGAGATGCTTGCACGAGTCCATAGATGGATCGCTGGAGCTTGCACACTTGTTAGCACCTTTAGGATTGACAAAACCTTCTGGTTGCATCATATACAACTCTTCTTTAAGAAATCTGCTACCTCTTGAGCTTGCGTTGTATTCCCTCGAAGAGGAAAGGGAGATGCAACACAGTAGCGTAAGTATTTCCCTCAGTTTTTGAGAACCAAGGTATCAATCCAGTAGGAGACCACGCGTGAGTCCCTCGCACCTGCACAAATAAATAAGAACTTCGCAGCCAACGCGATAAGGGGTTGTCAATCCCTTTACGGTCACTTACGAGAGTGAGATCTGATAGAGATGATAGTTTATATTTTTGGTTTAATAAAACAGCAAATAAAAGCGGTAAAAGTAAAGTAGATGTAGATTGATATGTTGAGAATAGACCCGGGGGCCATAGTTTTCTCTAGTGGCTTCTCTCATGATAGCGATATTCTACGGCGGGTAAACAAATTACCGTCGAGCAATTGATAGAAAAGCGAATAATTATGAGACTATCTAGGCATGATCATTGTATATAGGCATCACGTCCGAGACAAGTAGACCGAAACGATTCTGCATCTACTACTATTACTCCACACATCGACCGCTATCCAGCATGCATCTAGTGTATTGAGTTCATACGAATAGAGTAACGCCTTAAGCAAGATGACATGATGTAGAGGGATAAACTCAAGCAATATGATGTAAACCCCATCTTTTTATCCTCGATGGCAACAATACAATATGTGCCTTGCTGCCCCTACTGTCACTGGGAAAGGACACCGCAAGATTGAACCCAAAGCCAAGCACTTCTCCCATTGCAAGAACTATAGATCTAGTAGGCCAAACCAAACCAATAATTCAAAGAGACTTGCAAGGATATTATGAGCGCACATAAAAAGTTCAGAGAAGAACCAAATATCTTTCATAGATAACCTTGATCATAAACTCACAATCCATCGGATCTCGACAAACACACCGCAAAAAGAGATTACATCGAATAGATCTCCTCGAAGACCAAGGAGAACTTTGTATTGAGATCCAGAGAGAAAGAGAAGAAACAATCTAGATACTAGCCATGGACCCGAAGGTCTGTGGTAAACTACTCACAACTCATGGTGAGGGCGATGATGATGATGATGAAGGCCTCCGTGATGGATCCCCCTCTGGTGGAGCTCCGGAACAGGCTCCAAGATGGGATCTCCACGGGAACAGAAGCTACGGTAGGGGAATTAGGGTTTTCTCTCTGCGTATGGAGTTTCTGGGGTACGTGGATATATATAGGAAGAAGAAGGGCACCCGGGGCCACACGAGGGAGCCTCGAGGCAGGGGGCGCGTCCCCACCCTCGAGGGCAGCCCCTCTGTCCCTTGACTTGGTCCTGAAGTTTCCTGTGCATGATTTTCTCCAAAAATATCTCTCGCAAAGGTTTCATTCCGTTTGGACTCCGTTTGATATTCTTTTTCTGTAAAACCCTGAAATAGGCAAAAAAAACAACAATCTGGACTGGGCCTTTGGGTTAGTAGGTTAGTCCCAAAAAAGATATAAAAGTGAATGATAAAGCCCATTAAACATCCAAGACTTCATAAATAATAGCATGGAACAAACAAAAATTATAGATACGTTGGAGACGTATCAAGCATCCCCAAGCTTAATTCCTACTCGTCCTCGAGTAGGTAAATGATAAAGAAAGAATTTTTAATGTGGAATGCTAACCAATATAGTTTTTCAATGTAAGTCTCTTAATTGTGGCATGAATGTTCAGATCTGAAAGATTCAAGATAAAAGTCTATATTGACATAAGAAATAACAATACTTCAAGCAATACTAACAAAGCAATCATGTCTTCTCAAAATACTATGGCTAAAGAAAGTTATCCCTACAAAATCATATAGTCTGGCTATTCTCCCTCTTCATCACACAAAATATTCATATCATGCACAACCCCGATTTCAGCCAAGCATTTGTTTTCATACTCTATCTTTTCAAACCTTTCAACTTTCATGCAATACATGAGCATGAGCCATGTATATAGCACTATGGGTGGAATAGAGATGGTTGTGGAGAAGACAAAAAGGAGGGAGATAGTCTCACATCGACTAGGCGTATCAACGGGCTATGGAGATACCCATCAATAGATATCAATGTGAGTGAGTAGGGATTGCCATGCAACGGATGCACTAGAGCTAAATATGAATGAAAGCTCAACAAAAGAAACTAGTGGGTGTGCATCCAACTTGCTTGCTCACGAAGACCTAGGGCATTTGAGGAAGCCCATCGTTGGAATTACAAGCCAAGTTCTATAATGAAAATTCCCACTAGTATATGACAGTGACTAAGCATGAGACTCTCTACAATGAAGAACATGGTGCTACTTTGAAGCACAAGTGTGGAAAAGATAGTAGCAATTGTCCCTTTTTCTTTTCTTTTCCTTTTTTGGGCCTTTCTTTTTTTCTTTGGCCTTTTTTTTCTATGGAGGGTCTTTATAGATTCAGCCTTTCCTCCCATGGGACAATGCTCTAATAATGATGATCATCACACTTTCATTACAACACGAAATTACAACTCGATACTACAACAACAAAGTATGACTCTATATGAATGCCTCCGGCGGTGTACCGGTATGTGCAATGAAACAAGAGTGACATGTATAAAAATTATGCATGGTGGCCTTGCCACAAATACGATGTCAACTACATGATCATGCAATGGCAATATGACAATATGATGCGTGTCATATGAACGGAATAGTGGAAAGTTGCATGGCAATATATCTCGGAATGGCTATGGAAATGCCATGATAGGTAGGTATGGTGGCTGTTTTGAGGAACAATGTGGTGGCTGTTTTGAGGAAGGATATATAGTGGGTTTATGGTACCGACGAAAGTTGCGCGGTACAAGAGAGGCTAGCAATGGTGGAAGGGTGAGAGTGCGTATAATCCATGGACTCAACATTAGTCATAAGAACTCATATACTTATTGCAAAAATCTACGAGTCATCAAAACAAAGCAATCAACGCATGCTCCTAGGGGGGAGGTTGGTAGGAGTTAACCATCGCGCGCCCCCGACCTCCACACAAAGGTTGGCACTTTACAAATACCTCATGCTCTAACTTCGTCACATAGCGGTTCACCATACGTGCATGATACGGGAATCACTAACCTTAACACAAGTATTTCTTAATTTCATAATAACTCCACTAGCATGACTCTAATATCACTATCCTCATGTCTCAAAACAATTATCAAGCATCCAACATCTATTTCTATTCAATGCACTTGGTGTGAATTTTTTTACTACATTGACATTGGATGTCTATCATGTGAAGACTAGTTTCTTTAGCCTAAACACATTACCATGCTGTTTTAATAGATTCTCAAATAGATATAAGTGAAGCATGAGAGTTCAACAATTTCTACAAAATATTACCACCACCATGCTCTAAAAGATATAAGTGAAGCGCTAGAGCAAAAACTATTCAACTCAAAAGATATAGGTGAAGCACATAGAGTGTTCTAACGATTTCTAGGCCATATTTAACTCTCTCAAATAGGTGTGTCCAGCAAGTATGATTGTGGCAAACTAACAAGCAAATACTCAAATTATACAAGACGCTCCAAGCAAAACACGTATCATGTTGCGAATAAAAATATAGCTCCAAGTATAGTTACCGATGGATGAAGACGAAAGAGGGGATGCCTTCCCGGGGCATCCCCAAGCTTAGACTTTTGATTATCTTGAATTTACTTGGGGTGCCACGGTCATCCCCAAGCTTAGGCCTTTGCTACTCCTTGTTCCATAGTCCATCAAAGCAATATCAAAACTTGAAAACTTCACAACACAAAACTTAGACAAAAATTCTCGTGAGCTCCGTTAGTATGAGAAAGCAAACCACTACTCAAAGGTATAGCAATGAATTAATAATTTGTTTATATTGGTGTTAAACCTACTGTACTCCAACTTCTTTATGGTTCATATCCTCCAATATTACTCATAGATGCATCGGAATAAGCGAACAACACACGAAAAACAGAATCTGTCAAAGACAGAACAGTCTGTAGTAATCTGCAGGGTTCAACTACTTATGGATCTCCAAAAAAATCAAACTAAATTGTTAAATTTACGAAATTACTCTACCAATCATAAGCAAAAAGAATCAACTAAAAATCACACTCCAGTAAAATCCCACGACTACTTTAGCGAGCGCTAATGTTTCTGTTTTTCACAGCAAGATCATATAAACTTCACACAAGACTTCCCAAAGGTTCTACTTGGCACAAACACTAAACAAAACATGAAACCACATCTAATCAGAGTCTAGATGCAATATTTATTCCCTAACAGCAACAAAAACAAAAAAACAAAAAATTGGGTTGCCTCCCAGCAAGCGCTATCGTTTTACGCCCCTAGCTAGGCACGATACAAGAATGATCTAGGTATTGCCATCCTTGGAAGGCAACCCATAAGTGGCTCTCATGATAGATTCATATGGTAATTTGATTTTCTTTCTAGAAAATTGTTCCATGCCTTTCCTTAATGGAAATTGGAATCTAATATTTGCTTCCTTCATATCAATAATTGCACCAATCGTTCTAAGGAAAGGTCTACCAAGAATAATAGGACATGAAGGATTGCAATCTATATCAATAACAATGAAATCTACGGGCACATAATTCCTATTGGAAACAATAAGAACATCATTAATTCTTCCCATAGGTTTCTTAACAGTGGAATCCACAAGATGCAAATTTAAAGAACAATCATCAAGCTCATGGAACCCTAGCAAATCACACAAAGTTTTTGGGATAGTGGAGACACTAGCACCCAAATCACACAAAGCATAGCATTCATGATCTTTTATTTTTGTTTTTATAGTAGGTTCCCATTCATCATAAAGCTTTCTAGGTATAGAAACTTCCAACTCAAGTTTTTCTTCATAAGATTGCATCAAAGCATCAACTATATGTTTAGTGAAAGCTTTATTTTGACTATAAGCATGCGAAGAATTTAGCACGGATTACAACAAGGAAATACAATCAATCAAAGAGCAATTATCATAATTGAATCCCTTGAAATCCAAAGTAGTGGGTTCATCGCTATGCAAAGTTTTAATCTCTCCATTCCCACTTTTAGCAATTTTAGCATCAAGATCTAAAAACTCTGAAACATTGGAACACCTTAAAGCAGAATCATCTCCAATCCTATTATCAACAAGATTAATACTAGAAAACAAGGATCTAATAGGAGACACATCAATAACTTTCAGATCTTCATCTTTATTTTCATGATAACTAGAAGAACACGATTTAATATAATCTTCTCTTTTAGCACGCATTCTAGCGGTTCTTTCTTTGCATTCATCAATGGAAATTCTCATGGCTTTGAGAGACTCATTGATATCATGCTTAGGTGGGATAGATCTAAGTTTCAAAGAATCAACATCAAGAGTAATTCTATCCACACTTCTAGCAAATTCATCAACCTTAAGCAATTTCTCTTCAAGCAAAGCACTGAAATTCTTTTGCGAGACCATAAACTCTTTAACACTAGTTTCAAATTCAGAAGGCATCTTTCCATAAGAGTTGTTGTAGGAATTACCATAATTATTAGAGGAATTACTAGGAAAAGGCCTAGGATTGAAATTACCTCTATAAGCATTGTTACCAAAATTATTCCTACCAACAAAATTCACATCCAAAGATTTATTGTTATTCTCAATCAAAGTGGACAAAGGCATATCATTAGGATCGGAAGAAGCACTCTTAGCAGCAAATAATTTCATAAGTTCATCCATCTTTCCACTCAAAACACTAATTTCTTCGATAGCATGCACTTTTTTACTAGTAGATCTTTCGGTGTGCCATTGAGAATAATTAACCATAATATTATCTAGGAGTTTGGTAGCTTCTCCTAAGGTGGTTTCCATGAAAGTGCCTCCGGCGGCCGAATCTAAAAGATTTCTAGAAGCAAAATTCAAGCCAGCATAAAAGTTCTGAATAATCATCCATAGATTCAAACCATGTGTAGGGCAATTACGTATCATCAATTTCATTCTCTCCCAAGCTTGTGCAACATGCTCATGATCTAGTTTCTTAAAATTCATAATATCGTTTCTAAGAGAGATGATCTTGGCAGGTGGGAAATACTTAGAGATAAAAGCATCTTTGCACTTATTCCATGAATCAATACTATTTCTAGGCAAAGAGGAGGACCAAGTTTTAGCACGATCTCTAAGTGAAAACGGAAATAACTTCAATTTAACAATATCGTTATCCGTATCCCTTTTCTTTTGCATATCACACACATTAACAAAGTTGTTTAGATGGGTAGCGGCATCTTCACTAGGAAGGCCGGAGAATTGATCTTTCATGACAAGATTCAACAAAGCAGCATTGATCTCACAAGATTCAGCATCGGTAATAGGAGACATCGGAGTGCTAATAAAGTCATTGTTGTTGGTATTGGAGAAGTCACAAATTTGGTATTGTTCTGAGCCATAGTGACAAGCAAGCAATCCAACACACACAAGCGAACAAGAAGCAAGCGAACGATGAACACACGGCAGAAGAAGGGCAAATAAAACGGCAAGGGTGAAGTGGGGGAGAGGAAAACGAGATGCAAATAAATGTAATGCGAAGGATAAGGGTTTGTGATAGGTACTTGTTATATGACTTTTGCGTAAGCCTCCCCGGCAACGGCGCCAGAAATTCTTCTTGCTACCTCTTGAGCTTGCGTTGTATTCCCTCGAAGAGGAAAGGGAGATGCAGCATAGTAGCGTAAGTATTTCCCTCAGTTTTTGAGAACCAAGGTATCAATCCAGTAGGAGACCACGCGCGAGTCCCTCGCACCTGCACAAACAAATAAGAACTTCGCAGCCAACGCGATAAGGGGTTGTCAATCCCTTTATGGTCACTTACGAGAGTGAGATCTGATAGAGATGATAGTTTATATTTTTGGTTTAATTAAACAGCAAATAAAAGCGGTAAAAGTAAAGTAGATGTAGATTGATATGTTGAGAATAGACCCGGGGGCCATAGTTTTCTCTAGTGGCTTCTCTCATGATAGCGATATTCTACGGCGGGTAAACAAATTACCGTCGAGCAATTGATAGAAAAGCGAATAATTATGAGACTATCTAGGCATGATCATTGTATATAGGCATCACGTCCGAGACAAGTAGACCGAAACGATTCTGCATCTACTACTATTACTCCACACATCGACCGCTATCCAGCATGCATCTAGTGTATTGAGTTCATACGAACAGAGTAACGCCTTAAGCAAGATGACATGATGTAGAGTGATAAACTCAAGCAATATGATGTAAACCCCATCTTTTTATCCTGGATGGCAACAATACAATACGTGCCTTGCTGCCCCTACTGTCACTGGGAAAGGACACCGCAAGATTGAACCCGAAGCCAAGCACTTCTCCCATTGCAAGAACTATATATCTAGTAGGCCAACCCAAACCAATAATTCGAAGAGACTTGCAAGGTTATTATGAGCACACATAAAAAGTTCAGAGAAGAACCAAATATCTTTCGTAGATAACCTTGATCATAAACTCACAATTCATCGGATCTCGACAAATACACCGCAAAAAGAGATTACATCGAATAGATCTCCTCGAAGACCGAGGAGAACTTTGTATTGAGATCGAGAGAGAGAGAAGAAGCCATCTAGATACTAGCTATGGACCCGAAGGTCTGTGGTAAACTACTCACAACTCATGGTGAGGGCGATGATGATGATGAAGAAGGCCTCCGTGATGGATCCCCCTCCGGTGGAGCTCCGGAACAGGCTCCAAGATGGGATCTCCACGGGAACAGAAGCTACGGCGATGGAATTAGGGTTTTCTCTCTGCGTATGGAGTTTCTCGGGTACGTGGATATATATAGGAAGAACGAGGGCACCGAGGGACACACGAGGGAGCCTCGAGGCAGGGGGTCGCGCCCGGGGAAGGGGGCGCGCCCCCACCCTCGAGGGCAGCCCCTCTGTCCCCTGAATTGGTCCTAAAGTTTCCTGTGCGTGATTTTCTCCAAAAATATCTCTCGCGAAGGTTTCATTCCGTTTGGACTCCGTTTGATATTCTTTTTCTGTAAAACCCTGAAATCGGCAAAAAACAGCAATCTGGACTGGGCCTTTGGGTTAGTAGGTTACTCCCAAAAATGGTATAAAAGTGAATGATAAAGCCCATTAAGCATCCAAGACTTCATAAATAATAGCATGGGACAATCAAAAATTATAGATACGTTGGAGACGTATCAAAATCCATTAAGGAATGCAGTTTTCACATCCATTTGCCAGATTTCATAAAATGCGGCAATTGCTAACATGATTCGAAAAGACTTAAGCATCGCTACGGGTGAGAAAGTCTTGATGACCCACAAGTGTAGGAGATCTATCATAGTCCTTTCGATAAGTAAGAGTGTCGAACCCAACGAGGAGCAGAAGGAAATGATGGGCAGTTTTTAGTAAGGTATTTTTTAGAAGTACTGAAATTATCGGTAACAGATAGTTTTGTGATAAGGTAATTGGTAGCAAGTGACAAATATTAAAAGTAAATAAGGTGAAGCAAGATGGCCCAATCCTTTTTCAACAAAGGACAAGCCTCGACAAACTCTTATATGAAGGAAAGCGCTCCCGGGGACACATGGGAATTATCGTCAAGCTAGTTTTCATCACGTTCATATGATCCGCGTTCGTTACTTTGATAACTTGGTATGTGGGTGGACCAGTGCTTGGGTGCTTCCCTTACTTGGATAAGCATCCCACTTATGATTAACCTTTATTGCAAGTATCCGCAACTACAAAAGAAGTATTAAGGTAAACCTAACCATAGCATGAAACATGTGGATCCAAATCAGACCCTTACGAAGCAACGCATAAACTAGGGTTTAAGCTTCTGTCACTCTAGCAACCCATCATCTACTTATTACTTCCCAAAGCCTTCCTCTAGGCCCAAACAATGGTGAAGTGTCGTGTAGTCGACGTTCACATGACACCACTAGAGGAAAGACAACATACATGTGATCAAAATATCGAACGAATACCAAATTCACATGACTACTTATAGCAAGACTTCTCCCATGTCCTCGGGAACAAACGTAACTACTCACAAAGCACATTCATGTTCATAATCAGAGGGGTATTAATATGCAAAATGGATCTGAACATATGATCTTCACCAAGTAAACCAACTAGCATCAACTACAAGGAGTAATCAACACTACTAGCAACCTACAGGTACCAATCTGAGGTTTTGGGTACAAAGATTGGATACAAGAGATGAACTAGGGTTTGAGAGGAGATGGTGCTGGTGAAGATGTTGATGAATATAACCCTCCCCTATATGGGAGAGTTGTTGGTGATGACGGCGGTGACGATTTCCCCTTCCCGGAGCGAAGTATCCTCGGGAGAACAGCTCCGCCGGAGCCCTAGATTGGTTCCGCCAAGGTTCCACCTCGAGACGGTGGCGTCTGGTCTCGAAAGCCTCCTTCTGATTTTTTTCCAGGTCAAAACACCTCATATAGGAAAAGATGGGCATCGGGGGGTCACTGGCTGGCCCACGAGGCAGGGGGGGCACCCCCCACCCTCGTGGACAGGTGGTGGCCCCCCTGGCAGATCTCTTTCGCCAGATATTTTTTATATTTACTGAAATGATGTTTCATGGAGTTTCGGAGCTTTTTGAGTTGTGCAGAATAGGTCTCCAATGTTTGCTCCTTTTCGAGCCGAGAATTCCAGCTGCCGGCATTCTCCCTCTTCATGTAAACCTTGTAAAATAAGAGAGAAATGGCATAAGTATTGTGACATAACGTGTAATAACAGCCCATAGTGCAATAAATATCAACATAAAAGCATGATGCAAAATGGACGTATCAACTCCCCCAAGCTTAGACCTCGCTTGTCCTCAAGCGAAAGCCGATATCGAAAAATATGTCCACAAGTTTAGAGATAGAGGTGTCGATAAAAATAAAATACGGACATGAGGGCATCATGATCATTCTCATAACAGGGTCACATATATATATTGTCATATGACTCTTATGCTCACAATCATTCACATATTTTAGAAAGTTTGCAACAATGACAACTTACTTGAAGGATCTTACTCAATCCATAGGTAGGTATGGTGGACTCTCATGGCAAAACTGGGTTTAAGGATGTATGGAAGCACAAGTAGTATCTCTACTTGGTGCAAGGAGTTTTGGCTAGCATGAGGGGGAAAGGCAAGCTCAACATGTTGGATGATCCATGACAATATACTTTATTTCGGATATAAGAAAATGTAACCCATTATGTTGTCTTCCTTGTCCAACATCAACTCTTTAGCATGTCATATTTGAATGAGTGCTCACAATCATAAAGGATGTCCAAGATAGTATATTTGTATGTGAAACCTCTCTTTCTTTATTACTTCCTATTAATTGCAACGATGACCAAAACTATGTTTGTCAACTCTCAACAACTTTTATTTATCATACTCTTTATATGTGAAGTCATTACCTTCCATAAGATAAATATGATCTCTTTGGTACTTTTTATATTTTCTTTTATTCTCTCATGACCATAGCGAGGAAATCAAGCCCTTGACTCAACATTAATCTTTATTATATAGCTCACGGACTCGATTACAAAGATAAAGATCAAAAAGCAAAAGCTCACAACTAGATCATGCTAACTTTTTTCTACTAGATCAAGATATTACCAAAAGGATCGAACTAAGAAAAACGGTAAAGATAGTAGTGTGATGGTGATACGATACCGGGGCACCTCCCCCAAGCTTGGCAGTTGCCAAGGGGAGTGCCCATACCCATACGATTATGTCTCCTTCTTCAGAGGTGGTGACGTGATATTCTTAGCGATGATACCCCTCAAGAGACGATTCTCCTCCTCGAGCTTTTTAACTTGCTGCTTAAGGTCCATAATTTCCTTGCATAGCTTGCCCGTAACGGCTAAAGCTCCTTTCACCCAAGGATGCTGCATAGCTGCGGGAGAACAAGTAACACTCTTTTTCATATTTTCATAAGAAAGAAACCTGACATTGGTAGGGATGACTGAGTTTGGAATAGCTGAGCTCTGTAGTTCCCCCATCGTGAATCCAGCACGAAACCGAGAAGTAACTTCTTGATCTTCCTCCATGGCATCTATCCTCTTCAAGTCAGCCTCCATCTCTTCCTCCGTTGATGGACCAAAGTGGTCAACATCGTTGCTTGCTCCTGCGCCAGGTGTTGGATGAGACACCCGACTCTCTCCGACTGACTCCTGAGAAGACCTCTTACTCTTATCTGCGACAGAAACAACTCGAAACAAAAACAGAGAATTTTTGCGTGATACGATGGTCAAAACCTTGGGGAGAATATATAATAAATTTTTACCGGCCAAAAGAAGTAACGTGCAAGAAATCGGAGTCCGGGAGGCACACGTGGTGCCCACAAGGCAGGGGGCGCGCCCAGGGGGTAGGGAACGCTCTCCACCCTCGTGAACGCCTCGTGTCCTTTCCGGACTGCCTCTTATTTTTCTATTTTTCTAAATATTCCAAAACGGTGAAAAATTGCCATTAGAACTGTTTTGAAGTCGGTTTACTTACCGTACCACATACCTCTTCCTTTTCGGAGTCTGAATCATTCTGTAAAGTGTCCCTTATGTATTCCTCCGGGGTTACAGTATCAATAACATTGGTTTCAACATTTATAGGGTTACCTGAGATATAGTGTTTGATTCTTTGACCGTTCACCACCTTCGGGTTTGTGCCTTCGAAGTTGTTGATTTTTATGGCACCAGAACGATAGACCTCCTCGATAACGTAAGGACCTTCCCATTTAGAGAGAAGTTTTCCTGCAAAAAATCTTAAACGAGAGTTGTATAGAAAGACATAATCACCTATGTTAAACTCACGCTTTTGTATCCTTTTGTCATGCCATCTCTTAACCTTTTCTCTAAACAGCTTGGCATTCTCATAAGCTTGGGTTCTCCATTCATCAAGCGAGCTAATGTCAAATAACCTCTTCTCACCGGAAAGTTTGAAATCATAATTGAGCTCTTTAATAGCACAATATGCCTTATGTTCTAGCTCAAGACGTAAATGACATGCTTTTCCATAAACCATTCTATATGGAGACATACCCATAGGATTTTTGTATGCAGTTCTATAGGCCCATAATGCATCATCAAGTTTCTTGGAACAATTCTTTCTAGACCTATTAACTGTCTTTTTGCAAAATTAATTTTAGCTCTCTGTTACTTAGTTCTACTTGACCACTAGACTGTGGGTGGTAAGTGGATGCAATTCTATGGTTAACATCATACTTAGCAAGCATTTTACGGAAAGCACCATGGATAAAGTGTGAACCACCATCAGTCATTAAGTATCTAGGGACTCCAAACCTCGGAAAAATAACTTCTTTAACACTACAACAAAATTGACATACTGTGACGAAAATCCATGTGACGATGGTGGAAAACGTCACATAAATTCCTAATGTGTGATGTTGTCGTAGGTGGCGTCACCAATTAGCGCAAATCGGTGACGATAAATGTCATCGAATTGTCTCGACCTTTCAGCACACCTGACTCCCAATTTTTATGACATTCTGGTAATTCCCATGATGAGCCCACTAGAGTCACCGAGTACTATGAATGTGTGAAGATAATTTTTGTCATGTTAAGTAGCCAGACCCGCCATATCTAGTTCTTGGGTTATTGAGAGATTGGACCCAGCTACCAACTGTTGTAATTATTTCCTCAGTGTTGGCAGTGGGCCCTGCCAAAGTTTTTTCAAAGGCTACCGAGTGTTGTAATTATTATTTTTCAATATAATATAAATAGATAGTGGCTGTGAAAATACTTATAATTTTTTTAATAAAGGTAAAACTTATTTTGTTCTTTTTCTAATATAAATAGGTAGTGGTTGGGCAAAAAACATGAATCAAGCATCCGTGAGCTGATGTTGTTTATCTAAAAAAATGAAAAACAAGGGAGCCAAGAGGAAATGAGTGAACACTATTTTTATATCTATAATATAATAAGTAGTTAGTGGAATGCAAAAAACCTTCAATGGCGTGAGCTCATGTGGTTACATTCTATCTCAAAAGTCAAAATAGAAATATGAGAGTCGATGAGATTTTTTAATTCTTATCTTGTTTTAGACTAAACAGGTAGTTGCCAGAGAGCAAACTCTTTTGCTCCAGGAGTTTGAACCTGCAAACACCATGATCTGCATCCACCTTTTAAAACGATGCCACACCAAGAATTCAGATCCACAGAGCAGAAAAAAAAGAAATCAACTCCAAGCACGAGTCAACCAATTTAGCGCTAGGTCTCACGCCACGCTCTGTGCCTCCAAATAAAACCCTACCCCAAATAAATCCCCAAATACACCTGTACGCACTCGCACCTGAGACCTGACTCAAATCTCATCTCACCGGCGGCGCGTCCAAATCACTCGCCGCCAGCCGCGCCACCGGAACTCGCTCCCTGCCTCTGCCCTCTAGTCCGCCGGCCCACCCTCTCTGTCCGCTTCCCCGTCCCCAACCACCACTACACCGACGCCGACCTGCCCCATTTACTCCCTGGTCCGACCTCCATGCTACCGCCACCGCCACTTCATAGATGGCTTGTGACCATCGCCCACTCCATCTGTGGCGCCTTCCCCAGATTTGTTTCTCACCTCGTGCCTCACAATGATCTGGATGCTGCCTCGCCAGCCCTCCATCACCCACTACTTGAGATGTAGATGGTGATTTAGAAGAAGGTTTCGTCCAGCGACCTACAAGGCGGCGGCGGCGGGAGACGCCAAGTTTGGGTGAGGCAACCCAATGATGCAGATAGGCTAGGGGATGGGTCAGAAACTCTGCAAGGAATCCAGCTATAGCACCATTAGATCTTATCCCCTTCCAACTACTCGAAGGTAATATTTCGCTGCTTCCTTTTACTTCCACAATTTCCTGATGTAATATTTGTAATCTGGAATTTGATTCTTCTAACCACCTATTTGAGATCTCCTTTTCCTAGTTGCAGTTCATCTAGATCAGGAGTAAGATCTCCTTCGCTCTTATCAAAGGTATGGTTTATACTTATATGTTCTCGACTGACTCTAAATTTCTACAATGAATAATATGAACTCAAGTTTCCCCTTTAAGCTGCAATATTATGCAATTTCCATCATGCTCAAGAACATCTAATATGTGACTAGACTCTACGTTCACGGTATTAACAGTGAAACTTTTCAAGGAATAGCCTTTTATTAGTAACTATTCAGAAGAAGTCAATATTCCGTGATAACAATTAACAAGGTAAAGATATGTGAGGGCTCGTATCATGGGCCATACCATAGTTACTGTCTGCTGAAAAATCTATATACTAAAAGGTCAATATTCTGTAATGTTTTTTCTCCATGTGAACACTTGTCCGTGTATTGTTTCTCTTCTGTGTTATTCCCCTATAAAACAGACGCATTAATGGACTACTCATTGTAGGCAGGAGGACTGGATTTGCAATACCAAGATAATCCTATTGACCTTCCTATGTTGGTAAAGTCTGAAGCTTAATCTTTTTATTACTTGCTTGTTGCTTCTCCACTTTCTGCTTTCTTATAGTCCAGTACTTGACAATTCCTTACCTGGTTGTGTATGCCTAACATTTAAGCTCATCGTGTCATTCATTTGTGCATAACTTGTATTTTTATTTGTTATATTTAGATTGAGGAAGCATCATACAACTGCACTGCAAGTACCCAATTAGCAGTAGATGCAGGGGAAGGTGAGTAAGCACACAACTGATTAAAATAGTGTTGCTAGTACTAGTTGCTTATGGCACTTAGTTGTATATAAGGTGATGAACGGCCAAATTCATAGCATGTCTGAATCTGGCCTCTAGTAGTTGGGTGATGACCTCTAGATATTGCATTATTCTGTGATTGTTCAATATATTGAATGGATGACTGGATGTCACTCCATTCTAAAGAACCATTTTTTGGTTTTGCTCTGTGGTTTTTTAGTACATTACTGATCTGTTTTTTTAGTGATGTGCTGATCCAAACTTTTGTAGTAACCAAAGCATCAAACAATCATAGTTCAAAGCCGTTAATTGTGCGTTTTGCCACCGCCTTGCACTATTCTGACCAACGCGCATGCTTATGTGCAGATTAAGCACAGTTATGCGCTATGCGTTTTGCTATCGCTTAGAGCCTAGGCGCACTTAGGCGCTCGCTTAGGCGTGCCTTTTCTAACTACGCAAAAAACTATACTTATGCAACTAATTATGAAATATGTTCATTAGATTACTATAGTTCATTGTCATATGCTGCCCTAGTGGACTCACTAGTCATTCACATGCTACTTAAAACATTAAGTAGCACACTAGTTAAAAGTCAGCAGGGATCCGTGTAAATTATTTTGACTGACAACTTTTTATACATGTTTGTGTCTTGTTTGGCCGAACTAATATACTGTTTTATTGGCCCATCCGCATACCCTCAAACCTAGTTAATGATGTACTAGGATTCATAATTTGATAGATTGTATGCTTCTTTGTGGTACGCTTATACGTTTTTAACTTGTATGTTTTCATCTCATTAAGATGCAACACGCTGTTGTGTTACCTCAATTTATAGGCATCGGGGGGAGTTAGCCGTGATACTTAAAGCACAAGACATAGCATTTGAAGAGATGCAAAGGAAGCATCAAGAAGAATTGGAAGTTGTGAATAAGAGCCAACAAGAGAAGATGAAGCCTGGGAAAAGAAGCAACATGATACAGATGACCTGATTGGTTTACTCTTAAGGGATCAAGCAACTCAGCAAGAATCTTGTCTCGTGTCAAACTTGAGTCGGTGTTATTTTTTATTGTCATTTCTATTTAGAGGATCATTTGGCTAAGAGATTGAATATATACTATTATTTGTCTTTCGTTTTAGTTTATACAGTGATTTGGACCAAAACTTATTTATAAAATTTAATGTGATGTGAATTAAATACTTACTGTAATATGCATTTGCAATATAGTGGATCTATAATTCATTGTAAATTATTCGAATATAGTAAATATATTTTAAATACTTACTGTAATATGCATTTGCAATATAGTGGATCTATAATTCATTGTAAATTACTCGAATATAGTAAATATATTTTGATGATGTCATCTTCATCAATAATGAAAATGGTAATGCTACTCCATCATTTAGTATTGTAAAATATGGCATATTTGCTCCCAACTTGTGACATTAATCCAACGTCATAAAAATAGCAAGTTGTTGACGTTCTAGAAAACGTCATTGAAGGTACCATTTTCGGTGACATTGTTTTGCGCGCGCCGTCACCAAGAGTAATCTATGACGGGGATTCCGTGACGATGCTTGTGACGCCCATAAAATGTCACTCATGTGTAATTTGTGACGTTATTAGATCTTCGATGACAATTTTTGGCTCGTCACAGTAGGCCTATTCTCTTGTAGTGTAAGCATCTTAATAGAGGTGTTGTGATCAGCACTACTAGTTGGAATAGCTTCTACCCACTTAGTAACGTAATCAACAACAACTAAATATGTGTATACCCATTAGAGGAAGGAAACATTCCCATACAATCAAAGCCCCATACATCAAATGGTTCAATAACAAGTGAATAATTCATAGGCATTTCTCGACGTCTACTAATATTACCAATTCTTTGGCATTCATCACAAGATAAGACAAACTTGCGAGCATCCTTGAAGAGAGTAGGCCAATAAAAACCAGATTGCAATACCTTATGTGCAGTTCTATCTCCAGCATGGTGTCCTCCATAAGCTTCGGAGTGGCACTTGCGTAGGATATGTTCCTGTTCATGCTCAGGTACACAATGTCTAATAATATCATCCACTCCTTCTTTATAAAGGTGTGGGTCATCCCAGAAGTAATGTCACAAACCATAGAAGAACTTTTTCTTTTGCTAGTATATGAAACTAGGTGGTATAAACTTAGCAACAATGTAATTAGCATAATCAGCATACCATGGAGCAGTACGAGAAGCATTTATGATAGCTAATTGTTCATCAGGAAAGCTATCATCAATTGGTAGTGGGTCATCAAGAATATTCTCTAGCCTAGACAAGTTGTCTGCAACGGGGTTCTCAGCTCCCTTTCAATCAATAATATGCAAATCCAATTCTTGTAGCAGGAGAACCCATCTAATAAGTCTAGGTTTAGCATCTTTCTTTTCCATAAGGTATTTGATAGCAGCATGATCAGTGTGAATAGTTACTTTAGAATCAACAATATAAGGTCTAAACTTATCATAAGCAAATACAACTGCTAAAAACTCCTTCTCAGTAGTAGCATAATTCCTCTGGGCACTGTCTAGAGTTTTACTAGCATATTGGATAACATTCAATTTCTTATCAACTCTTTGTCCTAGAACAGCACCTACAGCATAATCACTAGCATCGCACATAATCTCAAATGGTAAATTCCAGTCAGGAGGCTGGACAATAGGTGCATTGATCAATGCTTACACAATCATCATCAAAGACAAAAGGAACATCTTTTTGTAAGAGATTAGTCAGAGGCCTGGAGATTTTGGAGAAGTCCTTAATGAACCTCCTATAAAACTTGGCATGACCGAGGACACTTCTTATACCTTTGATGTCCTTGGGACACGACATCTTTTCAATAGCATCAACTTTAGCTTTGTCAACTTCAATACCTCTTTTAGAAATTTTATGTCCCAAGACAATGCCTTCATTAACCATAAAGTGGCACTTTTCCCAATTCAAGACAAGATTAGTTTCTTCACATCTCTGCAAAACTCGATCAAGGTTGCTCAAGCAATCATCAAAAGAAATTCCGTAAATGGAAAAATCGTCCATGAAAACCTCAACAATCTTTTCACAAAAATCAGAGAATATAGCCATCATGCATCTTTGAAAGGTAGCAGGTGCATTACATAAACCAAAAGGCATACGTCTATAATCAAAGGTACCGAAGGGACAAGTAAAAGTGGTCTTTTCTTGATCCCCTTTTGAGACACGTATTTGAGAGAAACCAGAATAACCATCTAGAAAGAAAAAATGAGTGTGTTTGGATAACCTTTATAGCATTTGATCAATAAAAGGTAAAGGGTAATGATCTTTCTTAGTGGATTTATTTAATTTGCGGAAATCAGTTACCATCCTATAACCTGTAACAATTCTTTGCGGGACCAATTCATCTTTATCATTAGGAACTACAATCGTACCTCCCTTCTTAGGGACACAATGGACAGGACTTACCCACTGGCTATCAGAAATTTGATAGATTATACCTGCCTCTAGAAGCTTTAGTATTTCCTTCCTTACCACTTCTTTCATCTTAGGATTTAACCGTCGTTGATGATCGATAACCGGTTTCGCGTCCTCTTCCAACTTTATCTTGTGTTGGCATAAAGTGGGACTAATGCCCTTAAGATCATCCAGAGTATATCCAATAGCAGCACGGTGCTTCTTCGAAGTTTTCAATAGTTTCTCTTCTTCCTGCTCTGAAAGGTTAGCACTAATAATAACAGGATATATCTTCTTTTCATCGAGATAAACATACTTAAGAGTATCAGGTAATGGTTTAAGTTCAAACACGGGATCACCCTTGGGTGGAGGAGGATCCCCTAGGATTTCAACACACAAGTTGTTTTTCAATAAGGGTCCCTGCTTAAAGACTTTTTCATCTATTTCCCTTCTCTCATTCATATACATATCATTTTCATGGTCTAGCAGATATTGTTCTAAAGGATTGTTAGGAGGCACAACAATAGAAGCAAGACCAATAATTTCATCCTTACTAGGCAATTCTTTATGATGGGGTTGTCTACGAAATTTAGCAAAGTTAAAATCATGAGACATATCCCCTAATCCAACAATGACAATATCTTTTACGTAGTCTATCTTAGCGTTGACAGTATTAAAGAAGGGTCTACCAAATATAATGGGGCAGAAATTATCTTGTGGGGAACCAAGAACAAGAAAATCAGCATGGTATTTAACTTTCCACACAAGACTTCAACATCTCTAACAATCCCCATTGGTGAAATAGTGTCTCTATTGGCAAACTTAATAGTGACATCAATAACTTCTAGCTCAGCAGGTGCAATCGTGCATAATTTCTTTATATAAGGAAATGGGTATTACACTCGCACTAGCACCTACGTCACATAAACCACGATAGCAATGATCTCCTATTTTAATAGAAATAACATGCATGCCTACAATAGGTCTATGTTTATTCCTAGTATCGGGTTTGGCGATTCTAGCAGCTTCCTCTTGGAGGTAAATAACATGTCCATTTAAATTTTCAACCAAGAGATCTTTAACCATAGCAACACTAGGTTCAACTTTAATTTTCTCAGAGGGTGTAGGTGTTCTGGTATTACTCTTACGAACCATAGTTGAAGCTTTAGCATGATCCTTCATTCTAACAGGGAAGGGTGGTTTCTCAATATAAGCAGTAGGAAGAATAGGATCAACATTATAAGTGATAGTCTTTTCTTCAACTTTAACAGGTTCAACTACTTTTACTTCAATGAGAGGATGGTATTTAAACCACTTATCCTTGGGGAGATCAACATGAGTAGCAAATGATTCACAGAAAGAAGCTACTATCTCAGAGTCAAGTCCATATTTAGTGCTAAATTCACGGAAAACATCGGTATCCATAAAAGATTTAACACAATCAAACTTAGGGGTTATACCCGACTCCTTACCTTCGTCAAGGTCCCAATCTTTTCAGAGTTACGTTTAATTCTTTCCAATAAATCCCATTTGAATTCAATAGTCTTCATCATAAATGAACCAGTACAAGAAGTATCGAGCATGGAGCGATTATTGAGAGAAAGCCGAGCATAAAATTTTTGAATGATCATTTCTCTTGAGAGCTCATGATTGGGGCATGAATATAACATTGACTTAAGCCTCCCCAAGCTTGAGTGATACTTTCTCCTTCGTGAGGCAAAAAATTATATATATAATTACAATCACGATGAACCTGATGCATACGATAGAACTTCCGATGAAATTCCAACTTCAATCGACTGTAGTTCCATCATCCAATATCTAGCCTAAGCCATGTCGATGCATCTCCCTTGAAAGATAAAGGGAAGACCTTATTCTTAATAACATCCTCGGGCATACCTGCAAGCTTAAATAATCTACAAACTTCATCCACATAGATTAGGTGCAAATCGGGATGCAGTGTTCCATCTCCTGTAAAGGGATTAGCCAGCAGTTTCTCTATCATACCCGAAGGAATTTCAAAGCAAACATTTTCAGTAGGTTGAGGAGAAACTCTTTGCTCTACTGGTCGGGGTGAAGATACCCCGAACAATCCCCTCAAAGTATTATGATCCACAGTAACAAGTAACGGTAAATTTCAGCACACTATATAAATTTTTCCTTACCAAATTCCACTTACCAAAGGCACTTCACTACCCGGCAATGGTGCCAGAAAAGAGTGTTGATGACCCACAAGTGTAGGGGATCTATCGTAGTCCTTTTGATAAGTAAGAGTGTCGAACCCAATGAGGAGCAAAAGGAAATGATAGGCAGTTTTTAGTAAGGTATTTTCTGCAAGTACTGAAATTATCGGTAACAAATAGTTTTGTGATAAGGTAATTGGTAGAAAGTGAGAAATAGTAAAAGTAAATAAGGTGCAACAAGATGGACCAATCCTTTTTGTAGCTAAGGACAAGCCTGGACAAACTCTTATATGAAGGAAAGCGCTCCCGAGGACACATGGGAATTATCGTCAAGCTAGTTTTCATCACGTTCATATGATTCGTGTTCGTTACTTTGATAACTTGGTATGTGGGTGGACCGGTGCTTGGGTGCTGCCCTTACTTGGACAAGCATCCCACTTATTATTAACCTATATTGCAAGCATCCGCAACTACAAAAGAAGTATCAAGCTAATCCTAACCATAGCATGAAACATGTGGATCCAAATCAGCCCCTTACGAAGCAACGCATAAACTAGGGTTTAAGCTTCTGTCACTCTAGCAACCCATCATCTACTTATTACTTCCCAATGCATTCCTCTAGGCCCAAACAATGGTGAAGTGTCATGTAGTCGACATTCACATGACACCACAAGAGGAAAGACAACAAACATCTCAGCAAAATATCGAACGAATACCAAATTCACATGACTACTTATAGCAAGACTTCTCCCATATCCTCAGGAACAAACGTAACTACTCACAGAGCATATTCATGTTCATAATCAGAGGGGTATTAATATGCATAATGGATCTGAACATATGATCTTCCACCAAGTAAACCAACTAGCTTCAACTACAAGGAGTAATCAACACTACTAGCAACCTACAGGTACCAATCTGAGGTTTTGTGTTACCTACAACACAAAACCACAACGGTGTTTCGTCAAGTTTTATATTTTAACCTTCTTCAAGGTCCGGCCGTCAAATTCGATTCAACTAAAGTAGGATAAATAGACACTCACCAGCCACCTTTATGCAAAACTAGTTGCATGTCTGTCAGTGGAACCAGTCTCATGAACGAGGTGATGTAAGGTTGGTCTGGGCCACTTCATCCCACAATACCGTCGAATCAACATAAGACATTGGTGGTAAGCAGTATGACTATCACCGCCCACAACTCTTTGTTTTCTACTCGTGTATATCATCTCCACATAAACCTGGCTCATGATGCCACTGTTGAGGAACGTAGCATGCAATTTCAAAAAAAATAATTCTACGCTCACGCAAGATCTATCTAGGAGATTGATACATCCATTTTGCATCATGTTTTCTTACTGTTATTTATGATGTTTTTATGCGTAATAATGCTTTTTAGAGTAATTCTAATTCTTTTCTATCATAATATGCAAGGTACACACAAAGAGGGAGAATTCCGGCAGCTGGAAATCTGGACCTGAAAAAGCTATGCCATGCCACCTATTCTGCACAACTCCAAACAAGCTGAAACTTCAGGGAGAATTTTTATGGAATATTTGAAGATTATTGGAGCAAATAAGTACCTGAGGGGCCCACTAGGTGGGCACAACCCACCTAGGTGCGCAAGGGCGCCTAGGCGTGCCCTGGTGGGTTGTGCTCACCCAGGCGCACCTCCGGTGCCCATCTTCTGGTATATAAGTCACTCTGACCTAGAAAAAAAAAATAAGAAGAGGACTTTCGCAATGGAGCGACGCTGTCTCAAGGCGGAACTTGGGCAGGAGCACTTTTGCCCTCCGGCGGAGCGATTCTGCTGGGGGAACTTCCCTCCCGGAGGGGAAAATCATCGTCATCATCATCACCAACAACTCTCCCATCTTGGGGAGGGCTATATCCATCAACATCTTCAACAACACCATCTCATCTCAAACCCTAGTTCATCACTTGTGTTCAATCTTGTTACTGGAACTATAGATCGGTACTTGTGGGTGACTAGTAGTGTTAATTACATCTTGTAGTTGATTACTATATGGTTTATTTGGTGGAAGATTATATGTTCAGATCCATTATGATATTTAATACCCCTCTGATCTTGAGCATGATTATCATTCGTGAGTAGTTACTTTTGTTCTTGAGGTCATGGGAGAAATCATGTTGCAAGTAATCATGTGAACTTGATCTGTGTTCGATATTTTGATAGTAGGTATGTTGTGATTCCCTTAGTGGTGTCATGTGAACGTCGACTACATGAAACTTCACCATACTTGGGCCCAAGAGAATGCATTATGGAGTAGTAATTATATGATGGCTTTCGAGAGTGATAGAAGCTTAAACCCTAGTTTATGCGCTATTCCGTAAGGGGCCGATTGGATCCAAAAGTTTAATGCTATGGTTAGAATTTATTCTTAATACTTTTCCCGTAGTTGCGGATGCTTGCGGGAGGGTTAATCATAAGTAGGAGGTTTGTTCAATTAAGGGAAACACATAGGCACCAATCCACCCACATACCTAATTATCAATGTAGCGAACACAAATCGAACCAACATGGTGAAAGTGACTAGATGAAATTCCCGTGTACCGTGAAGAATGCTTTGCTTATTATAAGAGATTGTTTTGGCTTGTCCTTCGCCTCAAAAGGATTGGGCTATCTTTCCGCACTTTTGTTACTACTATCATTACATGCTCGTTACAAAAATATCTTGCTATCACACTACTTTGTTACTTACAATTTCAGCACTTGCTGACATTACCTATTTGAGAACCACTTGTCATTTCCTTCTGCTCCTCGTTGGGTTCGTCACTCTTACTTATCGAAAAGAGCTACAATTGACCCCCTATACTTGTGGGTCATCAAGGCTATTTTCTAGCGCCGTTTCCGGGGAGTGAATCGCCTTTGGTAAGTGGAAATTGGTAAGGAAACATTCATATAGTGTGCTGAAATTTATTGTCACTTGTTACTATGGAGAACAATCATTTGAGGGGTTTGTTCGGGGTATCTTCACCTTGACCGGTGATACATCTCCGTCGTATCTATAATTTTTTATTGTTCCATGCCAATATTCTACAACTTTCATATACTTTTGGCAATTTTTTATACTATCTTTGGGACTAACATATTGATCCAGTGCCCAGTGCCAGTGCTTGTTTGTTGCATGTTTTTTGTTTCGCAGAATATCCATATCAAAAGGAGTTCAAACGGGATAAAAACGGACGGACGTTTTTTTGGAATATATGTGAATTTTGGGAAGCAGAACCAATGTGAGACGATGCCCGAGTGGCCCACGAGGGTGAGGGGCGCGCCCTGGGTCCTCGTGGCCACTCCGTAAGGTGGTTGATGCCCTTCTTTCGCCGCAAGAAAGCTAATATCTGGATAAAAATCATGTCCAAAATTCAGCCCAATCGGAGTTATGGATCTTCGGGAATTTAAGAAACGGTGAAAGGCCAGAATCTGGGAACGCAGAAACAGAGAGAGACAGAGAGACAGATCCAATCTCGGAGGGGCTCTCGCCCGTCCCACGCCATGGAGATCATGGACCAGAGGGGAAATCCTTCGCCCATCTAGGGAGAAGGTCAAGGAAGAAGAAGAAGGAGGGGGGCTCTCTCCCCCTCGCTTCCGGTGGCACCGGAGTGCCGCCGGGGCCATCATCGTCACCGCAATCTACACCAACAACTTCAACACCGTCATCACCAACTCCCCCCCCTCTATGAAGCGGTTTAACCCCTCTTCTACCCGCTGTAATCTCTACTTAAATATGGTGCTCAACGCTATATATTATTTCCCAATGTTGTATGGCTATCCTATGATGTTTGAGTAGATCTGTTTTGTCCAATGGGTTAATTGATGATCATGATAGGTTTGAGTTGTATGTTTTATTATTGGTGTTGTCCTATGGTGCTCTCCATGTCGTGCAAGCGTGAGGGATCCCCGCTGTAGGGTTTGCAATATGTTCATGATTTGCTTATGGTGGGTGGCGTGAGTGACAGAAGCACAGACCCGAGTAAGTAGGTTGTTTGCGTATGGGAATAAAGAGGACTTGATACTTTAATGCTATGGTTGGGTTTTACCTTAATGATCTTTAGTAGTTGCGGATGCTTGATAGAGTTCCAATCATAAGTGCATATGATCCAAGAAGAGAAAGTATGTTAGCTTATGCCTCTCCCTCAAATAAGTTTGCAATAGTGATTACCGGTCTAGTTATCGATTGCCTAGGGACAAATAACTTTCTCGTGACAAAAAGCTTTCTACTAAAACTAATTTAGTTGTCTTTATCTAAACAGCCCCTACTTTTTATTTATGCGCTCTTTATTATCTTGTAAACCTATCCCACAAAAACTACAAAGTACTTCTAGTTTCATACTTGTTCTAGGTAAAGTAAACGTCAAGCGCGCGTCGAGTTGTATTGGTGGTCGATATAACTTGAGGGAATATTTGTTCTACCTTTAGCTCCTCGTTGGGTTCGACACTCTTACTTATCGAAAGAGGCTACAACTGATCCCCTACAATTGTGGGTTATCAAGACCTTTTTCTGGCGCCGTTGCCGGGGAGCAATAGAGTGGGGTGAATATTCTCGTGTGTGCTTGTTTGCTTTATCACTAAGTAGATTTTATTTGCTGTTCTAAGTTGTTTTCTATCTTTAGTTATGGGCAAGAAACGCAAAATACCAGAAAAATTAGTGGTACCTACTGAACCAATGGTTGAAAAACCACTCAAAATCTATCACACTACTGAAGCTTATTACTTGGATCATCTTCGATCCCTATGTGCTCGGGGTGAAACCCCAACTAGCTTAGTTGAGGGAAAATCTTTAGATGAGCATCCTTGTTATGTGCGACACCGCATATCTGAAAAAGGGAAACTTTTACTAGACCAAATTCATCGTTTGCAATGCTATGCTTGGAATTTATGTGAAATATATGATTTTACTTGTTGTTCTGAAGACCCTACGAAACACCTTCCCTACCAATGTGAGTTTAGTGATAATGGAATCGTATCTTCGTATGCTAAGGGTGTTTATAGTTACTATGATGTTCAACAAATTGAAGAATTTGTTGCTTTTAAGGGTGCTTATGAAATTGCTTCTTTGATTGAAAAGTATGATGCTACTCTTTACAAATCTGAAAAATTTGCCATATTTAAATATTGTTATGATAATCATGCTTATAATGCCTATGTTAAACCAGATATTGAGGACTACTCCGCTGTCCAAGAAGAGACTATTATTTTGCAGGAGTCTATGGAAGAAGAAATTAATGACATTGTGAGCTCATTGGATGAAAAAGATGACGAGGAGAGCGAAGAACAAAAGGGGGAAGAGCGGATTAGCTACCCGTGCCCACCTTCTAATGAGAGTAACTCTTCAACTCATACATTGTTTAATTTCCCTTCGTGCATACCGAAGGACGAATGCTATGATGATTGCTATGATCCCTTGGATTCTTTTGAAATATCCCTTTTTTATGATGCTTGCTATGATTGTGGCCAAGATGCCAATATGAATTATGCTTATGGAGAAGAACTTGCTATAGTTCCTTTTGCTAAACATGAAATTGTTGCTATTGCACCCACACATGATAGTCCTACCTTTTTGAATTCTCCAAACTACACTATATTGGAGAAGTTTGCACTTATTAAGGATTATATTGATGTGTTGTCTTTTTCGATTACACATGATGATTTTGATGAGTATAATATGCATGTGCTTGCTGCTCCTACTTGCAATTATTATGAGAGAGAAACTACATCTCCGCCTCTCTATGTTCCCAACATGATAAAATTGCAAGAAACTGTTTATGTTATGCATTGGCCTTTTCTATGTGTGCATGAATTGTTCTTTTATGATATGCCGATGCATAGGAAGAGAGTTAGACTTCACTTTTGCATGACACATATCACTTTGTGCTCACTACTAAATGCCAAATCATTGCTAATTAAAATTGGCTTTGATATACCTTGGGATCCGGTGGATCCATTACTTGAGCACTATATGCCTAGCTTAATGGCTTTAAAGAAAGCGCTACCAGGGATACTACCCGGAAGTTTTAGAGAGTCATTTATTTCTGTTGTGTGCTTTTATAAAGTTTATAAACAAAAAATAAAGTGGGAACCTAAAACTTTTTCAAAAAGAAAAGTGAAAGTAAGAAGGACGAGCATCGTTGAAATGGGGGAGCTCCTTGAACTTTGTTCATGCCCATGGAAACTTTGCAAATCTTGAATTATGGAAACTTTTCAACAAAAATAATTATCCCCTTGTACAATTCCATTGTATTATAAAAATAATGTGCCAAGAGTTTCCTTTAGGATGATTAAACTGCTTGTTGGTTTGTGCGTCGCAAAAACAGAAACTTTGGTTGTAGTGCGCGATTTTACATTTCTATTGGAACGTCTAAAGGATCTGAAACTTTTTGCAAAGTATTGCTATACAAAATTTTGTTTTTTCCTAATTTTGCCAGAATTTTTAGAGTTATAGAAGCAAGGTTAATGTTCAGCTTACTACGGACTGTCTTATTTTCACAGATTGCTGTTATAGCTTCATTATTTGCATATGTTTGAATTCTTGTTGAAGCCTCCTTGACCTGGGGCTATAGAATTGTGATAGCATACTATGGGTAATGTTTGTTCATAATTATACAATAATGTTAGATCAGTACATGATGGGATTTTATTGATCATATGCACTAACCCCGCCACTAAAAGTTCGGTTAAGTTTTGTGTGGATGAAGTGTTCGAAGATCGAGGAGGTCTCGATATGAGGTGAAGGAGGAGAGGCAAGATCTCAAGCTTGGGGATGCCTGAGGCACCCCAAGTAAATATTCAAGGAGACTCAAGCGTCTAAGCTTGGGTATGCCCCAGAAGGCATCCCATCTTTCTTCAACAAGTATCGGTATGTTTTCGAATTCGTTTCGTTCACATGTTATGCGTAAACTCTTGGAGCGTCGTGTTCTTTTTATTTTTCCTTTTAATAAATGCACTATGCTGGTATGAGATAGTCCTTGGTTGATTTATAGAATGCTCTTTGCACTTCACTTATATCTTTTGAGTATGGCTTTATAGAATGCTTCATGTGCTTCACTTATATCATTTGAAGTTTGGATTGCCTGTTTCTCTTCACATAGAAAACCGCCATTTGTAGAATGCTCTTTTGCTTCACTTATATTTGTTAGAGCATGGGAATATCTTTTGTAGAAAGAATTAAAGCTCTCTTGCTTCACTTATATCTATTTAGAGAGTTGATAGGAATTGTTCATTCACATGGTTAGTCATAAAATCCTACATAAACTTGTAGATCGCTGGATATGATATGTTTGATTCCTTGCAATAGTTTTGCGATATAAAGATGCTGATATTAGAGTCATGCTAGTGGGTAGTTGTGGATTGTAGAAATACTTGTGTTGAGGTTTGTGATTCCCGAAGCATGCACGTAAGGTGAACCGTTATGTAATGAAGTCGGAGCATGATTTATATTTTGATTGTCATCCTTTGTGTGGAGGTCGGGATCGCGCGATGGTTAACTCCTACCAACCCTTCCCCTAGGAGCATGCATGTAGTACTTTGTTTCAATGGCTAATAATTTTTTGAAATAAGTATGTGAGATATTTATGACTAATGTTGGGTCCATGGATTATACGCACTCTCACCCTTCCACCACTGCTAGCCTCTCTTGTACCGCGCAACTTCCGCCGGTACCATACACCCACCATATACCTTCCTCAAAACAGCCACCATACCTACCTATCATGGCATTTCCATAGCCATTCCAAGATATATTTCCATGTAACTCCACCGTTTCGTTTATTATGACACGCACCATCATTGTCATATTGCCTTGCATGATCGTAAAATAGCTAGCATGATGTTTCCATGGCTTGTCCCTTTTTTGATGTCATTACTACGCTAGATCATTGCACATCCTGGTACATCGCCAGAGGCATTCACATAGAGTCATATTTTTTTCTAGCTTCGAGTTGTAATCTTTGAGTTGTAAGTAAATAAAAGTGTGATGATCTTCATTATTAGAGCATTGTCCCGTGTGAGGAAACAGAAAAAAACAAAAAAAGTGAGAAAGGCCAAAAAAAGAGATGGCCCAAAAAAAGAGGGGGGCTTAAAAAAGAAAAGTCCCTCCAAAAAAAAGAGAGAAGGAACAATGTTACTATCCTTTTACCACACTTGTGCTTCATCATAGCACCATGCTGTTCATGATAGAGAGTCTCCTATGTCATAACTTTCATATACTAGTGGGAATTTTCATTATAGAACTTGGCTTGTAGATTCCAGCGACGGGCTTCCTCAAATGCCCTAGGTCTTCATGGGCAAGAAAGTTGATGCACACCCACTAGTTTTATTTTTGAGCTTTCATACACTTATAACTCTGGTGCATCCGTTACATGGCAATCCCTGCTCACTCACATTGATATCGATTGATGGAGATCTCCATAGTCCATTGATTTGCCTAATTGATGTGAGACTTTCTCCCTCCTTTTGTCTATCACCAACTTCTATTCCACCCATAGTGCTATTTCCATGGCTCACGCTCATGTATTGTGTGAAAGTTGGAAAAGTTTGAGAATACTAAAGTATGAAACAATTGCTTGGCTAAAACCGGGGTTGTGCATGATTTGAATACTTTGTGTGGTGAAGATGGAGCATAGCGAGGCCATATGATTTTGTAGGGATAACTTTCTTTGTCCATGTTATTTTGAAAAGACATGATTACTTTATTAGTATGCTTGAAGTATTATTGTCTTAATGTCAAATGATAGACTATTGCTTTGAATCACTCGTGTCTTAATATTCATGCCATGATTAGATTACATGATCAAGATTATGCTAGGTAGCATTCCACATCAAAAATTATCTTTTTTATCATTTACCTACTCGAGGACGAGCAGGAATTAGCTTGGGGATGCTGATATGTCTCCGTCGTATCTATAATCTTTTATTTTTCCATGCCAATATTCTATAACTTTCATATACTTTTGGCAACTTTTTATACTATTTTTTGGGACTAACATATTCATCCAGTGCCCAGTGCCAGTTCCTGTTTGTTGCATGTTTTTTGTTTCGCAGAATATCCATGTCAAAAGGAGTCCAAACGGGATAAAAACAGGCGAAGATTTTTTTGGAATATATGTGAATTTTGGGAAGCGGGACCAATGTGAGACGATGCCCGAGTGGCCCATGAGTGTGAGGGGCGCGCCCTGGGCCCTCGTGGCCACTCCATAAAGAGGTTGATGCCCTTCCTTCACCGAAAGAAAGCTAATATCCGGATAAAAATCGTGTCCAAAATTTAGACCAATCGGAGTTACGGATCTCCGGGAATTTAAGAAACGGTGAAAGACCAGAATCTGGGAACACATAAACAGAGAGAGACAGAGAGACATATCTAATCTCGGAGGGGCTCTCGCCCCTCCCACGCCATGTAGACCATGGACTAGAGGGGAAACCCTTCTCCCAGCTAGGGAGAAGGTCAAGGAAGAAGAAGAAGGAGGGGGTCTCTCCCCCCTCGCTTCCGGTGGCACCGGAGTGCCGCCGGGGCCATCATCGTCATCGCAATCTACACCAACAACATCACCGCCGTCATCACCAACTCTTCCCCCTCTATGTAGCAGTGTAACCCCTCTTTTACCCATTGTAATCTCTACTTAAACATGGTGCTCAACGTTATATATTATTTCCCAATGATGTATGGCTATCCTATGATGTTTGAGTAGATCCGTTTTGTCCTATGGGTTAATTGATGATCGTGATTGGTGTGAGTTGCATGTTTTATTATTGGTGATGTCCTATGGTGCTCTCTGTGTTGCGCAAGAGTGAGGGATCCCCGCTGTAGGGTTTGCAATATGTTCATGATTAGCTTATGGTGGGTGGCGTGAGTGACAGAAGCACAGACCCGAGTAAGTAGGTTGTTTGCGTATGGGAATAAAGAGGACTTGATACTTTAATGCTATGGTTGGGTTTTACCTTAATGATCTTTAGTAGTTGTGGATTCTTGCTAGAGTTCCAATCATAAGTGCATATGATCCAAGAAGAGAAAGTATGTTAGCTTATGCCTCTCCCTCAAATAAGATTGCAATAGTGATTACCGGTCTAGTTATCGATTGCCTAGGGACAAATAACTTTCTCGTGACAAAAAGCTTTCTACTAAAACTAATTTAGTTGTGTCTTTATCTAAACAGCCCCTACTTTTTATTTACGTGCTCTTTACTATCTTGTAAACCTATCCCACAAAAATCACAAAGTACTTCTAGTTTCATACTTGTTCTAGGTAAAGTAAACGTCAAGCGTGCGTAGAGTTGTATCGGTGGTCGATATAACTTGAGGGGATATTTGTTCTACGTTTAGCTCCTCGTTGGGTTCGACACTCTTACTTATCGAAAGATGCTACAACTAATCCCCTACACTTGTGGGTTATCAACTGGAACCATAATTAGCTATCCCTTAACCTGATGCACCTACTGAAAATATTGAATATGAAATTTCTTCGGGTATGATAGAAGAACTGCTGGCTAATCCTTATGCAGGAGACGAAACTGAACATCCTGATATGCACTTGATATATGTGGAGCAAATTTGTGGATTGTTTAAGCTTGTAGGTTTACCCGGATATGACGTTATGAAGAAGGTTTTTTCCTTTATCTTTGAAGGGAAAATCATTAGGATTGTATAGGCTATGCGATGATATTGGATCTTGGAACTGGAATCGATCGAAATTGGAGTTTCACCAAAACATTTATCCTATGCACCTAGTTCATCGTGATTGGAATTACATATATAATTTTTGGCCTCGTGAACGAGAAAGTATCGCTCTAGCTTGTTGCAGGCTTAAGTCAATGTTATATTCATGCCCCAATCATGAGCTCTCAAGAGAAATTATTATTCATAATTTTTATGCTCGGCTTTCTCATAATGATCGATCCATGCTTGATACTTCTTGCGTTGGTTGTTTTATGAAGAAGACTATTGAATTCTAGTGGGATCTTTTGCAAAGAATTAAATGCAACTCTGAAGATTGGGAACTCGACGAAGGTAAAGAGTTAGATATTAAGCTTAAGTATGATTGTGTTAAATCTTTTATGAAAATCGATGCTTTTCGAAAGTTTAGCACTAAATATGAACTTGACTCTGAGATAGTATCCTCCTTTTATGAATCATTTGCTACTCATGTTGACCTCCCTAAGTGGTTTAAATATCACGCACCTATTAAAGAAGAAATTTGTGAATCAACCTGTGGTTGGGATGGTTAGGTGGACAGTGGTATCCCCAACCCACCGGGGTTCAAATCCTGGTGCTCGCATTATTCTTGGATTTATTTCAGGATTTCTGGTGATGCGCTTTCAGTGGGAGGAGACGCTCCCGTCGACGACGAGGCGCTTACGGTGACTTCGTAAATCTCAAGATGATATGCCGGCTCAGTCTCGGAGGTGCTCATAGGGGTAGGGTGTGCGTGTGTGCGATCATAGGGGTGTGTGTATGCGCGTGTATAGGAGCGCTTGCGTCTGTACTGATTCTAAAAAAAGAAATTAAAGAACCGGTACTAGCTAAGGAAGAAGCTATACTTTATAATGTTGACCCAGTTGTTCCTACTGCTTATATCGAAAAACCACCTTTCCCTGTTAGGATAAAGGAACATGCTAAAGTTTCAACTGTGGTTAACAAATTTATATTAGAACACCTAAACCAGATGAACAAATTAAAGTAGAACCTAATGTTGCTATGGTTAAAGATCTCTTGGAAGAAAACATAGACGGGCATGTTATTTACTTCTGTGAAGAAGCTGTTAGAATTGCCAAACCAGATAAAAAGGATAAACACAGAGCTGTTGTTGGCATGCCCGTTGTCTCAGTTAAAATAGGGGATCATTGTTATCATGGTTTATGTGACATATGTGCTAGTGTGAGTGATATTCCCTACTCCTTATACCAAGAAATTATGAATGACATAGCACCCGCAGAGATAGAAGACATAGATGTTACTATTAAACTTGCTAATAGAGATACTCTATCACCAGTCGGGATTGTTAGAGATGTTGAAGTCTTGTGTGGGAAAATAAAATACCCTACTAATTTTCTTGCTCTTGGTTCCCCACAAGATGACTTTTGTCCCATTATCTTTGGTAGACCTTTCTCGAATACCGTTAATGCTAAAATAGTTTGTGAGCAACAAATTGCAGGTGTTATTTTTGGTGATGAGTCTCATGAATTTAATTTCTCCAAGTTTAGTAGAAAGCTTCATGAAAAGGAATTGCCTAGTAAGGATGAAATAATTGGTCTTGCTTCTATTGCTATGCCTCCTACTGATCCTCTAGAACAATATTTGCTAGGCCATGAAAATGATTTACATATGCATGAAAGAAATGAAATAGATGATATTTTCTTTAAACAACGTCCTCCACTTAGACACAATTTGCCTATTGAAACTCTAGGAGGTCCTCCTCCACCTAAAGGTGATCCTGTGTTTGAATTAAAACAATTGCCACACACTTTGAAATATGCTTATCTTGATGAAAAGAAGATATATCATGTTATTATTAGTGCTAACCTTTCAGAACATGAAGAAGAAAGATTATTGAAAGTTCTAAGGAAGCACCGAGCTGCTATTGGATATACTCTTGATGATTTAAAGGGCATTAGTCCTACTCTATGTCAGCACAAGATCAATATGGAACCTAATGCTAAACCCCTTGTTGATCACCAACGTCGGTTAAATCCGAAGATGAAAGAAGTGGTAAGAACAAAAATATTAAAACTTCTGGAAGCAGGTATAATCTTGTAATGCCCAGGATGGGACTATATCTCCTACGTGTCGAGGCACGACTTAGACACATAACCCCATGCTGGAATGATCGCAAGTTTGGTATCTTTGCACAACTCATGTAACAAATGGGGATGGAAAACATAAAAATAGCTGGCTTACACTCGCCACGTCACACAAATACATTACATGTCCAAAACATCATTCAATAGAACATCACAGCCCATCTAACGGTAAAGATCCAAATGACAAGATACCAAACATAACTTAAATCCACAGGTCTAGATCGAATCCTAGTAGAAGTTCCACTACTGATCATCAGGATAACGAACATAGTAACGGCTACGCTCCTCGTCGTACTCCCAGTCTAGCTCGGTGCCATCACCTGGATAGCTCACCATCGGACCTGCATCTGGTGTGGTGAAGTAACTGTGAGCCACAGAGGACTCAGCAATCCCGTTCCCAGGTAACACGACTATTTAAGCCTTGGGTGAGGAACAAGGCTGAAGAAAGAACAAGTGGGGAACGAAAAACAAGAGTCTGCAGCAGCAACTAGCACTAGCTTACGTTTACGAGAGCGAGAAGAGAAGGTGCCTCGGTCGAGTGATGATCACTAAGTGATCCTAAAATAATCAAGTCAAACATAACCCCACCGTGTTCATCTCCTGAAACCCCTTTCGGAAAATGACAGTCACGGTACACACGCTGGTAGTGTATTGGAACATGGTGTCAAGTTTTCTACAACCGGATATTAACAAGCTCCCATCTGCCACATAACCGCGGGCACGACTTTCGAAAGTTCATAACCCTGCAGGGGTGTTCCAACTTGGCCCATGACAAGCCCACGATCCGCGGAGTCGCAACTCCAAGGTGGGAAGGCCCGAGTATTCTCGGAATCCCGTGCTCAAGATACTCCGAACTAAGGTAAGGCTAATCCAGCAAATCCTCCCAGCGTGTTGACACCCTGATAGTAGCCGCGCGTATCTAGTCTCAGGACACGACCGGATGGGCGAAGCTACAGGTGTATGCCAGATACCTCGGGTTTCCCCAAGGCGGCTCCGCAGGCTCCCCGTTTCGGACCAACACTCATGTGGAGCACTGGCCCGGGGTTGTTGATTAAGAAAGAGGGTTAATTACTCCCTATGCAAGTTTATTTAGTTATTAGGCAAATAGTACCAATGTTGGGACTTGCTGGAAAAGACTTAGCACTTAGCGGTTTATCGAGGGGGTCCCATAACCCCAACCGTGTGAGGAACGCATAATCAAGGAACATAACACCGGTTTATACGGTTCCTAGCGGCATGAGTGGAACAAATCACCAAGCAAAAGGCTTAGCCTTCCACCCATTACCAATATATAGATGATTTCATTTAAGCATTAATATAGTGTGATATAACCCAACAAAACTTCATCATGAAGCAAGCATCTTCAACTTCACCTGAACTAACAATGCTATAAGAGGGGCTGAGCAGAGCCTACGTATAGCCAATCAATGGTTTGCATAGGTAGGGTGGTTAGACATGATCATGGTTACAAATAGGAGGCTGACATGAAAGACATGGGCATCGAGGCAAAACTATAGATCGAGACTTCTAGCAATAGGCAAAGATAGTAATGTTATCGGGGTTCGGTCATCTTGCCTGAAGAGTTGTCGATAGGATCGTAAGAGGGGTCCTCGTGCTCAACCTCGGTGGTAACCTCGTGCTCGTACTCGTACTCGGCCTCCGGCTCTAATCAACACAAACACACAAGGCACAAAATCAACAAGATGCAATGCGCACACAACAATGATGGATGCATGACTGATGCACTATGGGAGCACAAGGAGCATGGAAAAATGCACTCAAGCAAAATGCTTCAAAACATGATAACAATAGGATATTATGAATCTACATGAAAAATCAACCAAGGTTCATATAGGACTTGCTGCAATTGGAGCTACGGGCTAAAAGTTACACACAAAACAATAAACATGCGAAAGCTGCAAATTACAGCAACATAGCAACTTCGGGGCAAGAAATAATTAAGCTACAGCACTGAAACATCATGGCAAAGGGCATGGACACAAACTAGACATATCCTACAGCAAATAAGTCCATTGGTGCACCCCCAAAGGAGCCAAGGATCAATAGCAACAAGCTATGACATATTGAACTTGACAACAAAATTCTGACAACAGAATTTTATTGCAACTTGGGAGCAAAAGTTAAATATGCTACAGCCACTCAAATAAGCATGTGAGAGCATGAATGGATAGCCAACAATATATACTACAAGGAATCATCAAGAGTCACCCCAAAACTATCATGGATTGGCCTAGAACAACAAGCAAACATGGCATCTGGAAATTACAGATTCCAGACTTAGTGAAATTTCACTAAGTGTTAAAACATCAGTTTCATCATGGCATCTTTGAGAGCAAGTTTAAGTCACCTCAAAGCTAAACATGGCAAGTGGTAAGCACCACAGCAAAGTACACATGATGGTGAATCCAAAACCTATAAGCATGCATCATGGGGACAATCACAATGATAGCAAAGAGCTCCTCAAAATGACATCTCATAACAAGTTTAACAACATAACAGCCACATAGCACTTTGCAACGGAGATAATCATGGCAAGATTAATTCTATCATGCAAACTTAAGCATCTAACATGTAGAGCAAGACAAGACGAACACGTGGACATGTCATTCGCATCATTCGGATAAACGAGCACCAAGTTATCACTATGCAAAGATGGCATGAAAATAACTACAAACAGCAGTTTAACGAGATGCACTCTTGCAACAGATATTTAAGCAACTAGATGATCTCAAACATGCATGGCACAATGGGATGAAATGTAGTACGTGTCTCCACAAACATCTGGACATCTCATTCACTCAAAACGGAGCATCACACACAAAGTTATCACCATTTGAATATAGCATCACACAACAAAATATCTCAGACTTAGAGGATTTAGAGGTCAACCTCCAGATCTAAAAAAAAGGCCACGGGTTGGAGAAGAGGCGGATCGGGCCCCGGCGGGTCGCGGGTCCGGCCCACCCGGGCGAGGCGGCGGCTGGAGAGGCCTGGGCCCGGCTCGGCGCGGCCTGGCCCGACGAAGGAGGCCGGTGGCCTGGTCGAAGGAGAGGCCCGCGCGGCTCGGGCAGGCGGAGGAGGGGCCCAGCCGGCCTGGACGAAGGCGGCTGGCGATCGGGTCAACGCGAAGGGGCTCGGGCGCTGGGAGATCCCGCCGACGGAGGCCAGATCCCGGCGGGGAAGAGGCGGGGTCGGCGCGGTGGGGTGGCCCGCTGCGGTGGAGGCGGCCGGAGGAAGAGGTGGTGGCGGCGCAGTGGAGAAGGAGGGCTCCGGCGAGGAATTCCGGCGGGATTCCGGCGAGGTGGTGGTGAGCTCCGGCGAACTCTCCGGCGAGGTGGCGGTGGCTGGAGGTAGGAGAAGAAGGGGGCTAGGGTTTCCTTGATTTGAGGCAAAAATTGGGGGAAGTGGACAAATATATAGGCACAAGGATATAGGGTTGTCCAAATGAGGTGTGGTTTTCGGCCACGCGATCAGAATTGGATGGCCTAGATGAAAGGAGGGGTTTGGGTTGGTTTGGTGGGCTGTTGGAGGGGTGTCTTGGGCCTCAAAGTGGAGGCACTTTGAGCCCACGAGAATAACTGTTGGAGCACCAAACGAACTCCAAACGCGACGAGATTCGACAGGCGGGTTACACACACCAAAACAACAACACACGACAAGTCTCACGCCAAACCGGTAACGTTACACGGCCAAACACCAAAGTAGTCCTACGGGACGCCACAGACACGTGAGGGAGCTCCGGAACACGAAACGGACAACGGGAAGGAACGCGTGGAACCGGATGCAAACGACAACACAAATGCAATGCGATGCACATGACTACATGCTATGAATGAATGAACACACGCACACGACAAAAGAACGAAAACCCGAAAGACAAAGAACCCGGAATGGAATAGATGAAGCCAGAGATATATTATATGCCCAAAAGGGAAAGTATTACATCCGGGGCATTACAAATCTATCGTATAGCTGATAGTAGATGGGTAAGTCATGTTTATTGTGTTCCTAAGAAGGGAGGTATTACTGTTCTTCCTAATGATAGTAATGAACTTATTCCACAAAGAATTGTCACAGGCTACAGAATGGTAATTGATTTTAGAAAATTAAATAAAGCAATTAGAAAAGATCATTACCCTTTGTCTTTTATTGATCAAATGCTAGAAAGATTATCTAAGCACACACACTATTTCTTCCTTGATGGATACTCTGGTTTTTCGCAAATACATGTTTCTCAACCTGATCAAGAAAATACCACTTTTACTTGTCCCTTTGGAACTTATGCTTATAGACGTATGCCTTTTGGTTTATGCAATGCACTTGCTACATTTCAAAGATGTATGACTGCTATATTATTTGACTTTTGTGAAAAGATTGTAGAGGTTTTCATGGATGACTTCTCTATTTATGGGAAGTCTTTTGATGATTGTTTAAACAATCTTGATCGATTTTTGCAGAGATGCGAACAAACAAATCTTGTCTTGAATTGGGAGAAGTGCCACTTTATGGTTAATGAAGGTATTGTCTTGGGTCATAAGATTTCTGAAAAGGGTATTAAAGTGGACAAAGCTAAGGTTGATGCAATTGAGAAAATGATGTGTCCTAAAGATATAAAAGGTATTCGTAGTTTCTTAGGTCACGCTGGTTTCTATAGGAGATTTATCAAAGACTTTTCTAAAATTTCTAGGCCTCTTACAAACCTTTTGCAAAAGTATATTCCTTTTATTTTTGATGATGATTGTTTAGAAGCCCTCGAAACACTCAAGAAAGCCTTAATTTTTGCTCCTATTATTCAACCACCTGATTGGAACTTGCCATTTGAAATTATGTGTGATGCTAGTGATTATGCTGTTGGTGTTGTTCTAGGAAAAAGAGTTGATAAGAAACTGAATGTTATTCATTATGCTAGTAAAACTCTAGATAGAGCTCAAAAGAATTATGCTACTACCAAAAAAGAATTATTAGCAGTAGTGTTTGCTTGTGACAAATTTAGATCTTACATGTTGATTCAAAGGTAATTGTTCACACTGACCATGCTGCAATTAAATATCTGATGGAAAAGAAAGATGCTAAACCTAGACTTATTAGATGGGTCCTCTTGCTACAAGAAGTTGGTTTGCATATCACTGATAGAAAAGGAGCTGAGAATCCCATAGCTCATAACTTGTCTAGGCTTGAAAATGTGCTTGATGACCAACTACCTATTGATGATAGTTTTCCTGATGAGCAGTTAGCAGCAATAAATGTTGCTCATAATGCTCCTTGGTATGCTGACTATGCTAATTACATTGTTGCTAAATATTTATCACCCAGCTTTACATACCAACAAAAGAAAAAATTCTTCTATGATTTAAGACACTACTTTTGGGATGACCCACATCTTTATAAAGGAGTCGATGGTATTATTAGACATTGTGTGCCTGAGCATGAACAGGGACAAATCCTTTGGAAATGTCACTCCGAAGCATATGGAGGCATCATGCTTTAGATAGAACTGCTCACAAGGTATTGCAATCTGGGTTTTATTGGCCTACTCTCTTAAAGGATGCCCGTAAGTTCGTCTTATCTTGTGATGAATGTTAAAGAATAGGTAATATAGGTAAGCATGAAGAAATGCCTATGAATTATTCACTTGTTGTTGAACCATTTGATGTTTGGGGATTTGATTACATGGGACCATTTCCTTTCTCTAATGGGTATACACATATATTGGTTGCTGTTGATTATGTTACTAAATGGGTAGAAGCTATTCCAACCAGTAGTGCTGATCACAACACCTCTATTAAAATGCTTAAGGAAGTTATTTTCCCAAGGTTTGGAGTTCCTAGCTATTTAATGATTGATGGTGGTTCACACTTTATTCATGGCGCTTTCCGTAAAATGCTTGCCAAGTAAGATGTTAACCATAGAATTGTGGCACCTTATCATCCTTAGTCTAGTGGTCAAGTTGAACTTAGCAATGGATAAGTAAAATTAATTTTGCAAAAGACTGTCAATAGGTCCAGAAAGAATTGGTCTAAGAAATTAAATGATGCACTTTAGTCTTACAGAACAGCTTATAAAAATCCTATGGGTATGTCTCGTTATAAAATGGTTTATGGAAAAGCTTGTCATTTGCCTCTTGAATTAGAACATAAAGCATTTTGGGCAATCAAGGAACTCAACTATGATTTCAAACTTGCCAGTGAAAAGAGGTTATTTGATATTAGCTCATTAGATGAATGGAGAACCCAAGCTTATGAAAATGCCAAGTTATTTAATGAAAAAGTTAAAAGATGGCATGATAAAAGAATCCAAAAGCGCGAGTTCAAAGTTGAACAATATGTTCTTTTGTACAACTCTCATTTCAGATTCTTTGTAGGAAAACTCCTCTCTAAATGGGAAGGCCCTATGTCATCAAGGAGGTTTATCGGTCTGGAGCTATGAAAATAAATAATGCCGAAGGTACTAACCCGAATGTTGTTAATGGACAATGAATAAAACATTATATCTCAGGCACGCACATTAATGTTGAAAGCAATATTATCCAAACTTTGACACCAGAAGAACACATAAAAGAGTCCTTTCGGAACACTCCAGAATCATGAAAATAAGGAAGTACGTGATACGGTAAGTAAACGGACTCCAAAAAATCCGCAAAAATATTTTTTGTCAGTTTTCAAATATTTAGAAAATTTGGAAAATAAGAAACTTCCAGGAAGTGTACCCTGGTGGACACAAGAAACCAGGGCGCGCCTGGCTTCCCTGGCGTGCCCAGGTGGGTTTTGCCCACCTAGGGCACCTTCTGGACTCCGTTTTTCTTCCGTTTGCTTGTTTCCCAAGATAAAAAATCTCTATATACCTCCCGAACCTATTGACCACCGTATCGCGGAGAAATCTTTTGCTTTCTTTTCTTGCTATTTCTGCGCAGTTCTGGAAATATCTCGTCCCAAGACTCTGACTGACAGAGCTATGTCTCACACCTCATTGCAGACCCAAAGACCTATGGGGACCTATCTCCCCATGGTTGGACTACGGATGACGAGGAGGATGCTCACTTGATGAAGATCGATGATTCAAGCTCGGAGGAGGAAGATGTCCCTCTACCTGGGGATATGCACGTGGAGTTTAAGAAGTCAAGTCTTCCTAAGAGAGCTAACCGATCTCAAAATCGATCTATTCCTTTTTTTCGGCCGAAAAGCAAAGGGGATTTATGTGACAAGATCTTAAATCTGGAGCTAGAAGTCGATGATTTAAAGGAGGAAATTTCCCTCCTTGATTATAATATGAAAAAGCTGAAGGAACAACTATCATCACCAGCACCCTCTTCTTCATCACCAAAAGAAAATTGAGTTTCGGGTATGTGCACTCCCTTGGCTTCCGCCAAGCTTGGGGGAGGTGCCCCGGTATCGTATCATCCCCACTATCCTTTTACCTTTAATTATTTTAGTTCGATCTTTTGCTTTAGAATCAATAAAAGTTTTAGTTTGATCCTTTCTTTTTGAGAGTTTTCTTAGTAATCTATCCTTGTAATCGTGTGCGAGATATATAATAAAGTTTAGTTTTGAGTTTTTGTGTTCTTTACTTTCATGTTGCAATAAAAGAAAGGACATAAATTAAGAAGATCATATGCTAATCTTATGGTAGATGATGGCACCACATAAGGAAAAGTATAAGTAGAAAATGTTATTAGAGATTGACAGACATAGCATTGGTCAATGATGCAACTCATGAAAGAATTAATAAGGGAAGAGAAGATTCACATATAAATATAATATCCTAGAAATATTTTGTGATTGTGAGCCCCCATCAAAATATTATATGCCAAAATAGTTGACGTTGGACAAGGAAAACAACTTAATGATTTATGTTTGTTCATATTCACATAGAAGTCATATTGTCATAGATCCTTTAACATGTGGTGCTTGCTCAATGTCATTTCTAGCCAAAAAAATCCGCACTAAGTAGAGATACTACTTGTGCATCCAAAAACTCTTAAACCCAAACATTTTTTCAAGAGTCCACCATACCTACCTATGGATTGAGTAAGATCCTTCAAGTAAGTTTTCATCGGTGCAAAAAGGCAATAAAAATTGCTTCTAAATGTGTGAGATCATTTAGTGTAAGAGAAAATTGAGCGTTACACAAACTTGTGATGGTGAAGAATAAAAGCGACAGACTGCATAATAAAGGTTGCTATCACAAGGGGCAATGCAACGTGATGTTCTTTTACACTAAGGGGTTGAGCATACAAACAAATAAGCGCATGGCAACCTCTGCTTCGCTCTGCGAAGGGCCTATCTTTTATATTTATGCAAAGAGTCAAAGTTTTTTCTCTATTCTTTTTTATTTTCTCCTTTGGGAAGCGTCATGTGGTGAGGAAAGATCTAGTCACATATGTCCAGTTAAATATGGGTGGCATGAGTTATTATTGTTGACATCACCCCTGAGGTGAATACATTGGGAGGCAAAACTATAAGCCCCTATCTTTCTATGTGTCCGATTGAAAAGTTTTGCTCATGTGTATGCAGTGAGTGTTAGCAATCATAAAAGACTATATGATGGTTGAGTATGTGGACTTGCCTAAAGGCTCCGATACGTGACCCTTCCTGAAAAGAAGATGAATTGTAGTTGCAAAGATGACTGAGAACATAGTTTGTTAGTTTCTAATAGAGTTTATGCTTTATACTTCGATTGTGTGACGAAATACTACTTATTCATGATAAGTCTATGATAAAAGTCTTATGTTTAAATTTGTTGCTGTTATAATAATTTACATGATGCGTCTATATCCGTATTTTGTTTTTATCGACACCTCTCTCTCAAAGCATGTGGACATGTTTTTCGATTTTGGTTTTCTCTTGACGACAAGCGAGGTCTAAGCTTGGGGAGTTGATACGTCTACTTTGCATCATGTTTTCTTACAGTTATTTATGATGTTTTTATGCATAATAATGCTTTTTGGAGTAATTCTAATGCCTTTTCTCTCATAATATGCCAGGTACACACAAAGAGGGATAATTCCGGCAGCTAGAAATCTGAACCTGAAAAAGCTACGTTAGGCCACCTATTCTGCACAACTCCAAACTAGCTGAAACTTCATGGAGAATTTTTATGGAATATTTGAAGATTATTGGAGCAAATAAGTACCAGAGGAGGCCCACCAGGTGGGCACAACCCACCTTGGTGTGCCAGGGAGCCCAGGAGCGCCCTCGTGGGTTGTGCTCACCCAGGCCCACCTCTGATGCCCATCCTCTCGTATATAAGTCACTCTGGCCTAGAATAATAAGGAGAGGACTTTGGGATGGAGCGCCACCGTCTCGAGGCGGAACTTGGGCAGGAGCACTTTTGCCCTTCGGCGGAGCGATTCGCTGGGGGAACTTCCCTCCCAGAGGGGGAAATCATCGTCATCATCATCACCAACAACTCCCCCATCTCGGGGAGGGCTACCTCCATCAACATCTTCAACAGCACCATCTCATGTCAAACCCTAGTTCATCTCTTGTGTTCAATCTTGTTACCGGAACTATAGATTGTGCTTGTGGGTGACTAGTAGTGTTGATTACATCTTGTAGTTGATTACTATATGGTTTATTTGGTAGAAGATTATATGTTGAGATCCATTATGCTATTTAATACCCTTCTGATCTTGAGCATGATTATCATTTGTGAGTAGTTAATTTTGTTCTTGAGTTCACGGGAGAAATCATGTTGCAAGTAATCATGTGAACTTGATGTGTGTGCGATATTTTGATAGTATGTATATTGTGATTCCCTTAGTGGTGTCATGTGAACGTCGACTACATGACACTTCACCATATTTGGGACTAAGGGAATGCATTGTGGAGTAGTAATTATATGATGAGTTGCGAGAGTGGCAGAAGCTTAAACCCCAGTTTATGCGCTATTCCGTAAGGGACTGGTTGGATCCAAAAGTTTAATGCTATGGTTAGAATTTATTCTTTATACTTTTCCCTTAGTTACGGATGCTTGCGGGAGGGTTAATCATAAGTAGGAGGTTTTTTCAAGTAATAACAACACCTAGGAACTGATCCACCCACATACCAAATTATCAATGTAGCGAACACGAATCGAACCAACATGGTGAAAGTGACCAGATGAAATTCCCGTGTACCCTCAAGAACGCTTTGCTTATTATAAGAGACCGTTTTGGCATGTCCTTTGCCTCAAAAGGATTGGTCTATCTTGCTGCACTTTTGTTACTATTATCATTACTTGCTCGTTACAAAAATATCTTGCTATCAAACTACTCTGTTACTTACAATTTCAGCACTTGCAGACATTACCTTGCTGAGAACCGCTTGTCATTTCCTTCTGTAACTCGTTGGGTTCGACACTCTTACTTATGAAAAAGAGCTACAATTGATCCCCTATACTTGTGGGTCATCAGAGATGCATAGCAACGAGAGGGGGAGAGTGTGTCTACGTACCCTTGTAGACCGAAAGCGGAAGCGTTTGACAATGCGGCTGATGTAGTCAAACTTCTTCTAGTTTCGACCGATCAAGCACCGAACGTACGTCACCTCCTAGTTCTGCACACGTTCAGCTCGACGACGTCCCTCAAACTCTTGATCCAGTAAAGTGTCAAGGAAGAAGATGAGTTTCGTCAGCACGACAGTGTGGTGACGGTGATGGTGAAGTGATCCGCGCAGTGCTTTGCCTAAGCACTACGAGAATATTACCGGAGGCGTAAACTGTGGAGGGAGGCGTCGCACACGGCTAAGTATTGTAGGTGTATATATATATATATATATATATATATATATATATATATATATATATATATATATATATATATATATATATATATATATATATATATATATATATATATAGGTTGAAGGGGAGGAGAGGCAGCCAAGGGGGCACCCCAAGTAGGAGGAATCCTACTTGGGGTCCTCTCCAATTCTGCCAAACCCCCTTCTCCTATTCCTATTCGGAGTAGGAAGGGAAGAGAGGGAAGGGGGAATCCTATTCCTTTTCTCCTTTTCTCCTTGCCCTTTCCTTCTCCAATTTGGCCAGCCCATATGGGGGGCGCACCAGCCCCTTTGTGGCCGGTGCGTTTCCCCTCTTGGCCCATAAGGCCCATATCTTTTGCCGGGGGTGCCCGGAACCTCTTCCGGTGACCCGATAAGTACCCAGTGCTTCCTGAAACACTTCCAGTGTTCGAATACCATCGTCCTATATATCAATCTTTACCCCTTGACCATTTCAAGACTCCTCATCATGTCCATGACCTCATCCGGGACTCCGAACAACATTCGGTCACCAAATCACATAACTCATATAATACAATAGTATCATCAAACATTAAGCGTGTGGACCCTACGGGCTCGATAACTATCTAGACATGACCGAGACACCTCTCCGGTCAATAACCAATAGCGGAACCTGGATGCTCATATTGGCTCCTACATATTCTATGAATATCTTTATCGGTCGAACCGTTGTGAGAACATACGTTATTCCCGTTGTCATCGGTATGTTACTTGCCCGAGATTCGATCGTTGGTATCTTCATACCTTGTTCAATCTTGTTACCGACAAGTCTCTTTACTCGTTCTATAATACATCATTCCGTGACTAACTTATTAGTCATTTGCTTGCAAGGCTTATTATGATGTGTATTACGGAGAGGGCCCAGAGATACCTCTCTAATACTTGGAGTGACAAATCCTAATATCGATTCATGCCAACCCAACAAGACACCTTCGGAGATACCTGTAGAGCACCTTTATAATCACCCAGTTACATTGTGACGATTGATAGCACACAAGGCATTCCTTCGGTATCCGGGAGTTGCATGATCTCATAGTCGGAGGAATATGTATTTTACATGAAGAAAGCAACATCAGTAAAACTGATCGATCATTATGCTAAGCTAACGGGTGGGTCGTGTCCATCACATCATTCTCCTAATGATGTGACCCCGTTCATCAAATGACAACACATGTATATGGTTAGGAAAGTTAACCATCTTTGATTAACGAGCTAGTCTAGTAGAGGCTTACTAGGGACATGGTGTTTTGTCTATGTATCCACACATGTATCAAGTTTCCGATTAATACAATTCTAGCATGAATAATGAATATTTACCATGATATAAGGAAATATAAAGTAATAACTTTATTATTGCCTCTAGGGAATATTTCCTTCAGTTTCTGTATGGCTAGGTATGTTTTCAACTATGTTAGAGTGGGGGTGGTCGGATACGATAATTATTTCGAGTGCAAAGAGGATGCCCTTGGAAGGATTGGCTTCCCATCTTATCAGAAATGGACTTCAGCTATCCATATGCTTGCATACGGAGTGCCCGGTGATCTCATTGATGAGTACATCTGTATGAGTGAGTCTACGTGCCTAGAGCCCATTTACAGGTTCTGCAAGGTTGTGATTGTTGTGTTTGGCCCTGAGTACTTGAGAGAGCCGACGGCTGCTCATACAACCCGCTTGTCGGTGATGAATGTCAACAGGGGCTTCCTAGAGATGCTTGGCAACATAGACTACACGCACTAGGAGTGGAGGAACTGCCCTTATGCTTGGGAAGGACATTATACACTACTACAGGATGTTGCTAACGCGACACTGCGACCAGAGACCCTTTGACGAAACTGTGTGCGATGCATCAATCGCAAACAGGGATGTAAAAAACCATCAAAAGAGATGCAAAACGTTTGCGATGGCGGAGACATCAAACACGGTTCAGATTTTAGTTATGTGTGCGACGCTGGTCATACGATTGATCCATATGAACCGTTTTCAATTAGCCAAAACAACAGAAACGGGCAGCCATATAAATGTGTGTGCGATATACGGCATACAATTCGCTCCGATGAACTATTTGCTATTAGGGAATGCAACAAAAATGGTCAGCCACATCAAGGTGTGTGTGATATAGGCCATACGGTTCACTCGGACGAACTATTTTCAATTAGGGAAGAGAATAGAAATGGTTCAACTTAACAAGATGCGTGTGATATGCGGTTGTTTGCGATGAGAAAAAAGAACACAAATGATTCGTGTAAACAAGATGTGTGTGATACGCAGCAAACGGCCCATTCAGATGAACTATTTGTGATGAGAAATTATAACACAGACGGTTACTATACTTAGTTCATGTGCCATTCTGTTTGTACAAAAAACTTTGAAAATTGCAAACTAGTTGCTTGCGGTGGCTAGGAGTATCACACACGATGCGTGTGAGTACTCGTGTGCGATGATTAGTAAGTTACACATGTGTTTCCTTATGTTAACACATGTGTGATAAATAACACGTGGCACCGCATACGGTATTCGGGTTGTGTGTGTGCTCCACTTAGCCTTCCCGCGCTCTAGCGGATGCTTCCCGCGCTCCACATGGGTGAATTGTAAAATCCATGCCTCTTCCCTCATTGGTTTTCCGCCACCAGCTAATGGCTTGCTGCATATAACCCAGGTGGCAACGCACCGTCGCGATGCTCTGCGCAGATCTAGTCCTCACCCATCTACCATTAGTTATTCCAAGCATACCATGCAATGACCAAAGCTTCGACGTTGACCCCTACCTACGTTACGTCTTCGGCAAGGAGAACGAGCAGGAGCGGGTCGGGGAGCAAGAGCTTCATCGGCCGGTGCAGGCACCATGGCCCATCAGCAGCGATATCGACATGACAGTCCTTGGGCGCACAATTGACATATTGCAGAGGAGGTGTGATGAGAAATTTGCCATCCACCATGCAAAAGATCCAGAGCTCATCGGTGCTCATTGAGAGCCTGATGCCCTGCAAGTAATGGGTAGAGGACCTTTGCGGTTCAGTGAAGACACAGGCAGCCTACAACTTCATCATTGCCCGCGGCAGCCATGTCAACCTTGAGCCCGATGATGTGGTGGCCAGGCTCAAGTGCATCCTTGGTGGAGTTGACGTCCCTGATGAAGTAGAACATCACCAACGTTATATCTTGAGGATGCAGGTGATGGACGGGATTTGCTACCAGGCCAGAGACATGGAAATGGAGCGGTCTGTGGAGATATGATGCACACAATTGCACGATGTCAAGCTCTTCTGGAAGAGGCCCAGCAGCCCCAAGAGCCTCCCAGCGCTAGCAGCTCCGTAGGCAGAGGCGGGTCGGGACACTTGGAATGAACGACCGCAAGGGTGCTATGCTAATCAAGGAGTCCAAGAAGACCATCGTCGGAAGGCCACCAGCTCAGCCTTTTAGCCTACATTTTATTATAATTGTATGCATATGTAGGTCATGAGTGTTTTGAGCGTTGCTACATGTGGCATTTTAAATTATCCTGAATATGTAAGACAATTATTAACCGTTGCCATTGTAAATTTGCCTCAACGGCGAGCAGAGCGCGTAGAGACGCCAGAGCGGAGCGCGCTGCGGTCGCCTCAATGGCGAGCAAAACGCGTAGACGGATGCGAGCAGAGCGCACCGCGGCCACCTCAACGGCAAGCAACCTTGTGATCAACCTTCTCGCAACCCGTGGGAGGTGTGACGGTGCATCGGACACGATGGTGATATCTTGACCATGTGTGACAGTGGGCAGACACGTACATGTACATCCAAGAACGCGGGCCCACATTTTGGGCTTCGGATGCGTGGCATACGGTTGATCCAAAAGAATTGTTTGTGATGAGCCAGAACAACAATAACGGGTTTTGTAGGCCAAAACCATCAATAAATTCTGACATTGTTTCTCATCACATTGCAGATTACAACGCAATAACCCTCGCAAAAAAAGATTACAACGCAATAAGTAATTGCAAATCTGTTCACACCGATCAAACTAATATGTGCTCACACCGATCAAACTAAAATGTGTTCACACTTAGCACCGGGCTATAAAAACTACCCCACTGGAGAATTACTTCACAGATCCACTCATCATCACCCAAAAAACTGGTCTTTCCTGTCAAGTCATTCCGCCATGACCGGTAGGAGGAATTTCGGGTGGACATATAACCAAGCAACAAAGACCAAGCCACGGAAGCACTAGAGAGGTCCCGCCGCAAAGCGGCAGCCACAGCAGATATGTCCCGGTGCGCCGCGGAGCCCTCAAACGAGCTCTCACGGGCACGCGAGGGCTCTCACAAGCGCACTCGTCGTGTCGGCGATCGCGACGAGTTGGCGTTGCTGAAGTCCTTGGCTGGCGACGACGCCATTCTCACTGGCCTCATTAAGCAGCAGGAGCTGGTCGAGGGCTTGATGAAGTTGCTCGAGATCAGCGATTCCTTGGTTGACAAGGCGACCGACCTCGTCGAGCAACTCATGGGTGACAATGCAAAGCTCCATAAGGCGCTCGCGAGAAGGAGGAGGAGGCCATCAGCTGGAATATGCAGCATGAGCAGAGCAGTGCCTCGGGGATGACGCTGACAGCGGTCATCGAGGAACTGATGGGTGTCTTGAGGAAGCTCCAGATCGAGCGCGAGCAGGAGGTGGAGGAATCCGTGATTGCTTTCAAGCAAAGTCATGAGGAATTGAAGAAGGAGCTGGAGGATGTCGTCGCCCGGCGATCCATCGACGAGTAGAGACAGTAGCGACCCAGATCATTGTGTGTGATTTCATTCTTCTCTTGCCTCATGTAGCATTTAAATTTATCTGGAATATGTAAGACAATTATTATTCGCGCCATTGTAAATTTGTCGTTGTATTATCCGTGTGTTAAACAACGGCTCGGCCCCCATTAATGGAGAAGTTGTGAGCGAGGCAGGCGGCTGGTGGATGAAGGTCAAAGAGCCCGTTTCCCGGTGAGCATGGGCGGCCTTGCTGCTCGCATGTGTCCCGTCGAGCCTACGAGGTGGACATGATGCACATGTCCCGTCGAGCCTGCGCGGCGGACTGCTCGTGCGCGTCCCGTCGAGTATGCACGATGGACTTCTCGCGCTCGTCCTGTCCAATCAAACAGCTGCACGCACGCCACCGAGTATGGTTAAGTTTTAGAACAAAATACAAAGATGACCAATGAATAAGGATGGAGGTAGTACTATCCCATAATTAAAGAGGGACATGTGGCCGCACTTAAATAGATACGGGAACACGCAGTTCATATAATACAACCGTTTGCGATATTAACATGTCAGCTATTTGTTTCGAAAGGGCTTCGTTGGCTATTAATGTGTGCGCCTTATCTCAAATGACAATTTTTTTATCACGGCATATATGTGCCATGTCATGAAACCATGCCAAGTTTCATGTTTTTGGGTGAGTTTTCGATTTACTGGGATCTAAAAACCGAGATTCTCAATGTTTCAGGATGACGAGAAGTTTCTAATTCATTCACATTCCTTTAATGAGATCTAAACATGCACCCAATTACACATGTATGATTTCCCTCCCATTTTTCTTCACCGGAGCATGTGCTTGTAGTTCAAATTTGAATTATGGACTACATTAAATACCTAGAAAAGTTTATTAATATATAAAATGGACAAATGAACCCTGGACAGTTTCAAATTTCAGCACGACACTCCTGTTATTCTATATTGCCTATAGAAAAAAAGTTCAAGGCAAGAAGAGGCAGCAATTAACGTTTCGCCCACAAGAAGGGCATGTTTACCTACCGGAACCACGAGGGTTGCGAGAAGCTTCGGTTTGTAAGAGGCTTGTAATATAGGTTGGCCCAAATTGGACTATTATTTTACCACGGCATATATGTGCCATGTAGTGACACCATGCCAAGTTTCATGATTTCCTGGTGAGTTTTGGATTTATCGAGATTTGAAAACCGAGATTCGCATTGTTTGTGGCCAAGCCAGGACGCCGAGATGGTTGAATTCACCCCATTCCTTCCATGGGACCTAAACATGCACCCCAAGGACACATGTACATTTTTTCTAGCCATTTTGGTGCACTGGAGCATGTATTTGTAGTTCGGATTTGAATTGTGGACATTAAATGCCTAGAAAACTCAATTAATGAATAAAAAAGGTCAAACAAACCCTGAATAATTTCAAAGTCAGCGCGAATCTCCCGTTGTTCCGTGTTGCGTGTAGAAGAAAATACAAGGCTAGAAGAGGGAGTGATTATCGTTTCGCCCACAAGGAGACACATTTCCCTATCGAAACCACAAGGGTTCTTGCAACAAGCTCCGGTTTGTAAGAGGTTTGTAATATAGCTTGGCCCAAATTGGAAAATTATTTTTACCACGACATATATGTGCCGTGTAGTGACACCATGCCAAGTTTCATGATTTTCTGGTGAGTTTTGGATTTACAAAGATTTAAAAACAGAGATTCACAATGTTTGTGGCCAAGCCAGGATGCCGAGACAGTTGAATTCATTCACATTCCTTCCATGGGACCTAACATGCACCCCAAGGACACATGTACCTTTTTTCTAGCCACTTTGGTGCACTCGAGCATGTATTAGTAGTTAGGATTTGAATTATGGACATTAAATGCCTAGAAAACTCAATCGATGAATAAAAAAGGTCAAAGAAATCTTGAATAATTTCAAAGTTCAGGGCGCATCTCCCGTTGTTCCGTGTTACGTGCAGAAGAATATACAAGGCTAGAAGAGGGAGCGGTCATCATTTCACCCACAAGGGGACACGTTTCCCTATCGAAACCACGAGGGTTCTTTGAGAGAGGCTCTGGTTTGTAAGAGGTTTGTAATAACGATTGGCCCAAATTGGACAATGTTTTTACCATGACATATATCTGCCATGACGTGACACCATGCCACCTTTAATTTGATGACTTTCTGGTGAGTTTTGGATTTATGGGGATTTAAAAAATGAGATTCCAAATGTTTGAGGACGAGCCAGGACTCCGGTATGGTTGTAATTCATACTCATTCCTGGCATGGGACCTAAACATGCACCCAAGGACACATGTATAATTTTTCTAGCCATTTTGGTGAACTTGAGCATGTATTTGTAGTTCAGATTTGAATTGTGGACATTAAATGCCTAGGAAACTCAATTAGTGTATAAAAAGGCCAAACAAATTGTGAATAAGTTTAAATTTCCGCACGGATATCCTATCAGTCCATGTTGCCCGTAGAAGAAAATACAAGGCGAGAAGAGGCAGTGATTATCATTTCGCCCACAACGGGAATATGTTTCCCGATCAGAACCACGAGGCTTCTTTGAGAGAAGCTCCGGTTTGTAAGAGGCTTGTAATAAAACTTGCGCCAAAATTGGACAATGTTTTTACCACGACATATATGTGCCATGACGTGACACCATGCCACCTTTAATTTGATGACTTTCTGGTGAGTTTTGGATTTATGGGGATTTAAAGACCGAGATTCCAAATGTTTGAAGATGAGCCAGGACGACGGTACGGTTGTAATTCATACCCATTCCTGGCATGAGACCTAAACATGCACCCAAGTACACATGTATAATTTTTTCAGCCATTTTGGTGAACTTGAGCATGTATTTGAAGTTCAGATTTGAATTATGGCATTAAATGCCTAGGAAACTCAATTATTGTATTAAAATGCCAAACAAACCATGAATAAGTTTAAATTTCAGCACAAATATCCTATCATTACATGTTGCCCGTAGAAGAAAATACAAGGCGAAAAGAGGCAGCGCTTATCGTTTCTCCCACAAGGGGGACACGTTTCCCTATCGGAACCACGAGGCTTCTTTGAGAGAAGCTCCAGTTTGTAAGAGGCTTGTAATAAAACTTGCGCCAAAATGGACAAAACAAATTCCTCAACATATATGTGCCATGTCGTGACACCATGCCAAGTTTCACGGTTTTCAGGTGAGTTTTGGATTTACGGGGATTTGAAAACCGAGATTCTTCTCACGAAATGTTTTCAAATAGCACACGGTTCAGTCATGAAAGTCACGTGCCTACCAAACCGTGGACGATGCCCCCTCCCCCTGCTTCGCACGCGAACTGAGTCGTGCATTCTGATTGACAAGAACCCAAACCCCACGGATCGTACGTCTGCACCGTTGGATGTTCTCAGGTCGAACGACAATCATCATCCCTTTCGACAGCACATGCAGTATATGGGTAAGAACTATGCGCATGCGTCGTGCTATCTCACGTTTCCTTCTGTACTAATTTTTCTATATTAATGTTGTTATATATCCAAACAGGCTACTGTTTTCCGTCACTCCTCTCATCGGTAGTTTATTTAGATTGAATTCCAAGTCTGCGTCTGAAAATTAGGACGGACCATGTGCGATAGACCAACTAGCTACAAACCTAAAAACAAACTACCCGCCTTGAGCGTTGCAAAAATTGGCGTGATCTTGGGTACTCCCGCCCCGCATCAATTCCTTTACCCAAATTTTTTAGTAGCCACCGCACTTCAACCGTCACCCACACTCCTCCAGCACCGACCTTATAGTAAAATTGCAGTAGCCGATGCATTTGAACTGTTGCCCTCCCTCGTCCACCACCATCTCCGCCCACCATTACTAAAAATTTCAGTAGACGCAGCATATCCTGAAACACCCCCTCCACAGTCCCCCACCCACCCCCTCCCCCCTCGAACCCTAGCTCACCGGCGTCGCTAGCGCTGCTGCCAACCCCTGCCGGTCTGGCCATTCCTCCTAGCTTAGATAATAAGTTCAGGTTACCCAGCGATTCCCATACCGTTGCCCCACTCCCCTGAATTTTTAGATGAGGCATGCGGTGTCCCTCCCCTCCAGATCCACATACCCTGCTCCAGAATGTCGTAACCTAAGCTCGACCACATATCCCGGGGATCCCGACGAGCGTTCGACCAAGAAGAGGTTTATGATGGCCTCTTCGGCGGACGTTGGCGAGGTGGCCACCGTTCGCCCCGACCTGTCGATCCCAAAGCAACACATCATCGCGGAAGCCGGTGAATACGTTGACTATGTTGCCATGCCGAAGGCTTCATGTCAGCGGGCTAGTGTACTACTGTATCTTGGGAAAGCTTGCTGCGACATAAAGCGCGTCGACAACGACGGCTTCACGTGGGCCATGCCACACGTTAAGTGGTCCATCCCCAACCCCTCTGGTTTGGCCATCGTCGATCTCTTCGACGACCCTGCCACTGATCTCCTCCGCCAAGCGGTCAAGGATTTGCGATCCTTGTACGCCATCGAGCCCATTTTGTCATTTCTGAAGGACACGTTCTACGGCGGCGGCTTGGGATCCTCAATTGCCAAGTCAGATCTCATCGACCACGACCATGAGGAGGGCACCCACAAAGGTTCTTCCAAGGTGAAACAGCCCATCCGTGACATCAGAGAGCGCACCATGGGTCTGTGCTCTTCCAACTGGAAGGATCTCGTCCATGACAAGTGAGGCATCCTATCAGCAAATCTTACCTTTTCTAGCTTGCCAACACGTACCCTTTGTTGTAGTAGCATTTGCCGTGCGGTGCTTTAACTGTGACATGTTTAATTATTTCACTTATGCAAAAATGTATTGTTCAATAGGGCTATGTGATGTTTAAGTATGAATTGTCCACTTCAGTTTCACGAATGGCTATATTTGGTTGTTTATAGTGAGTAGATGCCTTGTTTATCTGTATTTGGTTGTTAGGCTGGTTGCGGTGAGCATTTTTTAGTTATCGAGCAGATGCCTTGTTTATATGTATTTGGTTGTTAGGTTGGTTGCAGTGAGCATTTGTCGAGTTATCAAGCAGATGCCTTGTTTATCTGTATTTGGTTGTTAGGTTGGTTGCAGCGAGCATTTGTTCAGTTTTCAAGCAGATGTCTTGTTTATCTGTATTTGCTTGTTAGGTTGGTTGAAGTGAGCATTTGTCCAGTTTTCAAGCATATGACATGTTTATCTGTATTTGCTTGTTAGGTTGGTTGCAGTGAGACTCTGTCCAGTTTTCAATGGCTTTATTTGGTTCCAGTTAGGCCTGGTGTAGTTAACACATGCCCTTTATTTCAGTTTTACACATTTATCTAGTGTGATGATTAAGCATTACCTACGTTCTACTCATTTTCAACAATACCAGTTTGAATTGCAATATTTGATGGTTGTTAAGCATGTTGTCAATAACATTGCCTTCCATTTTATATCTGCTTTAACAGCATGCTGAAACCAACACATTCAAGCTATCATTTGGAGATGATGTTGTTTACCTTTGCTATATTTGTTTGATGTTAAGGTTGTTGTACTTATTACGCCTTTCCACTACTTATGCAGGACAACAACGGGAGTGGCCACCATTTTCCGCCGAGTTAGTTTCATCCCTCGGCTTGTACTCCCCCCGCCGTTCCATAATGTAGTGCATATAGATCCAGGCATGGACACTTGTTAGCTTCTAATATTGACTTATTGCTTGTAGGTACATATGTCCTTGGCAAGGATCCTCGCATCGACCCTTTTTGTGTATGGGGCAATGAGATATGCATGAAGAAGCATCAAGTGGGGAAACAGACAAGGATTATTAGCAAAAGGATACTAATGGTTGCAAGAAAATTGTTTGTTTATGCTCTATCCAATACAACAGTGAGCTGTAGGATGGTAACTACAAACTTTGCAACCAAGGATTATTAGCTGGATGAAGTCCTTTAACCTTCATTGCGTGTCCACCAATCATGTACTTTGCGAGGTAATATTGAGTGAACTGCTTCGGGAACCACTGCGAATGAAAAAGATTCAGACATTGTTGTCTAACAACTCATTATGGGCATACAATGAAGACAGTGAAGGATGGACGGGCAGCCATCAGAAGGGGTTGGCGTAGAGTCGTGCACGCATTACACATGGAGGAGGGCATAATATGGGCATTCCGCTTCACCTTCTCCATCAACCAGAATGTATTTCGCCTCTCTCTTTACAATGTTTAGTACAACTGTGGTTTATCATTCTTTACTTGGTGCTTCTGTAGTTCTTCTGTATATGTACCTGTGCATGGAATTATGCATTCGTGGTTGAACCTATATTTGTAATAAATATGGTTGGATATGAAATAAGTGATTGTCTACTTTCAAATTCAAAACATGTAATTTTTAAATTAGGGATTACACTGCACACGATTTGTGAAAGCGAAATGTCTGCGATAGACGTGGAGATCAGACACGTTTCTATAATCCACTACGTGTGCGATCAATCTCTACTGCACACATGATCAGCTAAGAAAAAACGTATGTGATTAACAACAGCATCGCACACAGTTCTTTCTTATTAAATGTTTGCGACAGTCACCTTATCACACACGCTTCGCAATTATGGACTATTTGTGATGTTGTGTGCATCGCAAATGTTTGGTCATAGAAGAACGCGTGCGATAGGTTGATCATCCAACGCGAGCATGATGGATGAATCGTGTGGGATATATTCAAGCTTCGCATACAGTTTTATAGTGACAACTATATGCGCTCTTACATCGAATCACACACAGTCGAAGAAAAGTAAATGTGTGTGATTGTCTACTTCTATAATCGTGAACTATTTGTGATGGGTCGCACATCGTAGACGACGTAGCGCCATAGAATACCAACTGCGATGGCAATGCGAGCACAAACGAATAGGGAGTACTGTATATGCATCAAGGCTCCCTATCCCCGACGGTTTTTGCGTCATGTGGGAAGGACCCCCCTATCGCAGTCACTCACTTGGCGACGGTTCCGAACGATGTCGTGGAAAGGGGTTAAAAACTGTTTGTATAGCACCTCGATGTACTAGTAATAAGGGGCCATGTTAGGGCTTGCACTGTCATACTTGAGGCAGTGGCCTCACAAGATCTCTGGAACTGGTACTCTTTCTTTGGCATGGCCGGATTGTAGAATGATATCAATGTGCTTCAACGCTCGCTGGTGTTTGCAAAGCTCCCTGAAGGCAACAACCCGCCGGTCAATCTTAACATCAATGTCCACAACTACAACAAAGGTTATTATCTAGGTGACGGTACCTCTCCTTAGTGGACCACTATTGTGAAGACAATCTCCAACCCTGTCGGAGAGAAGAGAAAGAGATTTGACCAAGAACAAAAGGGTGATAGGAAGGATGTGGAGTGTGCCTTCGGTGTTCTGCAATATCGATGGGGCATCGTTCGGTATCCTGCTAGAACTTGGAGCACCAAGAAGTTGTGGGAGGTGATGACTGCTTGTGTGATCATGCACAACATTATTATAGAGGATGAGCGCCCGAAACATATTTACGATCAAGGGTTTCTGTTTCAGAGTGATAATGTCATGCATGAGCATGGAGGAGGAGCGGCTACGTTTGCACAGTTCACCCAATTTCATCACCAAATGCGTGAGTGGAAAATTCACATTCAGCTGCAAAATGGTTTGGTTGAGTATATGTGGGCTCATGTTGGCAACCAATAGTTATATCTGTTTTTAAATGTATTGGAGACAATTTATTTTGTATTCGGCTTGTAAACTATGCTAAATTTATTTGGTTGTGAAACTATGTTTTTCTGTGAAACTATGTAAAATGTTATTTGTTGGAAAATGGCGGTCAGCCGACCACGCGATAAATATGAGTCGGTGCGTTGGGCGCATTGCCGGCCTAAATCATAAACATGATGGACACCGAACGGGCGGCCGATCCAAACAGACAAAAAAGATAAAATTGATGTCGATTTGGGTCTGAAGTTACTCTCAACAGGAAAAAAGAAGACGCAAGATCAACTTTGAATTTGCCGCACTCTTATACAGCGAAAATGCTAAACACACGGACAAATACGGGCTGATTACGGACCCCTTAACGTTAAATCTTTCTCCCCCTGATTTAGGGGGTGGGCCCTGCCTCCCCCTTAATCCCAACTAGACGATGCTACTTAGCAGTAATCCGTATGATACATAAAATTGATCCGTGAGTGTAGCATTACTCCTTACTAGCAAACGGGCACGTGCAACGCACGTCTTAGTAATAAATAAAAATTGTTTTCTCATTCATCTAGTTGTGATTGTCTATGAGGCAATAAAAATATCACATGTATATAAATTATTGTGATATTTCTTGCCCATTCCTTCATGTTTTTAGCAGTAACATGTATCGACACAACAAATCTCAAATGTAAGCTACCGATCAAATGAAAGAAAACACCCTCGAGGGGGCTTTTCCTTGAAATAATATTGCAAATGATAATCTTTTTTCCGGCAATCTTTCTAGAAATCAAGATCTGCAAACGACAACTATTATTAGGGAATGAAAACATATACCTAGGACCATTAGTTGTGGAAGGAAGCAACGGTGGAATTCACATTCTTTTCAAATGAAAAGTAGTAAGGATGAAATCAACTATTGTACTAAAAAAGAACAAACACAATACCTCTACGAACTTCAGTTTGAAGTCCAAGGCTTCCAAAACGTTGATTCAGTTCATATGCTTCTCAAAGATACATCAGAATTTGTGCATAATTTGCATTTTCCAAGCAATTTCTTCCCAAATATGCACGTCTCAAATGTTGACCAAATGAAATACACCCCGGTATAAAATGTTTCTGAACATATATAAATTAAATAGGTAGAAGAAGTTGTGATGTCGCTCAAGTTGTATTTTAGAAGTGGGAGAATATTTCTAGTCATGTTGCAGCATAGACACAATAATATATTTGTTCATCCATTCAGTCTCTGATAGGTTGGAAAGAAGAATGTTAAATCTAGTAAAAATCCACTGAAACCTACTATAAAATATATTAAATTACTGGACAAGCTAATTCCAGTGTGATGCTTCTTAATACAACATGATTCAGTACACATCATAAATTTATCCCAATGAACAGATCTGTTTGGAGAAGAAAATTGTACAACAATTTACGCTCTTTAGCATCCTATAATGTAAATCATTCCCTCTTGACAATGGCATGTAAAATTCTCCCACTGACTCTCAGTAAAACGCTCCATTTCCTCTAATTCATTCAGATTGGAGGGCTCGTAATTATAAGTTGCAATTGTCCAGTGGCATCTAAGGTGAGTGTACAGAATGTCGTGATAGATAGGCTTAAATGCATCTTGGACATTGACAATCCAACTGTGTTGAATTATAAAGTGAATACAAATCCGTGCAATGACAATGTATTGAAAAGAGATTACTCATACTTGTAATTCGCTATTTATAATACCTTTCACACCATGGTCTGCGATTAATAAGTCAGTCATATGCTAGTAATGCATGGTACTTAATTACAGTTTAGTTGTTCTGCAAACAGAATAAATAATAGCAGGATCTGCATAAATTCACTTGTTCGTTTTTCCTCTCTAACTATTGAAAACAAACATGATCTGCATTTCTTGCTAAGAAATCTTAAAGTAAGGGATCAACATAAATCCCATCAAATTATATTAAATGTGTGAGTCTACATAACAACAAGAGTATCAAACTCTACAAAATATGTCTCGGCATTTAAAAAGTCAATGATGAGCACATAGATGATAGAAGAAAATAAAAGAAATAACATGGCAAAAGTTTTTATATTGTCTTAAGAGGATACAACAACCATGCATGTTTGAACAAAGTTCATAATCAAGTCACCTTTTATGTTACCTGTTGCACCAGCTACTCTAGAAACGTGCATCCTAATGTCAAGTTATCATTGTGGTGTACATAATCTTTTACAACAAAGTGTGTAACAGAAAATTATGGTACTTAAATCAGCTAGGTTGCTTTTCTTGGATATCCTCCTCAGCTGTAACTATCATCTGCTTGGTGCAGAGTGATCCTATGTTGGTGGTTTTGTCAGGCCCAAGATGCGATTCTATCCCAATCACATGACACTTACGTGATTGGGGCACAACCGCATTTCGGGCGCTTAGCAAGATGGATATCATTACATCGTACCATTACATACATATATACATGGGGGATACAGCAATACATACAAGTCACATGAATACAACAACATCAATACAAGGCATCCGACTACGGATGCAAATATGAAAAGCACAACGACATCCATCTGCTATCCCAGGCTGTCGACCCAGAACCTAACCCAAGACTGAAGAAGAAGAAGAACAACAACAAAGAACTCCAACACAACCATCATCGCTCTCACGTCAAGACATCGGAAACCTGCACCTGCAACTGTTGTTGTAGTATCTGTGAGCCACGAGGACTCAGCAATCCCATAACCATGGGTAACAAGACTATCAAAACTTAAAGGATAAGAAGAGGTAAAGTGGTGAGGTTGCAGCAGCGGCTAAGCAAAATATGGTGGCTAACTTACGAGTACAAGTATAAGATGAGCATCTACGCAAACGGTCGCAAACTAGTAGTGATCGCTAAAGATCCTGAACTACCTACGAGTCAAACTAGGATGCACTACAAGTCTATACAGGAAGCAAAACATAGCAAGGTAGGAAGCACAGAAAAACAACACAGTCTATATATGATGCAATACATGGCAAGGTAGGATGCATGACAAATCTATACAGGAAGCAATACATGACAAGGTAGGAAGCACAGGAAAACAACACAAGTCTATATGATGCAACACATGGCAAGGTATGATGCATGACAAATCTATACAGGAAGCAATACATGACAAGGTAGGAAGCACAGGAAAACAATACAAGTCTATATATGATGCAACACATGGCAAGGTATGATGCATGACAAATCTATACAGGAAGCAATACATGACAAGGTAGGAAGCACAGGAGAACAACACAAGAACATGACAAATGCTCAAGCAAGTTTGATGCAAGACAAGTATATATAAGATGCAAAACATGGCAAGGCAGGAAGCACTCAAAACAACACAAGTCAACAAGTTTAAATGAGGCCGAAAATTACATATAATAAAACCGGTAAGTCCTCATATGCATAGTTTGAAATTAGTTCAGATCTGAACAAACCTTAAGTTAAAGTTGTTAAACAGCAATTTAACATGCACCAAGATGATCTACGCGAAATTCTAGTCAAGTTTCATATAAAGTTTGTTTAATTCGGAGCTACGACCTAGAAGATATGAGCAAAACAAGACAAGCATGGCAACGGTGCAAGATGCACCCAAACATCAAGTAAACTCACTCCAAACATGAAGACAATATGATATTATGATTCTACATGCAAAATCACACAAGTTTCATATAAGGCACACCCAAAACGGAGCAACGGGCTAAAAGATACACCCGAAACAAGAAACAATGCAAAGCTGTAATTAACAGCCACAGAGCAACTTTGGAGCAAGAAATATATACTCTACAACACTCAAACATGGTGACAAGAAGCATGGACATGAAGTAGACATATCCTCCAGCAAACTACTCCACTGGAGCATCTTCATAGGAGGCATGGATCAATAGCAACAAGGTACAACATTTTGATCATGACATTAAAAACCTGACAGTAATATTTTATAGCAACTTGGGAGCAAGAATTAAATAAGCTACAGCAACCCAAATGAGCAAGTAAAGGCATGGATGGATAGAAAATAACATATACAACAAGGAATGATCAATGGCCACCCCAAAACTAACATGGATTTACCTAGGGCATCAAGCCAACATAGCATCAGGATAAGACAGATTCCACACTTAGTGAAATTTCACTAAATGTTAAAACAGTAATAAGAACATGGCATGTTTACGAGCATGTTTAAGTCACCTCAAGGCATATCATGGAAAGTTAAATGCACCACATCAAAGACCATATTATGGTGCTTCTAAAACAACTAAACATGTGGCATGAGGACAAACACATCAATAGCAAATAGCAATTGAAATCAGCATCTCATAACAAGTTTCAAAACTTAACAGCCAAATGCACTTTTGCAACAGAGATTAACATGACAAAATGAACTCTAACATGCATGCTACAGCAACCAACATGTAGTACTCTTCACAAGGAACATTTTGACATATCATTTGCATCATTTGGATAAACATGCACCAAGTTATTACATCTCAAACATGGCAACAAAATAACAAGTAGCAGCAGTTTATATCAAGTAGCACTCTTGCAACAGAGATTAGAGCATCTAGATGAACTCAAATAAGCATGGCACAATGGAACAAAGTGTAGAGCATATCACCACGGTCATTTAGACATATAATTCACTCAATTTGGACAAGCATGCACACAATTAAGAGCTCCACAAGATGCCTATATGAAAAATAACTCAGACAAGGACTTAGTCATTTTCGCGGATCTAGCTCACCTAGCGGGCTTCGGCCCAACACTGTGGAGGACGGGGCGGCCCGGTCGGTTGAGGGAGTGGGCTGGTCGGGCGCGCTGCTGGGCCAAGGCTGGAGGGAGGCGAGGCCGGCCCATGCGTGTCAGCGGCTCGGCCTCCTCCTCCCGCACGGGAGGACCGAGCGAGGCCATGGCAGGGGCTGCGCCGGCAGAATCCGACAGGGCTGGCGAGGCCAAAATGTCGAGGAGGAGCCGGAACGACGGGATTCATGCGGGGATGGACGAATCCAGTAGCCGGGGGCCGGATCCGGGCAAGAGCAGCGACAGACGGAGCTTCGGGGCGGCCAAGGCGGACCTCCTGCGGGAATGGCAGCAGCCATTAGAGAAGAAGGGCACGAGGGAGAGGGAAAGAGAAGGAGACGGGGAGAGGAAAAGGAGACGAGGCTTGCCTGGGAGGAGCCTGCTGCTGCTCCGGGGAGCAGCTCCGGCAAGGGCGCCGGCGGTTGGTGTGCTCGGGGTCAAGGCGCTCGGCCCCCGCCGGACCAGATCGAGCGGCGCGAGGGAGCGCAGACGAGGGCTCGGGGTGCAGGAGCGCAGACGCGGCGGCCCACTCGCGGCCTGGGCGGGCCTGGCGCGGGCTTCCACGGGCCCGACGCGGAAATGGAGGCTAGGGCGTGGATTTTGAGGTGGAGGAGGCTAGGAGGTAGGGGAAGAAGCTAGGCTGCCCATTTTTGGCATGGAGGGGCCTTTATATAGGGAAAAGCCTAGGGTTTGGGGGGTTTTGCTCCGTTTCGAGCCGTACGATCTCGATCGTTCGGCTCCGAGCGGAGGGGGAAGGTAGGTGGGCTAGGTGGGCTGTGTAGAAGGCCTTGGGCTGAGATGAGAGGAGCGGAGAGATGGGCTGTGTCTCCGAAAACCCATTCCGAGAACGTTTTTCGGCCACTCATAAAATAAATATTCGGAGGCACCGCGGGCGCGTGCAAGTGTGTCTGGGCTCAGAACGGACAACGGAGAGGACGAGGGAACTCGGGCGGATGCAAGTTTTGAAAACATGCTGATGCAACACACATGATGACAAGGCAAAGATGCACACGCAAGCAGATGACATGGCAAAGGCAACGAATAACTGACTGACACCTGGCGCACCGGTCTCGGGGTGTCACAACACTCCCCTACTAACAAGAGATCTCGTCCCGAGATCTTAGGAGCGAGACGGGAGAGAAAAAGGAAGAACAAAGTTCTTCGAGGACAAAGAGTGAAACCAAAGAACTTTGAGAGTTGAACAACTTGAAAGAAAGGATACAACGAAGATGAACAAGAAAGAGAAGCTCCGGTAAAATAAGCAACAAGGCATAAGATGAGAATCGAGAGGGTATGGATATGAAGCACGAGTTGAAGGAACAAGACTGAATTCGAAACCACTCCGGTTAAACAGGATAGACAAGGAATTGAACGAAGTAATTCGGGCAGCACTCCGGCTGAAACTGAAAGAAATAGTACACCGGTTGAACATGAATGGAATAGGACAAGAATCTGAGAAGATGGAACACAACATGACGAAATGAACAAGACATTGCCACTGGAAGAATTGAAAATAATGGAATTAAAGAATGGAGAAGAAGATGACAACTTTGAGCACGAGTGACATGAACGAGAATTTATAGGAGAAGACTTGAACGGAATTGTTGAGAAAATCAACAACAAAAGAATTAGCTTGTTGTGAACTTATTGAACACATCTCAAAACTTGAGGTGAATTATGCCGCAACCAAAATATTGAATAGACGAGATGAAGGAAGAAATGCAAAACTCCACTTCAAAAGAATACGGAGAATTAATTGCACTCGAGAGGCGAAAGAATAAGAATGCTTGAGCTGCTCCAGAAGAATTTAATGAATGCTTGGAGAATGAATTACTCATGATGAACCACCATGAAGAACTCCGGTAACAAAAGGATGATGATGACGGATGAAAGAATGAGCATAAAGCCTTGCAGTGATTTGACGAGGGTCCGACGAGATAGTCGAGGAAAACTTGAACTCCGGAAAAGAAAAAGAATAAAACACCTGGAACTAGAATTTATTCCTTGAGAATAAACTCCAAAGGAAGGAATTAAATGAAAAGAATAAGAATTATGTTATGCTTATCCTCCACAAATTAAATTGATGAGAAGCAATGGATTCGCATATCACTTATTCTCGTTGAAAAGATTAAAGAGGGATATATCGTGAACTTGCGAAAATCTCCCTGAAACACCGGTAGAATTGGAAAGAATGAATGAATTGATATGATAGCACCGGAAAAGAACTCTTAAGCGAACCATTGTAAGAATTGAAGCCGAGTGAAGAAAAAGGAACGAACCACCGGGAAGAATTAAAATCGAGTGAAGAACGAGTATGACCACCGTACGGAATGAAATTGAACGATGCAAGAGTACAAGCCACCGTGAAGAATTGAGATTGAGTGAACACAAGAGAATGGATCGCCGGGAAAAGGATAAATACTTGAGAAAATTGAATGATGAGAACGAAGAGATCGTGAACTAGTTAAAGAATACTTGAACAAGCATCGGAAGAATGTGAGACGAACGACGAGGCATCAATGAAGAATATTTAGAGGACGAAGTTGAAAACTGAGAACGAAGAAATCTTCTGAATGATGGCCTTCGTAGGAACACAAGAAAAGAATTCATGAACACTCCGGATGAAGAAAGGTCGGACCAACGATGAAAAGAACTAAAAGCGATCTTGGAGAAGGCATAAGACTGATGGAATCCATACTTACGTCACATTCGAAAAGAATTTGGAACACTCCGGAAAATTAGAAGAGTCGGGTAAGATCCTGGGAAAGACCCGTGGGTTATGAGCCCACCGAAGAGAAAAACACCGTTGAGAATTGATTGACAAGAGAAGATAATGCACCGGAACAATTAAAGACTCGAATGAGGTGACAACCTCGAATTAATTGGAACACGGATAAATCTCCTGAGATGACTTCGGAACTCCGGAATAATAAAATGGCGAGAGACGAACGAGCAAGGGGAAAACACTTGAGCCGAGGAAAAGAATATGACGAGCACCGAATACTTGAATTGAATCCACCGGAAAGAAGAAGAGGTGAAGAATATCAAACGAGAGAAGAACTCATCGGAGAAGAAAAGAGAAGAATGATGACGAGCTAGTCGAGAATTCACCGGTTGAAATAACTGAGAAAAGAATGCAAAGGGTTCACACGAGTAGGATGGATACTCGATTAAGGACTCCGGTCCGAGAAGGAAAAAGGGTGGGCGGGTGGGAAAAGAAAAGACCACATCGGACGGGGAAAACAACATCGGTTAAAAGGACTGAGGTTGCACTTGCAAGAAGAAGAGGGTTGAATCCACTTGACGAGAGATGCACCAGATGAAAGAACTAACAACGCAACAAGCGAAAAAAACTATCCACGCTTCCTAAAAAAAATTGATGTACTACTAATATTCGCTCATCCAGACTCATACAATAGTTGCTCACTTGCAAATCCTTCAGTAGTTTTGCTAATATGTGAAACTGCTTATTGATCTCCCTAATCAATTCTATAATAACATCTAGCTCAACTCAAAAAAATAAAATCACACCGCAAGATATCGATAGACTATGTTTACATAAAAAGAGACTCAAAACACATAAAAAGGAAAAGGAGGCACCTGTTCAAATAAGCCATTGACACCAGGCTATGGAGAGCGCGACATATCGCCTTGCAAACCTAGCTCAATATCAACATTTCTTCGGGCCCGTTCTTCTTTGCTGATCTCAAATCAATCCTGTTAAACTTCACACAAAAATGTCCTACAAGATTGACAGTTCAAATCCTTTGTGTATTCTAACCAAGAAGATGGAATTCAACCTTCAGTGTGGCTTGATTCCAAGTGCCATCAGTAATACATTATCGTCCAGTTCTTGTGTTGTTGCCCAAAAATACAAAATATTAAACAAGAGAACAAAAAATAATATGTATTATAACCTAATATTGTCAAATAAGAGATGAAGTTGTACTTCTATGTTCATCGTCTTGTTTTGAGTTTAAATCACACAATCCTTTTTCTTGAGAGCTTTGGTGTGTCAACCAGGTTCTGAAGATTCGATTTGGTCAACATATTCTAGAACTCTGCAATCTCTGACTAAAATCTGCACTACCATTATTAGTCTAAAAAAATGCTAGTCGGCAAAGATAGCAAGATAATTTTTGAATGCCATACTATTGCCGAGGGGACAACATCGCATGGCAAGTTCTCTCTGCACATGTGAAATCAAAAGAGATACATGTTGTTTAAATGATGTATGTACTGTATGACATTTCAGTATTCAAGTAGTTGATCCCAGAAAGCAAGCCATCCCAAATAGCACTATTTCAACCAGCCAGATAAGAACACATATGGATTTCTGGAATGAATGGTCCAAAGCACATGCCAATTGAACATTATTTCCTTGAGAAGACCAATTGAAGTAAAGCCAGCAAACATGGCATCAGGGTACAACATTCAGTGCAGATTGCAAGAGGAAGCCAATAAAAAAATGTTGCACTGGAATTCATTGTTAAATCAAATTTACTTTGTCATAGGAGTACCTGGAAGTACACTGTTACTGCTAGCATCAGAGATTGCTCACAAGGGCACAGTTGCACACCACGCTATTCCCATACTCCAATGATCAGAAAACAATATCATATAGAGAATACCGAGCAAACCCAATTTTCATAGAGCCCTTCATATGGGGAGCCAATCATGATCTAGTTGACACAAAAATTAGCTGCTAACTCTCATCGGTTGCATGTTACCAGTGTTCCTCTGGGCTCTCTGCTGCAGGAAAAACAAAACAAGAGAGATGAAATTCAGTTCGCATCCAAAGCTGTCCCCACTCCCCATCGCCGGCGGTCTCCTTGTCCCCGCAACGTGCGGCCGCCAGGGGTCGCCCGACCCTCACCCGCGACGGCTCCCTGGTTGACGGAATGGGGAGTGTCGGTAGGGCGACAAGATGACGTGGGCGCTAGAGGAGGGAGCAGGAGGAGGCAGGGGTGGGAGGTTCAACAGCAGCAGCCGGCATGCGTGGGGGGAGGGAGTTACGGTAAGGCGAAGAGGATGGGTTCGTGGGTGGATTAGTAGAGACGAAGCACGAGGGGATTTAAGGAGCGAGGGCGTCAGGCGGCGTAGGAGGGCGGGGCAGGGCGGAGGATGGGGCGGAGAAGAGGGGCGGCGCGGCGAGGGCGGCGGGCGAGGGCGGCAGAAAAGAGTGGCGGCGGAGGAGGGTTGAGGATGGGGGCGACGGAGAAGAGGGGTGTTCGCACACGAACACGTCATGTGTACCCTCGACGCCGGGGGTGGTGCACCGCAGCTCACGTCGAAGGAGTCTCACCGGAAGCGCGATTCGCAAGTCGACCGGCGAGAGCTTTTGAAGACCCGAAACCCTACACTCCCGGGAGGGACCCCGTCGGGGAGTGCGGCGGCTATGGGCTGCCCTAGGTCGGTCAAGCCGCCCCTAGAGCCTCGGTATTCGCAGCTCTCCAACACGAAGAACGACGAAGAACGAGGGAGCAAGAACGAGGGAGAAACAAAACGTAGATGAAAAAGTTGTAGATGCGTTTGCGATTGTGTGTTGTTGTTCAATCGGCCATCATCCCTTGAGTATATAAGAGGCGGCTGGACTTCCCGTGCAAGGAAAAGGCTTGGATTCACGTCCAAAACCCTAGCCAAATTCGGATTGGTTTTATCCGAACTTTCCAAAACTGTTCGGTTTAAATTGGCTGTACCTTGCGGGTAATATTTGAGGTGGTAAACGACCTCGGATGGAAAAGAGCCCAAAAGCAATCTTGACCGTTTCGACGAGACGAACAACTTTCATGTTGAACATTTTTCGATTTGAAGCCATCTTCTAGGCCAAAACGGTCACGCAATACAGGCTGTTACTCGCGCTACCCATCAGACACATGGCTGGTGGGGCGCGCCACTTTTGGCTCTGTGACAGGGCTGTGTTCGGATGGCTGTAACTTTTGCATACGAACTCGGATTGGGACGATTTTTATATCAAAATCAATCGTTTCGACGAGACGCACAACTTTCATGTTGAAACTTTTTCCATTTGAAGTCATCTTAATTGGGTTTCAAGCCATTCTTTTATCTGGTGTCACCATGAGCATCTCTGAACTTGTCATAACTTTTGCATCCGGACTCCGTTTTAGACCACTTTCATATCCATCTTGATCTTCTCAAAGAAAGCCATCTCATGGTGACTTCCGATCATATATTTGAAGTAATATTGACATAGATTAAAGCAACTTTTACGATTGTGCCACTTTTGAGCGTCAACTCATGCCCCCCTGTTTTTCGGCAAAGCAAGCGTGCCGAAAAATAATTTGTACCATGTTGGTTCTAAGTACGATGTCAACACCCCATCGGCCATTTATATGCTTAGGACGATAATTATATATCGGCCATGTTTATGCTAAGGGCAATAGTTATATATCGGCCGTTGGCCTATCTAGGCTTCTTGCCACACACTTGGGTGATACTTCTTTAAATATTTGCCATTGAGAGCTCGAGGTAATAATGTGCCTTGTACGGATTCCACCAAGTATGAGTTTCCGGGAACCACTCTTGTAATCTTAAAAGGACCTTCCCAACTTGGAGACCACTTCCCGAACTTTCTATCTCTTGAACCAATTGGTAGAATCACCTTCCACACGAGATCGCCAACTTGAAAATTCTTCAACTTGACCTTCTTATTGTAAACTCTTGCCACCCTCAACTTATCCCTCTCTATGGCCTTTAAAGCAACCAAACGTTTATCGGCAACTTCATCAATATTGTCCATCATCAAGTTATAGAAGTCCACAGCCGATAAATCATTTTGTTTCGCTATTCTCAAAGCATTCAAATTCACTTCCACTGGTAGAACGGCCTCCTGACCATATACGAGCTCATATGGAGTCACCTTTGTAGCACCATGCCTTGAGATCCTATGTGCCCACAAAGCTTCGGACAATAGCTCATGCCATCTCCTTGGATTATCCTCAATCTTCTTCTTGATGAGCTTGATTAATATTTTATTACTAGACTCAGCTTGTCCATTGGCTTGGGCATAATATGGAGAGGAATTGAGCAACTTTATCTTATATGCTTCAGCAAATTCTCTGACTTGATGTGACATAAAGGATGAACCTTGGTCCGTAGTTAATGTTTGAGAAATGCCGAATCTATGAATAATATGCTCAGTTATGAATTGAATTACCTCTGTATGCGTCATATTTTTGAGTGGTATTGCTTCAGACCATTTAGTGAAATAATCAGTCGCCACCAACACGAACCGATGCCCCTTTGAAGAAGAAGGATGAATCTATCCAATAAAGTCTAATCCCCAACCTCTAAAAGGCCACGACTTGATAATAGGATGTAACATAGCAGCGGGAGCCAACTGAATATCACCAAACTTTTGACAAGCTTCACATCCTTTATAATACCGGAAGCAATCATTAACCATCGTCGGCCAATAAAACCCAGCACGTCGTAATAGCCATTTCATCTTGGGAGCCGACTGATGAGTGCCACAAATACCTTCATGGACCTCTCCCATAGCAACTCTCGCTTGGTCCTCGTCCAAGCACTTTAAAAGAACATCATCAACCGTTCGGCGATAGAGACCATCATCTCTCATTGTGTACTTGAAAGCCATACGCCGAACAGTCCTGTCCACCCTTTTACTAGGATCACACAAATAATCAATAATGGGTTTCCTCCAGTCTTGATTTTCTCCTGCATTAAATTTTTCATTAGTGGCCGAAACGGTGGGCTCTGGTTCGGCCTCCCCTATGTTGGCAAGACTAGACATCGGCCTTTGAGAAATATGAAACATGCCACGATCAACATGATAGCCGGATGCTTGTTGTGCCAACTCATTTGCTCTCCAATTGTCATGTCTAGATATATGAGCAATGCTAAAATAATCCAAATCTGAAATTATATCTAGACATTTATCAAGATAAACATTAAGTGATTCGTCAAAACATTGAAAGACTTTGGATATTTGTTGCACTACTAATAACGAATCACCAAAAGCCTCAATATGTGTAGCACCTATGGCAAGCAACATCTCTAAGCCGAATAACAACGCTTCATATTCGGCTTGATTATTTGTGCAAAAGTATTCTAAGCGGCATGAAGCTTCAAAAACAGCACCATGAGGAGATATATAAACAATACCAACACCTTGGCCATTGCTACACACTGAACCATCAAAATATAATCTCCATGGTGCTAATGAGACAACGTTTATATCAATATCATGCTTATCATCAATAGATGCTCAACAATAAAATTAGCAACAATTTGGCCTTTCATGGATTTCAGAGATTCATAAGCCAAATCATATTCAATTAAAGCATAAGCCCACTTGCCAATTCTACCACTAAGAATTGGCCTATGCAACATGTATTTGATGACATCAGTTTGACAAACTATAATGCA
>LR738712.1:185236804-185278319 GCA_902687465.1 Secale cereale | reverse complement strand
TGGCATGCATGCCGAATTGTAATTCGGCAGTGATCTAATAGGGTTTGCTCTTGTAGGTAGGGTTTGGTTCGGCGTCACCACCGAACTTGGCATACTCATGATAGGATTAATGGGTGCAGCAACAATTTGATTTGTGGGGCTAGGATAAAAATTCATCGGCACGGGGGGCGCCGATGAAATAGGTAAAGTTGGACTAGGGATTTCTGCGGTAACAGGCACACCAACATTACCACTAGATGATTGAGGCACACTATTTTTAGCATTACTATTTTCCAAGAAAATTTGGTATAAAAGATTATTGCTATCAGTAATGCGACTATCAATTTCAGCCCATACCTCAGGAGAGAAGGTATTACTTACAGAGGGTTTAACATGTTCATCATGAAGAGGAGGAAACTTGATTTCTCCAACCGGAGTGATATTGCCTTGACGATCCTTTTTGAACTTAGCAAGGAACTCCTGCATCTCCTTCTCTTCACGTGCCTTCTTGTACTCCTCATAAGCTTGGTGATGTTCCTCCGATAACTCCTCAAAATTGGGCTTGATTATGTTATCGGCGTCGATTTCTGAGGGTTTGGGGATCTTGTCGTTGCCAGACATGATGGATGATGATGATGATTGATCTTTTTCCCCAGCGGAGTCGCCAAAAAGTGTGTTCGCACACGAACACGTCACGTGTACCCTCGACGCCGGGGGTGGTGCACCGCAGCTCACGTCGAAGGAGTCTCACCGGAAGTGCGATTCGCAAGTCGACCGGCGAGAGCTTTTGAAGACCCGAAACCCTACACTCCCGGGAGGGACCCCGTCGGGGAGTGCGGCGGCTATGGGCTGCCCTAGGTCATTCAAGCCGCCCCTAGAGCCTCGGTATTCGCAGCTCTCCAACACGAAGAACGATGAAGAACGAGGGAGCAAGAACGAGGGAGGAACAAAACGTAGATGAAAAAGTTGTAGATGCGTTTGCGATTGTGTGTTGTTGTTCAATCGGCCATCACCCCTTGAGTATATAAGAGGCGACTGGACTTCTCGTGCAAGGAAAAGGCTTGGATTCACGTCCAAAACCCTAGCCAAATTCGGATTGATTTTATCCGAACTTTCCAAAACTGTTCGGTTTAAATTGGCTGTACCTTGCGGGTAATATTTGAGGTGGTAAACGACCTCGGATGGAAAAGAGCCCAAAGCAATCTTGACCGTTTCGACGAGACGAACAACTTTCATGTTGAACGTTTTTCTATTTGAAGCCATCTTCTAGGCCAAAACGGTCACGCAATACAGGCTGTTACTCGCGCTACCCATCAGACACATGGCTGGTGGGGCGCGCCACTTTTGGCTCTGTGACAGGGCTGTGTTCGGATGGCTGTAACTTTTGCATACGAACTCGGATTGGGACGATTTTTATATCAAAATCAATCGTTTCGACGAGACGCACAACTTTCATGTTGAAACTTTTTCCATTTGAAGTCATCTTAATTGGGTTTCAAGCCATTCTTTAATCTGATGTCACCATGAGCATCTCTGAACTTGTCATAACTTTTGCATCCGGACTCCGTTTTAGACCACTTTCATATCCATCTTGATCTTCTCAAAGAAAGCCATCTCATGGTGACTTCCGATCATAAATTTGAAGTAATCTTGACATAGATTAAAGCAACTTTTACGATTGTGCCACTTTTGAGCGTCAACAAGGGGCGCCGCGGGCGGGGCCGGCGGGACGGAGGGCGGGGACCGGCGGTGGGCGGCGGAGGACGGGCGTCGTTGGGAGCGAGCGAGGGAGAGATCGTGGCGGTCGTGCGGGCGGGCATGCGTGTGCAGCGGCAGTCAGCGGGAGTTTTTTTTCGAACGGATGAGGATTAGTTGTTAATCGTGTGTCTTGTAGCGTTAACCACAGAAGGAATAGGAGCCATTAGATCTTGTAAATTAATGGCTATAATTACTTAGGTCTTTCACCTCTTTATAGGGGTAATGTCAGGACCGGTTTTCTAATAAAATATTTACTGAAAAACTGATTTTTTTATTGGACCAGTGTAGAAGATTCCTTCTTACTGGTAGATAAATCCTTGATACAGAATTCTAGAGTACTGAATATTATACAAGGTTGAGCTGCGATTGCTCAACAATTTATTACAAGCACGCCAATATTATACATAAAGGCGGGTATGACACAAGGGTAGGGTGGCATAACTACTGACTCGTAATAAAAGTGGTGGTGGATATGTCACAGTGTAGTGGGTGACACGACTCTAATATCTTACAGCTCATCGAGTGTCGGAGTGAGACTCGATGAATTTATTTGGGTAGCGGAAGCGTTTATAATACAGTGACCAACTCCAGGATCGCAAGAGACTGGCTGGGAATCCTCTAAGCGTCGGACTCGCTATCGAACTCTTCATCCATGAGATCGCCTTCGTCAACATCTGGCAAAATCAACTGGCAAAATCAACAAGCCAGGTGAGTACTTTGAATGTACTCGCAAGACAGTTCGGACATAACATATAACAAATGCAAACATGATGCATATGAGCAGACTAGCAATATATACTCAGATGATAGATTTGCGCTGCAAGTTTAAATAAAAAGGAAGTCAAGCGGTAGTCCTCCCGAAATCCCAATAAAATAATAGAAGACCGATAGGGTGTCTGAAGCGACGCCTCGAAGGGTAAAATGAATAAATATACCACAGTCGGACGTCTAAGCGACATCACATAAAGGGCTTATATCAAAAGTAAATAACGAGAATGCCACAGTCGGGCGTCTGGGCGACACCACATAAAGGGCTTATATCAAAAATAAATAATGAGAATGCCACAGTCGGACGTCTGAGCGACATCACATAAAGGGCTTATACTAAAAGTAAATAACAACGATGCCACAATCGGACGTCTGAGCGACATCACATAAAGGGCATATATCAATAGTAAATAACAACGATGCCACAGTCGGACGTCTGAGCGACATCACATAAAGGGCTTATATCAAAAGTAAATAACAACGATGCCACAGTCGGACGTGTGAGCGACATCACATAAAGGGCTTATGTCAAAAGTAAATAACAATAATGCCGCAGTCGGACGTCTGAGCGACATCACATAAAGGGCTCATATCATAAGTAAATGACAATAATGCCACAGTCGGACATCTGAACGACATCACATAAAGGGCTTATATAATCATTCGAAACCAAGTAGCATTGTGAAAGTAAATCATCCCAAGGAATTACTCAGTACATAATAACTGGTTAGTTATATCACTGGAATGAAATTTGGCCTGTTTACCACTCTTAGCGCTATATTTAAATCACCAACGACTGTCACTAAGACCGACACGGAGACTGACGCTAGGCCATAGACATGGCTACTCTGATGCTTTTAACTCTGCAGAGTTTGTACTCTTTAATCACAGCCAACGGATTTCAGTAGTCACAAAGAACTAGTTCCGTTTACGGTATTTTAGCAGAAACACAACTAACCAGTACACACCCATTCCACATCCCGCTGCCGGAATCACCCTAGGCAACGTTCACGAAAAAACTTTAAGATGGGTAGGCTACAACCTCGAATAGCATGGGAACAAATTTATACCGCGCGCTCTAAGGGGTGCCCCCCCTCTCGGTCCCAACCGGAAACACCCATGCCCCCTGACCGGATGATGGGCTTTAATCCAGGGCCATGGAACCCTCCTCCCGGCCCCTCTATTTGGTGTGTACAAGGAAAGAAGTTTGCAACTGACTAAACCGTATTCTTTGCAGAAGACATGTGACAGTACCAAAAAGGAGACGAACGGGATCATGACTTGATCCACGTTAACACTGGAGTTAAACGTTTTACTGGCATGCTTCAACAATACCAGCTTACAACCTATCATGTCACCACATGATCAGGTTGGCTCACCATCCACTTTCGAAGCTCACACGGAGCTTGTCTTGTAAGAAATATAACACCCACAAAATGCTTATATAACCATGCGATGAGAAAACTACTCAAGCAAACATGCAAGGCACTCATCATATCAAAGGTTCGAACATGCTTGCCTGGTTCGGAGTAGTCGGAGTCTAGCTCGGTGAAGTTCGCGGCTCCGTCTCCTCCTTCGGTATCACGGATGAAATAAACCGGATAGTAACATAAATACCGTGCGCGCATAAAAATTGTCCCAAATATTTTTCAAATAAATATGATAAAAAACTAGGTAGAAAAACAAAGTTGTCAAAAAAAATCAATTCAAAATCATCTTTTGTTTAAAAGTTATTAAGGTTTTTTGCCCAGGGACTTGTCTGTAATGAAACAGAAAGTTTCCAGGGGTTTGTTTATAAAAACAGAAAACGTTTCAGTAAGAAATACGCCAGCTCAAAAGAGAAAGCGTACTTTGCCCGAAGGCGTTTTCCAGAAAAACGGTTCGAATAGAAAAGAGAGGCTGACGAGGGGGTCCCACCCGTCAGGTTCAAATATTCGAACAGGAAAACAGAGTACACCGGCGCCCGAGAGCCGCGGTGGTCGCCGGCGCCGATCCACGGTGAGGTAGGGGAAGGGGATGCTACCTACGGACTCACGGTGCTCTTCCGCGTCTGTGGGTGGTGGAGTTGGACGTCGGCGAGCACCACGTCGACGACGACCTTCACTCCGACGGACGGCCGTTCGGGTGGTGGTGGATAACGCCGGTGAGGGCTGCAGAGGCCAAATTGAAGCGTGGGTCAGGTATCTAGGTGCACTAGGAGGCTACTGGCACGACTAGGGAGGCGGAGATGCTCTCACCAGAGAGAGACTTGCCGAAGCCCGAAGCGGATCGGGGCGGCCGGAGCTGGGGAAGAAGGACTCCTCGAGGTCCTTCCAGTGGCTGGGCATGGTCTGGTGAGATGGTGGAGAGGTGCAGGGCCGAAGGCGAGCTCGGGGCCGCTATTTATAGCCAGCACGAGGCGGTTGCCGCAAACGAGATAAGTCCGGTGGGTGGTTACGGCGAGGCCGTGGCTGAACATGTGGCTTAAGTTCCTGGGCATCGACGTGATGGTCCACTGGTTCCATCCTGATGCTAAGCTTGGCAAGACTTGGGTGTTTACTACACTTCCTCAACGAAACGGCTGCGAGGGCACGTGTAATGCCCCGGATGTAATACTTTCCTTTTTTGGCATATAATATATCTCCGGCTTCATCTATTCCATTCCGGGTTCTTTGTCTTTTGGGTTTTCGTCGTTTTGTTGTGTGCGTGTGTGGCATTCATTCATATCATGTAGACATGTGCATTGCATTCCATTTGTGTTGTCGGTTGCATCCGGTTCCACGCGTTCCTTCCCGTTGTCCGTTTCGCGTTCCGGAGCTCCCTCACGTGTCCGTGTCGTCCCATAGGCCTACTTTGGTGTTTGGCCGTGTAACGTTACCGGTTTGGCGCGAGACTTGTCGTGTGTTGTTGTTTTGTTGTGTGTAACCCGCCTGTCAAATCTCGTCGCGTTTCGAGTCCGTTTGCTACCCCAACAGTTATTCTCGTGGGCTCAAAGTGCCTCCACTTTGAGGCCCAAGACACCCCTCCAACAGCCCACCAACCACTCCTAGCCACTTCTATCATCTAGGCCATCCAAATCTGATCCGATGGCCGAAAACCGCACTCCATTTGGACAACCCTAGCTACTTGTGCCTATATATTTGTCCACTCACCCAAATTTTGCCCCAAATCAAGGAAACCCTAGCCCCCACTTCATCCCCTTCCTCCAGCTACCACCTCGCCGGAGACTTCGCCGGAATCTCGCCGGAGTTCGTCGGAGTTTCCTCCACCTCGCCGGAGTTCCTCTCACCTAACCGCCGCTCCTCACCGTTCCCACCTTCTCCTCCAGCCGTTTTTTCTTCGCTAGCGCCAGATCCGCTCGAAGCATCGAGCATCGCAGCCGCCCCGTCGTTTTTCCTTCGCTAGCATCGCCGCCTGTGGATCGATCCGATCCAGTCGGGTCAACGGCCGAAGCCCCTGCGACCAGATCAGATCGAGCGCCGTCGCGTTGACCGCAGGCCCCGCCTGGGCCGTTCCCTCCACTGATCCCGCATCGCCAGATCTCCCGCTCGGCGCCAGGCGCCCCGCCTCCCATCGCGGCCCAGCGCTCCAGGGCCGGCCTCCCACCGCGGGCCCAAGCCGCCCCCTCCATCGGCCGCCTCCGCGCTCCACCGCCTCTCCACTGGGCCGCGTCGCCAGCGGGCCGGTCCCAGCCAGCAGCCGCGCCAGGCCGGGCACCCTCCATCGGGTCGGGCCCTCTCCAGCGGCCTCCCTCCAGGCGCCTAGCCGACTGGGCCGCTTCCTCCTCAGCGCCAAGGCCCAGCCCAGGCCACCTCCTCCCGCGCCGCTTCGCAGGCCAACAGCCAGCGCCGCCGCCGCGGCCCACTTCGTCCACTCCAGGCCCGCGCGCCCGATCCACCGCAGGGGCCCGTTGACCTCTTTTTCAGATCTGAGGTTGAACCCTAATTCCTCTAAGTCCCAGATTTGTTGTGTCTGATGCAATATTCACATGCTGATAACTTTGTGTGTGTTGCTCCGATTTGCGCAAATGAGGTGTCCAGACGTTCGTGGTGACTAGCACTACGTTTCATTCCATTGTGCCATGCATGTTTGAGATCATCTAGATGCTTAAATATTCGTTGCAAGAGTGCATCCCGTTATAAACTGCTGCTATGTGTTGTTTTTATGCCACCTTTGCATAGTGATATCTTTTAGCTCGTTTATCCGAATGATGCAAATGACATGTCCACGTGTTCGTCTTGCCATGCTCTACATGTTGTTTGTGTTAGGTTGCATGATAGATTTAATCTTGCCATGGTTATCTCCGTTGCAAAATGCCATGTGGTTGTGATGTTGTTTTACTTGTTACGAAATGCCATCTTGTTGAGCTCATTGCTAGCGTTGTGTTTATCTCCATGATGCATGCTTGTATGTTTCGGGAACACCATCATGTGTACTTTGATGTGGTGCTTACCACTTGACATGTTTAGTTTCGAGGTGAATTAAACTTGCTCTTAGAGATGCCATGATGAAACTGCTGTTTTAACACTTAGTGGATTTTCACTAAGTCTGGAATCTGTAATTTTCCGATGCCATGTTTGCGTGCTATTCTAGGACAAACCATGATAGTTTTGGAGTGTCTCTTGATGGTTCCTTGTAGTATATATTGTTGGCTATCCATTCATGTTCTCACATGCTTATTTAAGTGGCTGTAGCATAATTAACTTTTGCTTCAAAGTTTCAATTAAATTCTGCTGTCAGAATTTTGTTGTCAAGTTCAATATGTCCAAGCTTGTTGCTATTGTTCCGTGGCTCCTTTGGGGGTGCACCTTTGGACTTATTTGCTGTAGGATATGTCTAGTTCATGTTCATGCTCTTTTCCATGTTGTTTGAGTGATGTAGCTTATTTTTCTAGTGCTTCGAAGTTGCTATGTTGCTGTAATTTACAGCTTGTGCATGTTTCTTGTTTCGGGCATAACTTTTAGCCCGTAGCTCCGTTTTCAGCGAGTCTTATATGAAACTTGATTGATTTTCCGTGTAGATTCATAATATCCTATTGTTTTCTTGTTTTGAAGCTTTTGCTTGAATGCTTATTTTCCCGTGCTCCGTGTGCTCCCTTAGTGCATCCATCATGCATCCATCATTTTTGTGTGCGCATTGCATCTTGTTGATTTGTGCCTTGTGTGATTGTATTGTTTAGAGCCGGAAGCTGAGCCCGAGTACGAGTACGAGCACGAGGTTACCAATGAGGTTGAGCACGAGGACCCTTCTTACGATCCGAACGACAACTCTTCAGGCAAGATGACCGAACCCCGATAACATTACTATCTTTGCCTATTGCTAGTAGTTCCGCTCTATAGTTTTGCCTCGATGCCCATGTCTTTCCTGTCAGCCTCCTACTTTTAACCATGAACCTGTTTAACCACCCTACCTATGCAAACCGTTGAATGGCTAAATACGCTTCGCTAAGCCCCTCTTATAGCATTGCTAGTTGCAGGTGAAGATTGAAGATGCTTGCTTCATGTTGAAGTTTGTTGGGTTTTATCACACTATAATAATTGCTAAATGAAATCATCTATATATTGGCAAGGGTGAAAGGCTAAGCCTTTTGCTTGGTGATTTGTTCCACTCATGCCGTTAGGAACCGTTTAAACCGGTGTTATGTTCCTTGATTATGCGTTCCTAACACGGTTGGGGTGTATGGGACCCCCTCGATAAACCGCTAAGTGCTAAGTCTTTTCCAGCAAGTCCCAACATTGGTACTATTCGCCTAATCAACTAAAACTTTCCGAGGGAGTAATTAACCCGAGGCTTAATTAATTCAACCCCCCTGGGCCAGTGCTCGATGTGAGTGTTGGTCCAAACTAGAGTCGTGTGCGGGGCCCCCCTTGGCAACTTGGGTATTTCGGCCACTGTACGCTGTGCTCATCCGGTCGTGGCCTGAGACTAGATACGCGCGGCTACTATCAGGGTGTCGGCACGCCGGGAGGATTTGCTGGATTAACCTTACCTTAGTTCGGAGTATCTTGAGCACGGGATTCCGAGAATACTCGGGTCTTCACACCTTGGAGTTGCGACTCTGTGGATCGTGGGCTTGTCATGGGCCAAGTTGGAACACCCCTGCAGGGTTATGAACTTTCGAAAGCCGTGCCCGCGGTTATGTGGCAGATGGGAGCTTGTTAATATCCGGTTGTAGATAACTTGACACATTGTTCTAATACACTACCAGCGTGTGTATCGTGACTGTCAATTTCCGAATAGGGATTCGGGAGTTGAACACGGTGGGGTTATGTTTGTTGAGCTTTAGCTAGGATCACTTCGTGATCATCTCTCGACCGAGGCACTTCTCTTCTCGCACTCTTTCACGTAAGCTAGTGCTAGTTGCTGCTGCAGACACTTATTCTTTTCTTCAGCCTTATCCTCTCCCAAGGCTTAAATAGTCTTGTTACCCGGGAACGGGATTGCTGAGTCCTCTGTGGCTCACAGTTACTTCACCACACCAGATGCAGGTCCGATGGTGAGCTATCCAGGTGATGGCACCGAGCTAGACTGGGAGTATGACGAGGAGCGTAGTCGATACTATGTTCGTTATCCTGATGATCAGTAGTGGAGACTTCTACTAGGCTTCGATCCGACCTGTGGTCTTTAAATTATGTTTGGTATCTTGTCATTTGGATTTACCCTTAGAGGGCTGTGATGTTTTATTGTATGATGATCTGAACATGTATTGTATTTGTGTGACGTGGCGAGTGTAAGCCAACTATTTTATGTTTTCCATCCCCATCTTTTACATGAGTTGTGCAAAGATACCAGACTTGCGATCATTCCAGCATGGGGTTATGTCTCTAAGTCGTGCCTCGACACGTAGGAGATATAGTCCCATCCTGGGCATTACAAGTTGGTATTCAGAGCCTTCTCCGACCTAGGAGCCCCCACTGATTGATCGAATCGTTGACGGTCGAGTCTAGGCACACACTGAAAATATTTTGAGTCCTATATATTATATCGGAGAGTAGGATTTCTTTGCTTCTCATCCCCTTTCTCTCTGGTGAGGACTCCTAACGACTACTCTTGTCTCTTCTATCTTCAAAAATTGCACCAAATTTTTTCTAGGAATCTCGCGAGTATTGTTGGATTGTTTCGATGTTCTTGTGACGAGAATATTGTTCTCGATGCCTCCTGACATTAGGGGTTGTGGCAGTGTCCCGGGGAGTTGAGCTTCGGGGTATTGTCGTCACAAGCATATCGCGGCAGTACTAAATACTTAAGACGGCCGACATCGAAAATCTCTCCTATACGGTTAGTGGCAAGATAACCCCGACATCACCCAGTACTGGGGAGGTAGTTCGGGAGTATTGCCATAGCTTGGTATAGTGGATGCTTTTCGAAGGTCCGAGGTAAACAGTTTCCGAGAAAGACTGGTTATGTGTTGAAGGATGGATACAGCTGGATGTAGGTTTAGAGTTGATTGCGCGGTGCTTCCCCTGTATCCCCAACACCTGATTGCATAACTGGAATCTTTCGGAAATTAATAGGTGGGTTTATCCAGTAGATCGTAGGCATTCTTCCAACGAATGTAGGTTAGCGAGTTCGGGGTTCTACATTGAGTGAAGTGGTATTTTGACCGATGTTCCGAGTTGCATCTTAAAGGGTCCTTGGCTATGCTGATCCGGGGATTGCAAAACCCTTTCGTAACGCGTTCATATGCTTTCAGCACGAAAATGTCGAACGAAGCTCCTATCTTGTGTTTGTTTCCGTCTGTACCTTGTTGTTTTTCTTATTTTACCTTTTGTCCCCTATGTGGCTTCTCGTGAAGATTGATGTTGTCATTTAACTGAGAATTTCATTCGTTCCTATTGTTTTTATGATTATGGTGAAGACTTGTTGCAATTCATTCCATTGATTCAGCTTATACCTTCTGTCAATCAATTGCTGATTCGTGGTCATCTCTTTCAGGATGGCTCCGAAACGGGTTCCCAACGCTAACCCAGAGGGTGAAGAGGTCCCAGATCGTCCTCCTTCCCCTCCTCCTCCGTCTGAGGCTTGGAGAGCGATTATGCAGACTACAACGCAGAACACCCAGATGTTGATGCAGATGATGCAGCAGATGCAAGCTAATCAAGCTAATCAGGGTGTTCCAGGGAATCAAGGCAACTTCTTCAACCAACAGCACCATGCTACTCTCAACCAGTTCTTGGCCAATAATCCAAAAGCTTTCGGTTACTGTGTCGACCCTCTTGATGCTGAAGATTGGTTAACCGACATAAAGAAGCATTTTGAGTGCAGTAACGTAAGAGAAGAGGACTATGTGAAGTTTGCAGCCTTCCAACTCAAAGACCAAGCAGCTGACTGGTGGCAGCAGTACAAAGACTCCAGGCCAGGTCGTGTGATCTCTTGGGAGGATTTCTGCAAGGACTTTCGCTCTCACCACATTCCAACAAGTGTCATCGAGGGTATGCGTGAGCAATTCCGCAACCTGAAGTAGGGCTCTATGACAGTCTATCAGTATAATGTCAAGTTCCAAAACCTCGCCCGCTATGCTAAGCAAGACATTCCTGATGCTAAGAGCAAAATCTACCAGTTTCGTGGTGGTCTCAAAGATGAACTTCAACTTGCTCTCACCTTGTTCGAGCCCGATGAGTTCGAGAAATTCTATAACATGGCTTTGAAACAAGAGGCATCTCAGCTTAAGATGGAGGCTTCTAAAAAGAGGATTCGAGATGCCGTTCACTCCTCCTCATCGTCTCAGATGGTCTCGAAGCAACAGAAATATTGGCTTCCTCCTCCTCCAGTGATTCGAGCTCCTTACAACAATTCCAACAGCAACAAGAACTCAGGTGGCCGTGGTTTCTCCCACCCACCCAACCCGAGCAACCAGTCGAAGAACCAGTTTCAGTCTCAAGGTTCCAAGTCAAGTGGTTCTCATTTCCGTCCTCTCTCAGAAGTAGTGTGCAACAAGTGTGGCCAGAAGGGTCATTATGCCAACAAATGTCCGAACCCGAAGCGTCTTCCACCTCCTCCACCTGTGAGTTCAGCTATTGTCAAGCATAATCCCAAGCAAGCAAGGGTCAATCTGATGAGTGCAGCTGAAGCGGAGAATTCTTCTGATGTGATTTTGGGTAACCTCTCAGTTAACTCTTTTCCAGCTAAAGTCTTGTTTGATTCAGGTGCTTCACATTCCTTCATGTCAAGACCTTTTGCATTGTCACATGATATGCCATTGCAAGCTTTGCCGAGACCGATGTCTGTGCTTTCTCCGGGTTTGCTTATGAACTCCAACAACTTTGTTCCGAATGTGTCTATTCGCATGGGTGATTATCGCTTTCTGGCTAATCCGGTGGTTCTTGGTAATTCTGATATTGACCTCATCCTCGGAATGGATTGGCTTTCTCAGCATGATGCTCACATTGATTGTGCACAGAAGGAAGTCAAGATGACTAATCCTGATGAAGATGTGATTATCTTTGCCTCCAGGGATAACACTATCAGGCTTTTCTCTCTCAATGATAAGGGCGAAATTAATGCCATATCTCAAATTCCGCTGGTAAACGAATATCAAGACGTCTTTCCTGAAGAACTTCCAGGCATGCCTCCACACCGTCAGGTGGAATTCGTCATTGAACTCGAGCCGGGTACTGAGCCAGCATGTCGGCGTCCGTACAAGCTCTCTCCTGAAGAATTGAAGGAATAGAAGAAGCAGCTTGATCAACAGGAGCGTATGGGTCTCATCAGGCCTAGTACGTCTCCTTGGGGCTGTGGTGTCTTATTTGTCAAGAAGAAAGATGACACGGAGCGTCTCTGCGTTGATTACCGGCCATTGAACAAGAAGACAATAAAGAACAAGTATCCGCTCCCCAACATCAACGAACTCTTCGAGCAGCTCAAAGCAGCTAAAGTGTTCTCTAAGCTCGACCTCCGAATGGGCTATCATCAAATTCGCATTCGCGAGGAAGACATCCCCAAGACTGCCTTCAGAACGAGCTACGGCTCATACGAGTATACAGTCATGTCCTTTGGTCTCGCCAATGCTCCTCCTACTTTCTCGAGAATGATGCACTACATCTTCAACCCCTACACCGGCGAGTTTGTGCTTGTGTATCTGGATGATATTCTGGTGTTTTCCAAGAATGAAGAAGATCACGAAAAGCACTTACGTCTGGTTCTTGATCGACTCCGTGAGCATAAGTTCTATGCCAAGTTCTCCAAGTGCAAATTTTGGCTCGATAAGGTTTTGTACCTGGGCCATATCATCTCAGCTGACGGTATTGCGGTAAATCCCGAGAAAGTTGAAGCAATTGTCAACTGGGAAGCTCCTCAGAACGTCAAGCAACTCCGAAGTTTTCTGGGTCTTGCCAGCTATTGCAGAAGGTTCGTTGAGAACTTCTCCAAGATTGCCAAGCCTCTTTCCAACTTGCTTCAGAAGAATGTCAAATACTTTTGGTCTCCAGAGTGTGAAGTGGCATTCAAAACTCTCAAAGAAAAGCTCGTCTCTGCTCCAGTTCTTACTCCTCCAGATGAGCCCAAGCCCTATGAAGTATTCTGTGATGCTTCTCTTCAAGGTCTTGGTGGTGTGCTTATGCAAGATAAGAGAATTGTGGCATACACTTCTCGTCAGCTCAAGCCAAGTGAGAAGAACTATCCCACACATGATCTCGAGCTAGCAGATGTGGTACATGCTTTGATTACGTGGAGACATCTGTTGTTGGGCAGGAAAGTCGACATCTTCACTGATCACAAGAGCTTGAAGTACATCTTCACACAGCCGAATCTGAACCTCCGCCAGACTCGTTGGGTTGAAATGATCCAAGAGTATGATCCCAGCATTGAATACACTCCTGGAAAGGCGAATGTGATTGCAGATGCTTTGAGCAGAAAGGCATATTGCAACAGCCTTCTTATCAAGCCGTTCCAGCCTGAGCTTTGTGAAGCATTCAGGAAACTCAACCTTCAAGTTGTTCCGCAGGGTTTTCTTGCAAATCTTCAAGTTGCTCCTACCTTGGAAGATCAAGTCCGTGAGGCCCAACTCAGTGATGCCATGGTGCAGAAGGTGAAACATGGTATTGCAAAGGGCACTCCTAAATACAAGTGTTTTCGTGTTGATGAGAGAGATACCTTGTTCTTCGAGGACAGACTCGTTGTTCCCAAAGGTGATCTCAGGAAGCTCATAATGGAAGAAGCACATGATTCTCTCCTTTCCATTCATCCTGGAAGCTCCAAGATGTACCAAGACCTCAAGCAATCTTACTGGTGGACACGCATGAAAAGGGAGATTGCCCAATTCGTGAATGAATGTGATGTCTGCAGAAGAGTGAAAGCAGAACATCAACGTCCAGCCGGTCTTCTCCAACCTCTTCCTATTCCCGAGTGGAAATTCGACCACATTGAAATGGATTTCGTCACTGACTTTCCTAAGTCCAAGCGAGGGAATGATTCTATCTTCGTGGTGATTGACAAGCTTACCAAAGTCGCTCACTTCCTTCCAGTCAAAGAATCCATCAATGCAGCTCAATTGGCAGAGTTGTACACTTCCAGAATTGTGTCCTTACATGGCATTCCTCAAGTCATCTCCTCAGACCGTGGAAGTTTGTTCACATTCAAGTTCTAGGACTCCTTTAAGTCCGCCATGGGCACTAAGATCAGGTTCAGCACTGCTTTTCACCCTCAGACTAGTGGTCAAGTCGAGAGAGTGAATCAAATTCTAGAAGACATGCTCAGAGCCTGTGTAATCTCTTTTGGCATGAAATGGAAAGACTGCCTTCCATTTGCCGAGTTCTCTTACAACAACAGCTACCAAGCAAGTGCAGGCAAAGCTACGTTTGAAATCCTCTATGGCAGAAAGTGTCGTACCCCTCTCAACTGGTCTGAAACAGGTGAACGTCAACTTCTTGGCAATGACTTGATCTCAGAAGCCGAAGAGATGTGCAAAGTCATACGTGAGAATCTCAAGGCCGCTCAGTCGCGTCAGAAGAGCTACTATGACGGCAAGCATCGTGACTTGGCTTTCAACATCGGTGATCATGTCTATCTCCGTGTTTCTCCGATGAAAGGCACCCAAAGATTCGGTATCAGAGGAAAGCTTGCTCCTAGGTACGTCGGGCCTTTCAAGATTCTTGGCAAAAGAGGCGACCTAGCCTATCAACTTGAGCTACCTCCAAACTTCGCCAATGTTCATGATGTGTTCCATGTGTCTCAACTTCGCAAATGCTTCAAGGCACCTGAACGCATGATTCCGTTTGAAGAGATTGATCTTCAACAAGACTTGTCCTACCGAGAGCATCCCGTTGCTATTCTCGAAGAAACCGAGCGCAAGACCCGCAACAAGTCCATCAAATTCTTGAAAGTCAAGTGGTCACATCATACCGACCGAGAAGCTACGTGGGAACGAGAAGATCATCTTCGTTCCGAGTACCCTTCCTTTTTTCAAGTCCTAGATCTCGGGACGAGATCTTTTTGTAGTAGAGGAGAGTTTGTAATGCCCCGGATGTAATACTTTCCCTTTTGGGCATATAATATATCTCCGGCTTCATCTATTCCATTCCGGGTTCTTTGTCTTTTGGGTTTTCGTCGTTTTGTTGTGTGCGTGTGTGGCATTCATTCATATCATGTAGACATGTGCATTGCATTCCATTTGTGTTGTCAGTTGCATCCGGTTCCACGCATTCCATCCCGTTGTCTGTTTCGCGTTCCGGAGCTCCCTCACGTGTCCGTGTTGTCCCATAGGCCTACTTTGGTGTTTGGCCGTGTAACGTTACCGGTTTGGCGCGAGACTTGTCGTGTGTTGTTGTTTTGTTGTGTGTAACCCGCCTGTCAAATCTCGTCGCGTTTCGAGTCCGTTTGCTACCCCAACAGTTATTCTCGTGGGCTCAAAGTGCCTCCACTTTGAGGCCCAAGACACCCCTCCAACAGCCCACCAACCACTCCTAGCCACTTCTATCATCTAGGCCATCCAAATCTGATCCGGTGGCCGAAAACCGCACTCCATTTGGACAACCCTAGCTACTTGTGCCTATATATTTGTCCACTCCCCCAAATTTTGCCCCAAATCAAGGAAACCCTAGCCCCCACTTCATCCCCTTCCTCCAGCCACCACCTCGCCGGAGACTTCGCCGGAATCTCGCCGGAGTTCGTCGGAGTTTCCTCCACCTCGCCGGAGTTCCTCTCACCTCACCGCCACTCCTCACCCTTCCCACCTTCTCCTCCAGCCGTTTTTCCTTCGCTAGCGCCAGATCCGCTCGAAGCATCAAGCATCGCAGCCGCCCCGTCGTTTTTCCTTCGCTAGCGCCGCCGCCTGTGGATCGATCCGATCTAGTCGGGTCAACGGCCGAAGCCCCCGCGACCAGATCAGATCGAGCACCGTCGCGTTGACCGCAGGCCCCGCCTGGGCCGTTCCCTCCACCGACCCCGCATCGCCAGATCTCCCGCTCGGCGCCAGGCGCCCCGCCTCCCGTCACGGCCCAGCGCTCCAGCCTCCCCGCCCTGGGCCGACCTCCCACCGCAGGCCCAAGCCGCCCCCTCCATCGGCCGCCTCCGCGCTCCACCGCCTCTCCACTGGGCCGCGTCGCCAGCGGGCCGGTCCCAGCCAGCAGCCGCGCCAGGCCGGGCACCCTCCATCGGGCCGGGCCCTCTCCAGCGGCCTCCCTCCAGGCGCCTAGCCGGCTGGGCCGCTTCCTCCTCCGCACCAAGGCCCAGCCCAGGCCACCTCCTCCCGCGCCGCTTCGCAGGCCAGCAGCCAGCGCCGCCGCCGCGGCCCACTTCGTCCACTCCAGGCCCGCGCGCCCGATCCACCGTAGGGGCCCGTTGACCTCTTTTTCAGATCTGAGGTTGAACCCTAATTCCTCTAAGTCCCAGATTTGTTGTGTCTGATGCAATATTCACATGCTGATAACTTTGTGTGTGTTGCTCCGATTTGCGCAAATGAGGTGTCCAGACGTTCGTGGTGACTAGCACTACGTTTCATTCCATTGTGCCATGCATGTTTGAGATCATCTAGATGCTTAAATATTCGTTTCAAGAGTGCATCCCGTTATAAACTGCTGCTATGTGTTGTTTTTATGCCACCTTTGCATAGTGATATCTTTTAGCTCGTTTATCCGAATGATGCAAATGACATGTCCACGTGTTCGTCTTGCCATGCTCTACATGTTGTTTGTGTTAGGTTGCATGATAGATTTAATCTTGCCATGGTTATATCCGTTGCAAAATGCCATGTGGCTGTGATGTTGTTTTACTTGTTACGAAATGCCATCTTGTTGAGCTCATTGCTAGCGTTGTGTTTATCTCCATTATGCATGCTTGTATGTTTCGGGATCACCATCATGTGTACTTTGATGTGGTGCTTACCACTTGCCATGTTTAGTTTCGAGGTGAATTAAACTTGCTCTTAGAGATGCCATGATGAAACTGCTGTTTTAACACTTGGTGGATTTTCACTAAGTCTGGAATCTGTAATGTTCCGATGCCATGTTTGCGTGCTGTTCTAGGACAAACCATGATAGTTTTGGAGTGTCTCTTGATGGTTCCTTGTAGTATATATTGTTGGCTATCCATTCATGTTCTCACATGCTTATTTAAGTGTCTGTAGCATAATTAACTTTTGCTCCAAAGTTTCAATAAAATTCTGCTGTCAGAATTTTGTTGTCAAGTTCAATATGTCCAAGCTTGTTGCTATTGTTCCGTGGCTCCTTTGGGGGTGCACCTTTGGACTTATTTGCTGTAGGATATGTCTAGTTTATGTTCATGCTCTTTTCCATGTTGTTTGAGTGTTGTAGCTTATTTTTCTAGTGCTCCGAAGTTGCTATGTTGTTGTAATTTACAGCTTGTGCATGTTTCTTGTTTCGCGCATAACTTTTAGCCCGTAGCTCCGTTTTCAGCGAGTCTTATATGAAACTTGATTGATTTTCCATGTAGATTCATAATATCATATTGTTTTCTTGTTTTGAAGCTTTTGCTTGAATGCTTATTTTCCCGTGCTCCGTGTGCTCCCTTAGTGCATCCATCATGCATCCATCATTTTTGTGTGCGCATTGCATCTTGTTGATTTGTGCCTTGTGTGATTGTATTGTTTAGAGCTGGAAGCTGAGCCCGAGTACGAGTACGAGCACGAGGTTACCTACGAGGTTGAGCACGAGGACCCTTCTTACGATCCGAACGACAACTCTTCAGGCAAGATGACCGAACCCCGATAACATTACTATCTTTGCCTATTGCTAGTAGTTCCGCTCTATAGTTTTGCCTCGATGCCCATGTCTTTCCTGTCAGCCTCCTACTTGTAACCATGAACCTGTTTAACCACCCTACCTATGCAAACCGTTGAATGGCTAAGTACGCTTCGCTAAGCCCCTCTTATAGCATTGCTAGTTGCAGGTGAAGATTGAAGATGCTTGCTTCATGTTGAAGTTTGTTGGGTTTTATCACACTATAATAATTGCTAAATGAAATCATCTATATATTGGCAAGGGTGGAAGGCTAAGCCTTTTGCTTGGTGATTTGTTCCACTCATGCCGTTAGGAACCGTTTAAACCGGTGTTATGTTCCTTGATTATGCGTTCCTAACACGGTTGGGGTGTATGGGACCCCCTCGATAAACCGCTAAGTGCTAAGTCTTTTCCAGCAAGTCCCAACATTGGTACTATTCGCCTAAACAACTAAAACTTTCCGAGGGAGTAATTAACCCGAGGCTTAATTAATTCAACCCCCCTGGGCCAGTGCTCGATGTGAGTGTTGGTCCAAACTAGAGTCGTGTGCGGGGCCCCCTTTGGCAACTTGGGTATTTCGGCCACTGTACGCTGTGCTCATCCGGTCGTGGCCTGAGACTAGATACGCGCGGCTACTATCAGGGTGTCGGCACGCTGGGAGGATTTGCTGGATTAGCCTTACCTTAGTTCGGAGTATCTTGAGCACGGGATTCCGAGAATACTCGGGTCTTCCCACCTTGGAGTTGCGACTCCGCGGATCGTGGGCTTGTCATGGGCCAAGTTGGAACACCCTTGCACGGTTATGAACTTTCGAAAGCCGTGCCCGCGGTTATGTGGCATATGGGAGCTTGTTAATATCCGGTTGTAGATAACTTGACACATTGTTCTAATACACTACCAGCGTGTGTACCGTGACTGTCAATTTCCGAATAGGGATTCGGGAGTTGAACACGGTGGGGTTATGTTTGTTGAGCTTTAGCTAGGATCACTTCGTGATCATCTCTCGACCGAGGCACTTCTCTTCTCGCACTCTTTCACGTAAGCTAGTGCTAGTTGCTGCTGCAGACACTTATTCTTTTCTTCAGCCTTATCCTCTCCCAAGGCTTAAATAGTCTTGTTACCCGGGAACGGGATTGCTGAGTCCTCTGTGGCTCACAGTTACTTCACCACACCAGATGCAGGTCCGATGGTGAGCTATCCAGGTGATGGCACTGAGCTAGACTGGGAGTATGACGAGGAGCGTAGTCGATACTATGTTCGTTATCCTGATGATCAGTAGTGGAGACTTCTACTAGGCTTCGATCCGACCTGTGGTCTTTAAATTATGTTTGGTATCTTGTCATTTGGATTTACCCTTAGAGGGCTGTGATGTTTTATTGTATGATGATCTGAACATGTATTGTATTTGTGTGACGTGGCGAGTGTAAGCCAACTATTTTATGTTTTCCATCCCCATCTTTTACATGAGTTGTGCAAAGATACCAGACTTGCGATCATTCCAGCATGGGGTTATGTCTCTAAGTCGTGCCTCAACATGTAGGAGATATAGTCCCATCCTGGGCATTACAGCACGTCGGTGGCACAGAGCGAGTTCTGCGCCTCTCAGGCCACGACGACGGTGCTGCAGCGTGCACAGGGGAGGGGACGGCCACGCGGAGCTCTCTGGTGGTTTGGGCGGTGCCGAACGGCGCCGTTTTGCAGGGTGGCCCCTGTTGGCCGCCACGGGTGGCTCTGCCACCGCGGAAGACGCCGGCGCAGGCAGGCCACGACGCCACCGACGCTCGCAATCGGCCAAGCAACCGTGCGGCATTCAGGATAAGGAAGAGGAGCAGTGAGCAAGACGCCAACGCAGACACTGGCGAGATGGCCGCGGTGGTCTGACGGACACGACACTGTCGACTGAATCCCAACACTGAACTTTTCTGAATTTTGACAGAAACAGTGCACACCAACTGTTCGACGAAATGATCCAGGCACTTGCAGAATTTTTCTTGAGCTGATCTTTGGTGAGGTGGTCTCTTGATGCATCTAGAGGCTGCCTGAATTTCCACAGATTTTTAGGAAGAGAGAAAGTATGAATTTCACCAAAATTGGCAAATCTGTTCCAAACTTGCAACAAGCAAAATTTGAAAATTTTGAACTATGGTCCAGCAGATCTTGATGGATCTAGGTTGAGGGTACTAAGGACTAGTCAGGGGAGTTTGTTTGGAATTAAAACTCAAAGGGAAACCAGTAGTTCCTTTGTAAATCACTAAGGTCCAATTTAAAAGACAGAAAATGTTTTGGGGTAAAATAATTATAAGGAAAATCTAAAGGAGGTTGAAACCTACTGGAATTGATGTTAGACTTGTCCAAGGTGGGAATGAAGGTTTTGGAAGAAAGAACTTCATTAGGTGTCATGGCAAGAGAAAAGTTTTGAATGGGAGAGAATAAGCCCATGGTTTTATAGGAATGTTATTCATAAAAATAAATTGTTCAAAATCTTTTGAAAAAAATTGTGTTGAGCCAACACAAGGTGAAAACTCTCAAGACCAAAGATCAAGGTTGAGAAGGACACAAAAATCTTTTGTCATAAAAGATTTGAGAAGGAGGGGTTTTAAGCAAGATTTAAATAACCTCCTTCCAAGAGAATAAATAATTGATGAAAACAAAATCCAAAATTTCTGGAGTGTTACAACACCTACCCCCTTAGGAAAAATCTCGTCCCTGAGATTTCAGTTGATCCTCAAATAGGTGTGGGTACTTTGTCCGAAGAAAATCCTCTCTTTCCCATGTTGCTTCATCCTCGGTGTGATTGCTCCACTAAACCTTGAGAAACTTAATTGTCTTTTGACGAGTCCTTCTTTCAGACTCCTCCAATGTTTTTATTGGGCGTTCCCTGTAGGTGAGATCTGGTTGCACATCAATGCTTTCATGGGATACATGCTTCTCCGGGTTGCTTACACATTTCCTCAACTGTGAGACGTGGAACACGTCGTGGACGTCTGATAGCTCTTTGGGTAGGTCTAGCTGGTAGGCTACTGTGCCTCTCCGTGCAACTACACGAAAAGGTCCAATAAACAGTGGTGCTAGCTTTCCTTTGACTTTGAATCGTTGCAGGCCCCTGATAGGAGATATATGTAGATACACATTTTCACCGGGTTCAAAGCTGACTTCACAATGTTTTTGATCGTAATAACTCTTTTGTCGGCTCTGGGCTGTCTTGAGCCAGTCCCTGATTAGTTTAACCTTCTCCTCAGCTTCCCTGAGCATGTCTAGGCCGAAAATACGACTGTCTCCTGTTTCTGACCAATTTAATGGTGTGCGGCATCTTCGCCCGTACAAGGCTTCAAAAGATGCCATTTGTAGACTGGCAACTGTTGTTGTATGCGAACTCGGCATGCGACAAGCTTTCTTCCCAACTGGTTCCATAGGTGAGAACACATGCTCTCAGCATGTCTTCTAGGATTTGGTTTACCTGTTCGTTTTGTCCTCCAGTCTGGGGGTGGTATGCTGTGCTGAATACTAGTTGGATTCCCAGAGCCTGCTGTAAATGATCCCAAAATTTAAAGACGAATTGAGTGCCTCTGTCGGATATTATAGTCTTCGGAACTCCATGCAGGCAAACTATATGGGAGAGGTAAAGTTTGGCAAGCTTCTGGGTGGTGTGGGTTGTCTTGACTGGGATGAAGTGCGTCACCTTAGTTAATCTATCTGTGATGACCCATATGGCATCATTTCCGTGCTATGACCGAGGTAGTCCGACAATAAAATCCATCCCAATTTCGTCTCATTTCCACTCAGGTATCTTGTTTGGCTGTAATAGTCCTGCTGGTTTTTGGTGCTCGGCTTTAATGCGTTGACATGAATCACAACGTGCAATGAATATGGCTATATCCCTCTTCATACCATGCCACCAAAATCTTTCCTGAATGTCCTTGTACATTTTGGTCCCTCCAGGGTGTATTGAATATGGAGCGGTGTGGCCTTCTGCTAGAATTTTCTTTTTGAGGTCCTCTATATTGGGTACGCAAAGCCTGTCCCCAAACCATAATATTCCCTCATCGTCTATGACGAATTCTGAGGCCTTGCCCAGACTCACTTTTCTTTTTATGCCTTCAATGCTGGGGTGTCCATGCTGAGCCTTCTTAATCTGTTCCATTAGGGTAGGCTGTATTTCCAAATTTGACACATTGCCTTCGGTGACCATCACCAAGTTGAGTTTGGCGAACTCCTGCTGAAACCCCGGTCTCAAGTTTTGTAGATTGTCGTTGTCTGAGTTGGGGTTTCGACTAAGAGCATCTGCCACAACATTCGCCTTTCCTGGATGGTAGTGAATGCCAACATCATAATCTTTCACTAATTCCAACCAGCGCCGTTGTCGTAAATTGAGTTCTGGTTGCGTGAAAATATATTTGAGACTTTTATGGTCCGTATATATTTCACAACGATTTCCAAGCAAAAAGTGTCTCCGCTCCTTGAGTGCATGAATGACTGCTGCCAATTCTGTCGTGAGTAGGATAATTTTCTTCATGCTTTCGTAGTCGCCTGGAAGCGTATGCTACTACTTTGCCTTCTTGCATCAGTACGCATCCGAGGCCCTTTCGGGATGCATCGCAATATACTTCAAAACTTTTGTGTATGTCTGGTACAACCAATACTAGGGCTGTTGTTAATTTCCTTTTGAGTTCCTAGAAGCTTTTCTCACAAGCTTCAGTCCACACGAATTTCTTATCCTTCTTGAGTAATTGTGTAATTGGTTTTGCTATGGTGGAAAACCCTTCAATAAACCTTCGGTAATATCCAGCCATTCTGAGGAAACTTCGTACATCTGTTACGTTGGCTGGTGGCTTCCAGCCAAGTACGGCCTTGACTTTTTTTGGGTCCACGGCAACACCTTCTTGTGTTAATACGTGGCCTAGAAAACCAACCTATCTTAACCAAAATTCACATTTGCTGAATTTGGCGTATAGTTGATGTTTCCTTAATTCTCATAGTACAATTCGGAGATGTTCAGCATGTTCTTCTAGAGTCTTAGAGTATACCAGGATATCATCAATAAACACCACAACAAATTTGTCCATAAATTTCATAAACACTTTGTTCATGAGGTGGACAAAATATGCGCGGGCGTTTGTCAGTCCAAACGGCATCACTATAAATTCATATAGTCCGTATCTGGAGGTGAATGCTGTCTTCGGAATATATTATGTCCGTACTTTTAATAGATAGTATCCCGACCTTACATCAATTTTTGAGAAAACATTGGCTTGAGCAAGCTGGTCAAATAAATCATTTATCCGTGGCATCGGATATTTGTTTTTGATGGTGACCATGTTGAGTACTCGATAGTCTATACACAATCTCAGTGTCCCATCCTTTTTCTTGGCAAATAATACTCGTGAACCCCAAGATGAGGAGCTGGCCCATATAAATCCTTTGTCTAGTAATTCTTTTATTTGCTTCTTTAATTCTACCAATTCGGAGGGTGCCATTCTGTATGGTTTCTTGTAAATGGGGGTGGTTCTAGGTGCTAGCTCAATAATGAACTCTATTTCCCAGTCTGGTGGCATGCCTGGCAATTCTTCAGGAAATACGTCCGGGAACTCACACACTACTAGAACTTTGCTTAACTCTGAAGTGTCTACCTTGTTCAATCTTGGTTGCCGTGATACTGGTCTCTCTTGGGCTGCGACTCTTATCGTCTTTCCATGATGATGAGTAAGAATTACAGTCCGATTGAAGCAGTCGATAAATCCTTTGTTGGTGGTTAACCAGTCCATTCCTAGGATAACATCCAGTCCCTTATTTTCCAATACGATGAGGTTTGCCTGAAACTTTAGTCCTTCAATCTCAATAATCACACCTTGGCAGTAACTTTGAGTGATTTGCTTACTTCCGGGGGACTTGATGGTCATTGATTTTGCCAAGGGAAGCATCGAAAAATCATGTTGCAAAGCAAAGTTCTTTGAAATGAACGAATGAGAAGCTCCAGAATCAAACAAAACCGTGGCAGGTATTGTGTTGACAGGGAACGTACCGAGTACGATATCCGGGGCATCCTGTGCTTCCTCCCTGGTCACATGGTTCAAGTGACCTCTCTTGTGGTTGTTATTGGGGTTGAAGTTGTTACGCTTGGGTGTTGAATTGTTTCCACTGTTGTTCGGCCTTGGGGCCGAGATCCTTGGTTTTGGGCACTGTTTGGCATAGTGTCCCTCTTCTCCACAAGCGTACCAAGTAACACCTGGGCGATACGAAAAATCCTTGTCCCTTGCATGAATTTTTTTGCTCTGGCATGGGTCTTTGGTCATGGATTTGTTCGCCCCATTTTTCTGAAAATCCGTCTTGTTCCGGTTGTTGCAAGTGTGAGTAGTATTATCCCTTTTGCGCTTGCAAATATCCTCCAAGCTGTGGCGCTCATTCTCCAATGTAATATCATTGTCCACAAGTGTTTTGAAATCCGGAAAAGTGTGTACGACCAGCTGGCATTTAAGTGTTGGTGCCAGACCGTCCAGGAATTTTTTCCATCTTTTTATTTTCAGTCATACGCTCTTCATTGGCATAACGAGATAATTGAGTAAACTGACTATTGTACTCAGTCACTGTCATGCCTCTCTGCTTGAGGTCATCAAACTCCCTTTTCTTAATCTTCATACTGCTTCTAGGGATGTGCACCCCACGAAAACCTTCTTTAAAATCTTCCGAGGTGATATCATTTTCATTGGGGTGCATGTGTAGGAAATTTTCCCACCATGATGCAGCTGCTCCAGTGAGGTAGTGCGGTGCATAAAGTACTTTCTCACGATCTGAACATTGTGCAATAATTAATTTCCTTTCAATGTCTCGAAGCCAATCATCGGCCTCAAGAGGTCTGTCAGTGTGAGAGAATGTGGGCGGACAGGTTTTCAGTAGTTCAGACAATTTGGAATGCTTATGATGTGGTTCACGGTAATTTCCCATATTGATAACATGGTTCATCATTTCTTGGTGCTGCTGCTGGCTTTGCTCATAAAGGCGGCATACTTGAGAAAATGTTGTTTCACTGCCTTGCTGACTTGACTGCCCCTGCGTGAAATTGTTACTTGTCTGGGTACCATAATTTTCTTCCGGCGGACTTGGCATGGAACGATTCCAGGGACGAGTCATTTTCCACTCTGGGGTATTTTTGCAGAACTCATGAGAAAAACTAAGTGGCAAAAATAAACAAATAGTTTTGCAAATGTAGAAAATTTACGAACTCCAAAGATTTTGCAATAAAATACTTGATTGCGCATGGAGAAGGACCGCTCAGTACATATCTTACACGCAAGTCGTAATTATACAATACATCACTCAGGATGCGCGTACACATTCCTGACATGTTATTTAGGCTAGTGCACTTCTCTGAGTTGCTACATGATGTGCACACAAACTACTTCTCACCAACCTTTTTTATATATAAACATAGCATACAGGCGGACACATCGCGCGACGGCTAGGCGTACTTAGTCGAAGATGGTGAAGATTTCCTTCGGCCTGCCAAGGGTAAGACCTAGTGGTGATGGAGACTCAACCTCCTCCTCACTAATAGGCTTCAGGCGGGGAATACTGGGTCGAGAAGTTGGTGCGGGCGCGGCAGGTGGTGCAGCTCTGATTGGAGTAGGAGCAATGACTTGGTCAAACTCCTCAGTGGTAGGTAGGCGGCGAGCGGTGGCTAAGATGGCAGGTGTATAGGATGCTGAGGATGAGACGTAAGTCAGTGGTGGTGATGTATGGAGGAGTTCCCTCCTGTTGGCAGAACCGCTCTCAACTAAGTCCATACGAGCAACCACCAAGTCGTCCACAAGGTTATCAAATGTTGCCTCAAGAGCTTTGAGGTACTCAACCAACATTTTGATAGCCTCATCACGCTCTCCTTTTGCGCAAGCAAACGCATAGTGACATGTGTAGGGAACATGGCATGGAAGGTAGCGGTAGCGACGAGTCTTCATCGAAGGAAGAGCATCCCGGAGACGAGCTATCGCCTCACGGGCAGCCATCTGCATGGCATGCCTCTCCGTAGGCATGGCCCTGCCCACAAATCGGAAGCGGCGTGACTCAGAACGCCCTCCCTTGAATTGCACCGCGGCCTGGTGCATCGACACATTGTCGCTGATCTTGTGCTGGTAGAGTGTGAACTCCGGACGAGTCGATGGCCCGATCGCGACCTTGGTGATGGAGACGAGGAGTTTGATAAACCCCTCAGGTATATTGGCGAACACCTGTGACTCACAGTTGCTGCTGGCCATCTACAAAAGTAGACAAAAATTCCGAATAGTCAAATCATAAATTTATGATGACTAATAGAAAATTGCTACATATGTAAAATGCTGAAATAGCACTCAATACGCTAATAACCGATTAGCGATCGCACCTAGTGGCTTCCTACAGTCAGCCTGGCTCTGATACCAAGATTGTCAGGACCGGTTTTCCAATAAAATATTTACTGAGAAACCGACCTTTTTATCGGACCAGTGTAGAAGATTCCTTCTTACTGGTAGACAAATCCTTGATACATAATTTCAGAGTACTGGATATTATACAAGGTTGAGCCGAGGTTGCTCAACAATTTATTACAAGCACGCCGATATTATACATAAAGTCGGGTATGACACAAGGGTAGGGTGGCATAACTACTGACTCGTAATAAAAGTGGTGGTGGATATGTCACAGTGTAGTGGGTGACACGACTCCAATATCTTACAGCTCATGGAGTGTCGGAGTGAGACTAGATGAATTTATTTGGGTAGCGGAAGCGTTTATAATACAGTGACCAACTCCAGGATCGCAAGAGACTGACTGGGACTCCTCTAGGCGTCGGACTCGCTATCGAACTGTTCATCCATGATATCGCCTTCATCAACATTTGGCCAAATCAACAAGCCAGGTGAGTACTTTGAATGTACTCGCAAGACAGTTCGGACATAAGATATAACAAATGCAAACATGATGCATATGAGCAGACTAGAAATATATACTCAGATGATAGATTTGCGCTGCAAGTTTAAATAAAAAGGAAGTCAGGCGATAGTCCTCCCGAAATCCCAATAAAATAATAGAAGACCAATCGGGTGTCTGAAGCGACGCCTTGAAGTGTAAAATGAATAAATATACCACAGTCGGACGTCTAAGCGACATCACATAAAGGGCTTATATCAAAAGTAAATAACGAGAATGCCACAGTCGGGCGTCTGGGCGACACCACATAAAGGGCTTATATCAAAAATAAATAACGAGAATGCCACAGTCGGACGTCTGAACGACATTACATAAAGGGCCTATATCAAAAGTAAATAACAACGATGCCACAATCGAACGTTGATACGTCCAAAACGTATCTATAATTTCTGCTTGCTCCATGCTTTTTTCTGTGATATTTCTATGATATTGATGCACTTCCATACACTTTTGATCATATTTGGACTAACCTATTAACTCAGTGCACCACAGTGCCAGTTCCTGTTTTCTGCTGTTTTTCTATTTCAGGTTTCCCCCATATTAAAAGTGCTCCAAAAATTCCAGGAAAAATATAGGAAAAATCAGCATACAGGAAGCTTCGCGAAGAACCAAAGATGGGCCAGAGGGGAGCCAGGGGAGGCCCACGCGGCCACCTGGCGCGGCCCCACCACTGGCCGCGCCAGGGGGGCGCCTGGGGCCCCTGCTCTGCCTCTGGCTGCCCCCCTTCGCATATATATCACTCTCGTCCCGAAACCCTGGAGGACAGAACCCTTTTTCGCGATCTCGCCTCTGTTCCGCCGCCGCAGCGCTTCCAAGATCGGGAGCATCAGGAGAACTCTTCCCGGCACCCTGCCGGAGGGGAGAACCACCACCGGGAGCTTCTCCACCACCATGGACGCTTCCCGGATGAGTCGTGAGTAGTCCACCTTGGACCATGGGTCCAAGATCAGTAGCTATGTGATGTTCTCCTCCCCTCTTTGCTCTTCATGGTTTAGACCTCGTGAGCTGCCCTACATGATCGAGGCACATATGTAATCTTTCTGCTATTGCTTTGCTGAGTTTGCTGGGATCTGATGGATTATGAGACTATGTTCAGATTGTGTTTGAGTAATATATTTGATTCACCTCTTTTATATCTTTGTTCTTGAGTAATTCTTGCATGTTCTCCGTTGCTGTTTATTGCTTTGGCCAAGTAGTAGGTAGTAACTCCAAGAGGGAGCGTTATGCTTGATTGTGGGTTCATGCCCCCTGATGACTATCTTGAGTGATAGAAACATGAGTCTAGGGGATGTGCTGTTGCCACAAGGGAGAAAACAACGGTGCTTGTACTTGCGGGTGCAAGGATTGTTTACTTTACGCAAAGTTCTTTTAATGCAGTTGTCTGTTGCTTTGAGTTTACACTTTGGGTGGGATTCGCAACTTAATACCAGCGAGATGTTCTGGATAGATATCTCAAGGTGGATGATTAGTAGTAGATGCAGATGGATTTCGGTCTACTTGCCTTGGCGTACCGCCCATGCTTTTGAGCCTCTACCTTTCTTCGCAGCATAGTTAGCATTGGTTTGCGCACATAATCCTGTCAATTGCCCAGCTGTAATTTGTTTACCTCGTTTTGCTGTTTTATCGTCTTTTGGGAGAGAGACATCACTAGTGAACATCATGGGACCCCGGTCCATATTACCACCGCTGATCACACCTTCTATTTACTTCCTGTTTTTATTTCCTAGTTGCAGTCATAGCTATCATTATTATCTCTTGTGTTTGATCCTTTGTAAACAACAAGGCCAGAGGGATTGACAACCTCTCTGTACTCGTTGGGAGCAAAGTTATATGTATCTGTGTGCAGGTCCCGTCAACCGCTAAGTTTCTGGCGCCGTTGACACCTACTTGTCTACCCTCGGAGTCTCACGGGATTCGATCCTTGGTATCTTTGCCAAGGGAAATTTGTCGCTACGCTACATCTCAACCTTCCACTTGGGGTAACCAACGAGGGGCGAGAAGCCATCAAGCAAGTTTCTGGCGCCGTTGCCGGGGACTCCACTTTTCAAGATAGGGGAGTTGCACGCTATCTTTTATCTTTGCTTTTTAGTCTTGTTAGTTTACCTTGCAGTTTTTGCTTTAGTGTCCCTTACCAAAAATCACAAAAATAGTTATCTTGCTTGCTGCTGCTATGGGTTCCACCGAGAACACCAAGTTGTGTGACTTCACTAGTCATAACAACAGTGACTTTATCTGCACGCCTATTGCTACACCTGCCACTTCAGCACCTTCTTATGAGATTAAACCTGCTTTGCTGAACCTAGTTATGAAAGATCAATTCTCCGGTGCTGGAGATGATGCTGCTTTGCACTTAAATAATTTTGTTGAGCTCTGTGATATGCAAAAGTACAAATAAGTAGATGGTGATATTGTTAAGCTTAAGCTTTTTCCTTTCTCCTTGAGAGGAGGAGCTAAAATCTGGTTTCAATCCTTGCCTAGGAATAGTATAGATTCTTGGGACAAGTGCATGGATGCCTTTATTGGGAAGTACTATCCCCCTGCTAAAATTATCCAATTAAGGAGTAACATAATTAATTTTAAACAATTGGATAATGAACACGTTGCCCAAGCTTGGGAACGCATGAAATCTCTTGTCAAGAACTGCCCTACTCATGGTTTGACTACTTGGATGGTTATCCAAACCTTTTATGCAGGCTTGAACTTTACCTCGCGGAACTTGTTAGATTCGGCCGCGGGAGGAACCTTTATGTCAACTACACTTGGTGCTGCCACGAAGCTTCTCGACGAGATGATGACCAATTATTCCCAATGGCACACTGAACGCGCTCCAACAGGTAGGAAGGTAAACTCTGTCGAGGAGATTTCCTCCCTAAATGAAAAAGTTGACTTGATCATGTCTCTACTTTCCAAGCAATCTTCTATTGATCCTCATGATGTTCCTTTAAATTCTTTGATTGCTCAAGATCAAGTAGATGTGAACTTTATCTCTAGAAACAATTTCAATAACAATGCTTATAGGAGTAATTTTGGTAGCAACCCTAGACCGTTCCCCTCTAATTCCTATGGGAACAACAATGCTTATCCTAGCACCAAGAAATCCACTTCTGAACTAGAGATTATGCTTAAAGACTTCATCACTACCCAAAAGGCCTTCAAAAAGAGTGTAGAAGAAAAACTAGACAAACTAGATAATCTCTCTTCGAAGGTAGACAATTTAGCCCATGAGGTAGAGTTGCTTAAAATTAGAACTTCTCCTCTTGAGGAGAGGAAGACCACTCCTATGAATGCTATTCAAGTGCAAATTAATGAAAACATTAGGATGATGGCTAAACTTAAAAAGAGATGGGCTAGAGAAAAGGAGGAAGAAGATAGAATTAAGAGCCTTCCTACCCACCACACTGTCGCTACTATTCAAGTTGTTGAGGATATCCAAACTCTTAGCACCCAATGCACTCCTAGTCCCATTGGACCTATTAATGGTGATGCTATGACCTCAACCGTAGAAGAAGAAACTCCTATGACCATAGAAGCTACCAAACAAGTGAGCCTAAAGGACACCACTACCACTTTACTTGATAGTAGTGACCTTGATTTTGATAATTTCACCCTTTCTGAAGTTATTAGTTTTCTTCACAAGATGTCTAGAGATCCCCACACTAGCACACATAATCTTGCCTTCACGGAGCATATCACTAATGCTCTTATCAAAGCTAGGGAGGAGAAGCATAGGGTAGAAGCCTCCATACCTAGAAAGCTAGAAGATAGTTGGGATCCTATGATTAAAATTAAGTTGAATAACTTCTCTTGCTATGCTTTATGTGATGTTGGAGCTAGTACCTCCGTTGTGCCCAAAAGAATGTACGATATGTTTGAATTGAAACCTTTTGATCCTTGTTCTTTTGGTGTTCGTCTTGTTGATTCTTCCGTAAAGAAACCTTTGGGGAAGATCGACGATGTTCTTATCATTGTCGATGACAATTATGTTCCCGTTGATTTTACTATTATGGATATTGAATGTGAACCTTCATGTCCAATTATTTTGGGACGTCCTTTTCTTCGCACCGTTGGTGCTATCATTGACATGAAAGAGGGGAATATAAAATTCCAATTCCCTATCAAGAAAGGGATGGAACACTTCCCTAGAAAGAAGATTAAGTTGCCTTTTGAGTCCGTTACACGGGCTAGCTATTCTCTTACTCTTGATAAAACTTGATCTTCTCTTTTTGCATCATGCCTAGCTTAAAGGCATAAAAGAAAGCGCTTTTGGGAGGCAGCCCACAACGAATTAGGTTTTATTTTGCTTTTGTTGTGTCTTGATGTTTGTTACTACAGTAGCATCATCATTGTATCTTTTCTTTTCAGCTTTGTGCCAAGTTTAGCCTCCGATTGCAAGAAAGTTCAAAAGTTGTGACGTGCTGTCCAGAAAACAGATTCTGTCCTTGGACAGAAAAATTCGAATAAAATCACCAGATCATCTTTTTGATCTGAATTTTTTCGACAGCGTGCTCTATACAATTGGCTTTCGAGCGTCTGTTCTGAGTTTTTTGATGTGAGTCGCAGAAGTGCCCCGAAAAAATTATTTACTACCTGCTAGTCTGTTTTTCACAGATTCTGTCATGTTTTGCCTTTTCTTCGTTTTGCAAACCTTGAGCTTGCTTTTTCTTTGCAAAAACCTTTTGGCAATCTTGAGAAACAGTAGCTCTCTCAAGATTATTTTTATTTCTAGTAGGGAAAAAATATTTTATTGTGGGTACTAACCTCGCTAATCAGATTATGATGAGTTATGTATGAAGGGAGTTTTCAAGTGTGCGAGGGAAGATGATAAAAGAAGATTCAGGAGGGTCAAACACTCAAGCTTGGGGATGCCCCCGTGCACCCCCAAGAAATATTCAAGAAGACTCAAGCGTCTAAGCTTGGGGATGCCCCCATGCATCCCCTTCTCCATCAACAATTATCAGTTCATCTTTCGTTCCACTATATTCTTATCACTTCATGCGTTATGTGCTATGCTTGGAGCGTCTTGCTCTTAGTTTCCTTTTTTTAGTTTTATTTACCTTTGCTTGCTGTTCATAACAAGTTAGAACCCAGCTTTCTTTGTGTGGGAGAGAAACACGCTCCACTTCAACCTAGAACACAACATAGGATTTTCATGCTTATCTTTGCTGTGTGTGCTCTTTGTCTTTCCATAGCTGCTGTCATGTTTAGCTCTTAGTTTTCATGCTTTTCTTTTTAAAGAGCTTTTGTTTAGTTGGTTGCTGAACTCTCTTGAGTTTTCATGTTTATCTTGTTAAGAGAGTTTGCCTGTTGCACTGAGTTGTGTGTCTTAACTTAAAGTAGGTAATTGAGGTTGCTATTTAATTTTAGTAGTAACTTGCAATAGTTTTGAGGTATTGCCATGAGTAATGTCTGAACTTTTGGTGTCAAGAGCTTTAGCCTATTAGTGATAGATGTCGTATTTTGGGCAATCCGTGTTTATTTTCGAAAACCTACAAAATAGTTGAGAACTTTAGCTACTAGATGGATCACTAATCTTTGGAGGGATCGAATATTAGAGTACACTCACGTACCATGAGTCGAGGATGCGCAAGGATAACCAAACCCCCATACACTCCTCCTCGGGGTACTTGTCTCTTTGTGAACCTCCTAATTAGATTGAGAGTTACCGATAATAAGCGCATGAGTTCTTCGGACTAATGTGAGTATTCGAAAGTTGACACTTCCACCTAGCCATATTTTTCTAGCCTCTTCGGTACCGTGCATTGCCCTTTCTCACCTCGAGAGTTGGCGCATACTTCGCCGGTGCATCCAAATCCTTGGCACGATACGCTCTGTCATCATAAGCCTCATGATATCCTTCCTCAAAACAGCCACCATACCTACCTATCAAGGCATTTCCATAGCCTTTCCGAGATACATTGCCATGCAACATCCATCTTCTCATGACTTGATCTTCATGTCATACATGCTTTTTGCTTGATCGATGAGCCGCATGCTAGTTGGGCCTTGCCCTAATCATTGCTACATGACGCGCTAGTATCATTGCATATCCTGCTACACTGGTAGAGGTATACATTTGCATACATCATGATAGTTTCATCTTCTTTATGTTGAGTACTTTTGTAAAGTGTGAAAGATCTTCTATACTTCTTGTAATACATAGAGTGTTGCCCCTAAAGTGAGGAAAAGATCCCAAAGAGGACAAAATCAAAAGATCCCAAAGAGGACAAATGAGAGTTAAATAGAAAGATCCATTGAGGCCACACAAAAATAAAAAAATAGAAAAAAGAGAAAAAGAAATAAAAAGAGAGAAGGGGGCACACTACTATTCCTTTTGAGAGATCCACACTCGTACTCCATCTTATACCTTGTACTCCATAGAGATTATCATTCATGCATATAGCTATGTGGGGACCTTCACACTATAGAACTTGGCTTGTATATTCCAATGATGAACCTCCTCAAAAGAGCTCTAGGTCTTCTTGAGCGAGCAAGTTGGATGCACCCCCACTAGTTCCATTGCAGAGCTTACCTTAGCTCATATGTGCATCCGTTGCATGGCAATCCCTACTCCTCACATCATATCTATCATTTGGCTTTCTATCGCCTATGATTGTCCTCATTGATGTGAGCCTTTCACACCTTTTTGTCTTCCCCCTTCATCATTTTTCTCTCTTTGCCATCCTAAGTGTCAACTTTCTTGCTTACGCTCATCCATTGCATGAGTGCTCAAAATATCGAAAGGGAGTGGATCATTTTGACTTGTACCTGGCTAGTGGTCTGGGGATGAGTCAAGATAAGATTCCAAAGAAGACCAAGTGTGAAACTTTAGTAGATTAAGTTCTCAACAATACAAAAACTATGTTTTACTCTCTCGTATATCTCTATCCCCTTTCTTGCACGCAAACACCATTTGGAGACATTCGAGTCACGGACAGCGAGAGCTCTTGCACCTTTATGTTCTTATGTTCCTTGTTACAATGCTAATATAGACTCTTGCTTGTTATGACTTGAATTGAATTACATGCCTTGATTGCTTTACTTAAAAGTTCTTATATGGTTGATAGCATGTCACCACAGAAATTATGGTTGTTATCATTTACCTACTCGAGGACGAGCAGGAATTAAGCTTGGGGATGTTGATACGTCCAAAACGTATCTATAATTTCTGCTTGCTCCATGCTTCTTTTGTGTGATATTGCTATGATATTGATGCACTTCCATACACTTTTGATCATATTTGGACTAACCTATTAACTCAGTGCACCACAGTGCCAGTTCCTGTTTTCTGCTGTTTTTCTATTTCAAGTTTCCCCCATATTAAAAGTGCTCCAAAAATTCCAGGAAAAATATAGGAAAAATCAGCGTACAGGAAGCTTCGCGAAGAACCAAAGATGGGCCAGAGGGGAGCCACGGGAGGCCCGGGCGGCCACCTGGCGCGGCCCCACCCCTGGCCGCGCCAGGGGGGCGCCTGGGGCCCCTGCTCCGCCTCTGGCTGCCCCCCTTCGCATATATATCCCTCTCGTCCCGAAACCCTGGAGGACAGAACCCTTTTTCGCGATCTCGCCTCTGTTCCGCCGCCGCAGCGCTTCCAAGATCGGGAGCATCAGGAGAACTCTTCCCGGCACCCTGCCGGAGGGAAGAACCACCACCGGGAGCTTCTCCACCACCATGGACGCTTCCCGGATGAGCCGTGAGTAGTCCACCTTGGACCATGGGTCCATGATCAGTAGCTATGTGATGTTCTCCTCCCCTCTTTGCTCTTCATGGTTTAGACCTCGTGAGCTGCCCTACATGATCGAGGCACATATGTAATCTTTCTGCTGTTGCTTGGCTGAGTTTGCTAGGATCTGATGGATTATGAGACTATGTTCAGATTGTGTTTGAGTAATATATTTGATTCACCTCTTTTATATCTTTGTTCTTGAGTAATTCTTGCATGTTCTCCGTTGCTGTTTATTGCTTTGGCCAAGTAGTAGGTAGTAACTCCAAGAGGGAGCGTTATGCTTGATTGTGGGTTCATGCCCCCTGATGACTAGCTTGAGTGACAGAAACATGAGTCTAGGGGATGTGTTATTGCCACAAGGGAGAAAACAACGGTGCTTGTACTTGCGGGTGCAAGGATTTTTTACTTTACGCAAAGTTCTTTTAATGCAGTTGTCGGTTGCTTTGAGTTCACACTTTGGGTGTGATTCGCAACTTAATACCAGCGAGATGTTCTGGATAGATATCTCAAGGTGGATGATTAGTAGTAGATGCAGATGGATTTCGGTCTACTTGCCTTGGCGTACCGCCCATGCTTTTGAGCCTCTACCTTTCTTTGCAGCATAGTTAGCATTGGTTTGCGCACATAATCCTGTCAATTGCCCAGCTATAATTTGTTTACCTCGCTTTGCTGTTGTATCGTCTTTTGGGAGAGAGACATCACTAGTGAACATCATGGGACCCCGGTCCATATTACCACCGCTGATCACACCTTCTATTTACTTCCTGTTTTTATTTCCTAGTTGCAGTCATAGCTATCATTATTATCTCTTGTGTTTGATCCTTTGTAAACAACAAGGCCGGAGGGATTGACAACCTCTCTGTACTCGTTGGGAGCAAAGTTATCTGTATCTGTGTGCAGGTCCCGTCAACCGCTAAGTTTCTGGCGCCGTTGACACCTACTTGTCTACCCTCGGAGTCTCACGGGATTCGATCCTTGGTATCTTTACCAAGGGAAATTTGTCGCTACGCTACATCTCAACCTTACACTTGGGGTAACCAACGAGGGGCGAGAAGCCATCAGACGTCTGAGCGACATCACATAAAGGGCCTATATCAAACGTAAATAACAACGATGCCACAGTCGGACGTCTGAGCCACATCACATAAAGGGCTTATATCAAATGTAAATAACAACGATGCCACAGTCGGACGTCTGAGTGACATCACATAAATGGCTTATATCAAAAGTAAATAACAATAATGCCACAGTCGGACGTCTGAGCGACATCACATAAAGGGCTCATATCATAAGTAAATGACAATAATGCCACAGTCGGACGTCTGAGCGATATCACATAAAGGGCTTATATAATCATTCAAAACCAAGTAGCATTGTGAAAGTAAATCATCCCAAGGAATTACTCAGTACATAATAACTGGTTAGTTATATCCACTGGAATGAAATTCGGCCTGTTTACCACTCTTAGCGCTATATTTGAATCACCAACGACTATCACTGAGACCGACACGGAGACTAACGCTAGGCCATAGACATGGCTACTCGGATGGTTTTAACTCTGCAGAGTTTGTACTCTTTAATCACAGCCAACGGATTTCAGTAGTCACAAAGAACTAGTTCCATTTACGGTATTTTAGCAGAAACACAACTAACCAGTACACACCCATTCCACATCCCGCTGCCCGGAATCACCCTAGGCAACGTTCACGAAAAAACTTTAAGACAGTGAGGCTACAACCTCGAATAGCATGGGATCAAATTTATACCGCGCGCTCTAAGGGGTGCCCCCTCTCGGTCCTAACCGGAAACACCCATGCCCCCTGACCGGATGATGGGCTTTAATCCAGGACCATGGAACCCTCATCCCGGCCCCTCTATTTGGTGTGTACAAGGAAAGAGGTTTGCAACTGACTAAACCGTATTCTTTGCAGAACACATGTGACAGTACCAAAAAGGAGACGAATGGGATCATGACTTGATCCATGTTAACACTGGAGTTAAACGTTTGACTGGCATGCTTCAACAATACCAGCTTACAACCTATCATGTCACCACATGATCAGGTTGGCTCACCATCAACTTTCAAAGCTCACACGGAGCTTGTCTTGCATGAAATATAACACCCACAAAATGCTTATATAACCATGCCATGAGAAAACTACTCAAGCAAACATGCAAGGCACTCATCATATCAAAGGTTCAAACATGATTGCCTGGTTCGGAGTTGTCGAAGTCTAGCTCGGTGAAGTTCGCGGCTCCGTCTCCTCCTTCGGTATCTACGGATGAAATAAATCGGATACTAACATAAATACTGTCCGTGCATAAAAATTGTCCCAAATATTTTTCAAATAAATATGATAAAAAACTAGGCGGAAAAACAAAGTTGTCAGAAAAAGAATCAATTCAAAATCATCTTTTGTTTAAAAGTTATTAAGGTTTCTGCCCAGGGACTTGTTTGTAATGAAACAGAAAGTTTCCAGGGGTTTGTTTATAAAAACAGAAAACGTTTCAGTATGAAATACGCCAGCTCAAAAGAGAAATCGTACTTTACCCGAAGGCGTTTTCCAGAAAAACGGTTCGAATAGAAAAGAGAGGCTGACGAGGGGGTCCCACCCGTCAGGTTCAAATATTCGAACAGGAAAACAGAGTGCGCCGGCGCTCGAGAGCCGCGGTGGTCGCCGGCGCCGATCCACGGTGAGGTAAGGGAAGGGGATGGTACCTACGGACTCACGGCGCTCTTCCGTGTCTATGGGTGGTGGAGTTGGACGTCGCCGAGCACCACGTCGACGGCGACCTTCACTCCGGCGGAGGGCGGTTCGGGTGGTGGTGGATAATGCCGGTGAGGGCTGCAGAGGCCAAAGCGCGGGTCAGGTATCTAGGTGCACTAGGAGGCTACTGGCACGACTAGGGAGGCGGAGGTGCTCTCACCAGAGAGAGACTTGCCAGAGCCCGAAGCGGATCGGGGCGGCCGGAGCTGGGGAAGAAAAACTCCTTGAGGTCCTTCCAGTGGCTGGGCGTGGTCTGGTGAGATGGTGGAGAGGTGCAGGGTCGAAGGCAAGCTCGGGGCCGCTATTTATAGCCAGCCCGAGGCGGCTGCCGCAAACGAGATAAGTCCGCAGGCTAATTACGGCGAGGTCGTGGCCGAACAGGTGGCTTAAGTGCCTGGGCATCGACGTGATGGTCCACTGGTTCCATCTCGATGCTAAGCTTGGCAAGACTTGGGCGTTTACTCCACTTCCTCAACGGAACGGCTGCGCGGGCACGTCGGCGGCACAGAGCGTGTTCTGCGCCTCTCAGGCCACGGCGACGGTGCTGCAGCATGCACAGGGGAGGGGACGGCCACGCGGAGCTCTCTGGTGGTTTGGGCGGTGCCGAACGGCGCCGTTTTGCAGGGTGGCCTCTGTTGGCCGCCACGGGTGGCTCTGCCACCGCGGAAGACGCCGGTGCAGGCAGGCCACGACGCCACCAACGCTCGTAACCGGCCAAGCAATCGTGCGGCGTTCAGGATAAAGAAGAGTAGCAGTGAGCAAGACGCCAACGCAGACACTGGCGAGATGGGCGCGGTGGTCTGACGGACACGACACTGTCGACTGAATCCCAACACTGAACTTTTCTGAATTTTGACAGAAATAGTGCACACCAACTGTTCGACGAAATGATCCAGGCACTTGCAGAATTTTTCTTGAGCTGATCTTTGGTGAGGTGGTCTCTTGATGCATCTAGAGGCTGCCTGAATTTCCACAGATTTTTAGGAAGAGAGAAAGTATGAATTTCACCAAAAATGGCAAATCTTTTCCAAACTTGCAGCAAGCAAAATTTGAAAAATTTCAACTATGGACCAGCAGATCTTGATGGATCTAGGTTGAGGGTACTAAGTACTAGTCAGGGGAGTTTGTTTGGAATCAAAACTCAAAGGGAAACCAGTAGTTCCTTTGTAAATCACTAAGATCCAATTTAAAAGACAGAAAATGTTTTGGGGTAAAATAATTATGAGAAAAATCTAAAGGAGGTTGAAATCTACTAGAATTGATGTTAGACTTGTCCAAGGTGGGAATGAAGGTTTTGGAAGAAAGAACTTCATTAGGTGTCATGGTAAAAGAAAAGTTTTGAATGGGAGAGAATAAGCCCATGGTTTTATAGGAATGTTTTTCATAAAAAGAAATTGTTCAAAACCTTTTGAAAAAAAATTGTGTTGAGCCAACACAAGGTGAAAACTCTCAAGACGAAAGATCAAGGTTGAGAAGGACACAAAAATCTTTTGTCATAAAAGATTTGAGAAGGAGGGTTTTTAAGCAAGATTTAAATAACCTTCTTCCAAGAGAATAAAGAATTGATGAAAACAAAATCCAAATTTTTTGGAGTGTTACAGGTAATAGATAGGTAGATAGATAGATAGTATAGATAGTACTCCTTCCGTCCCAAAATAAGTGACTCAAAAATAGATAAAAGCTATTTTTGAGTCACTTATTTTGAGACGAAGGGAGTAGATAGATAGTAAGATAGTAGATAGATCATTCACTGGATGGCAACGAACGACCAAACGACGTAGATGGGCGCTCCCAACCCACCCACCAGGCGTAGCGACGCTGCACCTACCGCCATTAATGGCAGCGAGGACTTATCTATCCCCTTCCCCCATCCATCCCCTCCACATCTCGCCTCGCCCCATCCATCCCCTCCACATCTCGCCTCGCGAAACACCTCACTGACGGATCCCATAGTATCGAGGGTTGAGGATGGCGGGGGGGAGGACAAGCCGCGGAGCGAGGGCGCGGAGGATACACTCCTCCCATCAGGTGGCGGCGCAGCTGGTGGTGCAGCCACCGATTCCGGTGTCGCAACGACCGGTGGTCGAACTGGAGTCATCGCAGGCGAGGGCGGAGATCCTCCGGGTGGTGAGGGAGCGATTCCCAATCCGCTCCACCTGGCCGGATATCCTTCTGGAGATCCTGCGGATTGCAACGTTCGAGGAGCGCGCCCGGTTTGCCGGAGACGATGGAGGGATGGACTACGAATTCATATTCTGGGCCATCCAGGAGGCGGAGTCGCTCGATCCAAGGCGGGCGACGAGGTGGTCCAAATTCAAGACAAGGAATCCCTCAAGGCTCAACATCCGCCCCCCGTCGATGGTGGAGATTGCCAATATTCCGCCGGAGCTCCTACCGCTGGGGACCGTTCTCCCGCGGGTTCCCTGAGGCACGGCAGACATGGCGCATGGCGCCGGAACCTGGAACCTCCACCGTGGCCAGGGGATCGTGGGGAGATTCCCCAGCTTCCTGATAAGGTAAAAAAAATTCACCCCAAATCTAGTTTTCGAGTGCATTCATGTGGTGGTTTTGGGGACAAATCCAGTGGAGAGATAATTGCTGAGGTGATTCCGAGGGTTGTCCCTCAAAATGAGTCGAGGGATCTCCCATCCAGTACCGCTAAATCGTGGAGAGAATGCGATAATTTTTTGAATCCGGTGAAACAGCTCGCCGTCGGTAAAACCGCTTCTGCGAGAGCGGTGGAGTTGGGTTCAAACCTGCGGTCCCTGGTAGTGGAGCCATCCCCAACTCCATCTCCGTTGATTTTGGGTCGTGTGGCCAAGAGGAAAGCGGGTTTTGAAAAGACGTGTTCTATCTCTGTTAGCGGAGACGGGAAGGAGATAGCGGACTTTTACGGGCAGCTCTGGGTTGTCCCCTCCCCGAGCCGCCGCCAGCGCCCACATATAGAGAGGCCGAAACCTCCAAACCCTAAATATGCCATTCCCAAATTGTTTTGGGTAAGAAAAGACCTGTTCCTAGCCAGAAAATTCACAGTACAAGATTGTTTTCCAATCCGATTCTTGGGTAAATTCGACCCTATTCCCACCATCTTCAGAATCTCAGCCGAAGGACTAGGTTTTCCTAGATCGTTTGTGGAAGTGGTCAAGAGAGGGATGGAGAATCGAGGTCCGGCGGTGCATCCGCAATGCCGCCCACCTCCAGGGAGGAAAGCTGTTCCACAGGATGGGAAGACCACTACTTCTAATCATGGCGGGGTGGCTAAACCTGTTCATCAAGGAGGCCCTAAGCAGGTGAACCAGGGCGGATCGCACGCGCAACCCGCTGTTTCTATGGCTGCTGCCCCTCCTCCTCCTCCCATTCCTATGGTCCAAGTTCTTGATCCAAAATACAAGGAAATGATCTGCTTCAATTGTAGTTGGCCTGGGCACTATGTGGGTAATTGTGTGGAGCCGAAGAAGTGCTTTATTTGCGCTAGAGGTCATAATGTCAACAACTGCGCTGCATGGGCAAAACCTCAGCCCACAGCTACTTATTTTGGTAGTGATGCGGCTGGGCTAGGGTTCTACCAGATTGATGTTCATGTGGCATCGGAATCCAGCTGGCTCAATTACGGGAACTGTGCGGTCCTCAAGATTGTAAAGGGTGAGGTTTCTGCCTCGGAGTTACTTACTCAGCTCAATGGAATATTTTGTAAGAACAAAGAATGGCCTTGGCATATTAGGGATCTAGGAGATAAGAAATTCCTTCTTAGATTCCCCCCTTGGAAAAATGTGAATGATCTGATAGAGTTTCCTGCATTTGAACTGCCAATTGATGGAGTATCTGTTAAGATATGTGAATGGGAAGGGATGCTTGATGAGTTTCGAGCACTGACTGAAGCTTGGGTTCGGATTGAGGGGATTCCCCCCAAGTGGTGTGCTTGGAAAGTTTTTGCCCAGATCACAGCCTGTTTTGGTATTTTGGTTGATGTTGATTGGAATGGGATATTCAAAAGCTTTTATGAGAACATAAGAGTGAAGGTGGCATGTAGAGATCCCAGGAAAATACCATTTGAGAGGCTGGTTGTGATGAAAAGAAAGTTGTATTTGTTGTTCTTTATAGTAGAAGGCTTTGAGCAAATGGGAGAGGAATCTGATGGTGATGACCCTGCACCAAACCTGGAAGAGGGAGATGAAGAGGAGGAAGATAACAACGGAGGGAAGTCTGGCAAAGATGATATGGAGGATGATATGGAGGAAGAAGAGCTAGAAGAACCCATAGATGAACTAGATAAAGCAAACTTTCCTGCCAAAAAAGGTCCATCTGCCAATACAAGCAAATCTGCTTCCCAAAGAACTGTTTCTGCAGTTGACTTTCATCCAGTCAATATGCTGAATGAGATCCATGAAGAATTTGTGGAGGAGACCAGGGAC
>LR738712.1:185206928-185236703 GCA_902687465.1 Secale cereale | reverse complement strand
CCCCCCCCCCCCCCCCGAGAAAGATGAAGGTCTTGGTTCACAGCTTAATGCCAACACTCCTATGGCCGCAAGATCTGCCCCAATATCAACACACTTAGATTATTGCGCTGAGCAGCTGAGTAGATCTGAAATGGTGGAATCTGATGAAGATGAAGGAGTCTTAGAAGAAGAAATGCAATGTCTCCCTGAGGACTTGGCTGAAGCAATGGGATCTGCGAAAAGATCGCTGCTGCAAACCTTTGAGAAAGCAAAATCAATACAGAAGAAAAAACCCAATGTCAAGAACTCACCAACCTGGGGTCCTGTGCTGGTCCACAAACCAATTACCAGGCGGCATGGAGACGTCAAGATCATGGACAAAGCTGCAACATATATGAAAAAGAAGAACTTGGAGATTCCTGCTACATTCAGAGGTAAATCGTTTGCTACCATTGACCCTAATGAGCTTGCTGTTAAAATTGATAGTGTTGATTTATGCATTGGTAAGGATGGACAAGAACAAAATAATATCATTCTGGACTTAATTAACTGTGAAAAAGCTAGATGCCTTCAATTTGCTAATGAGAATCCGGAGATTGTTCTCCCTACTAATTTGGACGTGGAGGAGATTAATGATTGTGCCTCCCAAAAATCTGATAGTAGTGCTTTCACTAATGGAGCAGATGGCACTGCTGACCCATTTCTAGAAAGTCCTGCTCTGAACACTAAGAAGAAGCCTTGTGGCTTATCCCATCCTTTTAGAGTGAAATGATAGGAGCATTTTGGAATATCAGAGGGTTAGGTCAAACTGGTAAATTACAGTGTCTGGGTGATTTTATTAATAATAATAAGGTGGATTTTATGTGTTTTTTTGAAACCAAGAGGGAAACTATTGACAATCACATTCTTACCTGCTTGTCAGGTAAGAAGGATTTTTCCTGGCATTACTTACCTGCTATGAACACTGGTGGGGGGATCCTTGTGGGTCTTAATAATGACTTATTTGAGGTGATAGGTTTTGTGAATAAGAAGTACTGTATCATTACAAATATTAAAAATAAAGAAGATGGTTTCATCTAGCATTTGATTGCTATATATGGAACTTCATATAATGAATTCAAACTGGAGTTCATTGCTGAACTCGACAACATCATGGATGGACTGACTTACCCAGCTTTGCTGGGAGGGGATTTCAATTTAGTCAGATCAGTAGAGGATAAGAACAATGGGATCATTAATAACCAGATTACGTATCTGTTCAACGACTGGGTGAACAAATGGTTCCTTATGGAGATTAACATTGCCAATAGGAAATATACCTCGAGTAACAATCAAGATAACCCCGTTTTTGCGGCAATAGACAGACTTTTTGCTTCTATTTCCTGGGACACTCACTTTCCACTTTCGGTGGTGACTGCTCTTCCATGTGTGGGGAGTGACCATACACCTTTTGTGACGCCCGAAGACCGACGTCCCAGAAGATTCCAGAGGTTCCGGGTTCTCCCGTGTGTTTCTTTGTGCTTGCTTTAATTATTTTTTGCATTGCATCATGTCATCATGCCATCATGTCATATATTTTTGCATCTCAACCTAAATAAATTGTGTGGACCTTCGGTCCATTTAAATCGAGGGAAGAATGACTTCTCTTTATAACATATAAAAGCCTCTCAATATTATTAGGGAGCTATATTAAATATTCCATTCGTTGGAATTAACCCAACACACGTGCATAATTTTCCCGATGCTTTTCCTACTTCGAGTTTCTCCTTCAAAACCTTGCCAATAATTCTTTTCCGTTGTTTCGAGGTTCCTCCGAAAATTCGAACATTTTTGGACACTTCAATAATCAAGTCTTAGTTCAAACCCATTTGAATTAAATTCAAATATGTTTGAATTATATTTTTCGATCATGCCTTTTTCTATTTTCTCGGACCGTGCTCATTTTATGAGCCCGAGAAAATTAGTCCCTTGTGCTAAATCTTCCCCTAACCTTTCTTTTCTTTCCTCTTCTTTTAATTGTTTCAGCTTCGTTTCTTTAATTAAAAGATCATAGCAGAGAGCAGCCACAGGCCCTTCTGGCCAAGCCGCGGCCCAGGCCTCCAGGCAAGCCGCCGGCCCATCTAGCCGCTCGCTCCCGCATGCCACCTTGGCCACAGCCTCCTCCCGTGGCCCGACCGCTCCTAACCCTAGCGGGACGACCGCTCCCTCCCAGCGCTCGCTCTCTCCCTCTCTTCCCTCGTCCTCCGCCACCCCTCGATCTCCCCAGCTCTCCTCATCGATCCTCCCTGCGGTTCCTCCTCCCGCTCACTCCCGAGCGACCCCTCGCCCCTCCTCTCCAGTGGACCCGCGCCTGGCGTCCCGGGTCGCCGTTCCCCAGCGGTCCAGCGCGCCCGCGCCATGGCGCCCGTCCAGCGCGCCTCCTTCTGCGCCGTCCGCTGCGCACGAGGCCAGCCAGGCCGCAGCGCCTCCGCGCCCCCGTTCCTTCGTCGCCAGGCAGCGCGCCCCTCCTCCAAGGCCTCGTTCCAGCGGCCAGGAGCTGCCGCCCAGCTTCGTCCGCGCGAGCCCAGGCAGCCGGCTCCGCCCCTGCCTCCCTCCGTTCTCCAGTAGCGCCGCAGCGCCGCCCTCCCTCGCAGGACGCAGCCGGCCGCCTCGCCAAGGCCTCCCCTCCGACCTCACCGCTCTCCCTCGCCAGGGCCGGCCAGGAGCGCCTCCTCTCCAGCAAGGCAGCCAGCGTGCCGACCCCGTCGCCAAGAGTCGCCCGAGCATCCTCCGTGCCGTGTTTGTTTTGCTGCTACTGTTGTGCTTCTTCGTCGGCCTCGTGTTGTTGTTTTGGTCCAGCAGGTTTTTGGCAAGATCGACGCGAGACCAAGACCCGTGTACGACTACACCCGGTGTTGCCTCAAGTACATCTAAGAAAAACACGAACGTCTACGAACCGTGTACGACGATCGTCGCCGACGAACCGAGTACCACTACCGTCGACCCGTGTACCACGACACGATAACGTGAACGACTACTTCCTCTACGGCCGTGTACAACTACTTCCACTACTTCCACTACGATCTCGAACCGCCCCGAAACGAATGTTCCGAAGGTATAACCCGAGACGATGACCCGTGGACGAATGATGCTTGCATGTGTTGTATGAAATGTTTGCCCTTGTGTGCTTCGTGCCCGAATCATCTTTTGACATGCTCCTCGGTTGCCTCGTCGCCGACTCGTGGGAACCCGGTGACGGGATCGCCCCACCTTTCATCTCGTTTGACTCGCTCACGTCATCTTTTGCACCGGTCTCTCAATGAGTTACCGGAACCGAGATGTTGTGTTGCATCATTTCCGGATTCGTTGCCGTGGCACCCTTTCTTTCCACCACGGTGACAAGTACTCATTATCTTTTCATGTCAACCTTTAAATAAAAATTGCATAAACTTGATCATGTCATCCGCATCATTTAACAACATTATAATGTGTGAATTTGTTGTTGCTTTAATAATGGATAAACATGCTCATGGGGATTTTCCGGATTGTTGTTGTTTTTCCGGACCCATTTAAATTGCCTAATAGTGTAGTTTTATTATTGTTTCACCTCTTGCTATGTTAACAAACATTTAATCTTGCCTTGTAAATAAACGAGAGTCAAGTAAATAATAAAATGTGGTGTTTCGTCAATATGCAACTCGTTGCATATTGAGCTCCACTTAACTTGTAGTTTTGTTTGTGCACTACCATTGCCATGCATATTTAAACCGGACATGCATCATATTTGGATGTGCATTGTATGCCATGTTTATGCTTGTGTGTTTACCGTGTTGTTTGCTTCTTTCCGGTTGCTTCTCTTGTTAGCTTCGGTTTCGTTCCGGAGTTGTGAGGATTCGCTCGACTTTGTTGCTCCGTCTACTTCATGGACTTCTTCTTCTTCTTCCTTGTGGAATCCCAGGCAAGATGATCAAACCCTTGGATACCTTTACTACCATTGCCATGCTTAGTTGTCTCGATGCTATCGTTACATGTCGCGCTACCCATCTTTTATGTCAGCCTCTCCTTGTTGCCATGAAACCTCTAACCTTTGACACCTTCCTAGCAAAACCACTGTTTGGCTATGTTACCCGCTTGCTCAGCCCCTCTTATAGCGTTGCTAGTTGCAGGTGAAGATGAAGTTTGTTCCAGGAGGGAACTTGTTGTTGTCATATCACAATATCTATAATTATTATGAACACACCTATATACTGGGCATGGGTGGAAGGCTTGGCCTTTTGCTCGGTGTTTTGTTCCACTCATGCCACCTTAGGCGCCGATAAACCGGCATTATGTTCCTTGATTTTGCGTTCCTTAGACGATGGGTGGATGGGGACCCCTTGACAGTTCGACTTTGAATAAAACTCCTCCAGCAAGGCCCAACATTGGTTTTAATTTGCTCATAATAACAACTTAATTAATTAATTAAATTGCATAGGGAGTTAGCGCTGCCCGAGGATTTTTCTACATAGCAGGGGGGCGAGTGCTGATGGTGTTGGTCCCAAACGGGGAGACTGCGGGGCCACCACGGGGAAACTCGAGGTTTGGCTCTCGTAGGATCACCCATCCGGTCGTGGCCTGAGACGAGATACGCGCGGCTACTATCAGGGTGTCGACACACCGGAGGTCATGCTGGACTTGTTTTACCATTGTCGAAATGTCTTGTGCTACCAGGATGCCGAGCCTGATCGAATTTCCCTAAGATAAGGAGTGATGATATTATATTTATCACTTCAGCTAATCGTGAGAGCTTGTGATGGGCTAAGTTGGAACACCCCTGCAGGGTTATGATCTTTCGAAAGCCGTGCCCGCGGTTATGTGGCAGATTGGAATTTGTTAATGTCCGGTTGTAGTAAACTTGACAGAGGATCCGAAGTAAAACACACCACTGTGTGAGTAACCGTGACTGTCTCTTTTCTCTTTGAGAAGAGAACACGGTGGGGTTATGTTTGATTCGTATGTAGTTTAGGATCTCTAGCGATCACTACTTTTGCGACCGTTTGCGTAGATGCTCATCTTATTCTGGTACACGTAAGTTAGCCACCATATTATGCTTAGCCGCTGCTGGAACCTCACCACTTTACCTCTTCCTACCCATAAAGCTTTGCTAGTCTTGATACCCATGGTTATGGGATTGCTGAGTCCTCGTGGCTCACAGATACTACAACACCAGATGCAGGTTCAGCCGAGTTAGATGCAGGAGCTGGTTCAAGTTCTACACTGGGAGCCCGATGCAGAGAGTGGCCGTTTGCTTGTGACGTTTCGACGATCAGTAGTGGTTTCTACTAGGATTCGATCCTGACCTGTGGCTTTATGTTGTTTTGGTATCTTTCTTTTGGATCTTACCCTTAGATGGGCTGTGATGTTTTGAATGATGTCTTGCTTATGTAATGTATTGTGTGAAGTGGCGAGTGTAAGCCAACTATCTCCTTTTGCATTTTAATCCCTCTTTTACATGAGTCGTGCAAAGATACCAAACTTGCGATCATTCTAGAATGGGCTTATATCTTTAAGTCGTGCCTCGACACGTAGGAGATATAGTCCCATCCTGGGCATTACAAGTTGGTATCAGAGCCTTCTCCAACCTAGAAGCCCCCACTGATTGATCGAATCGTTGACGGTTGAGTCTAGGCACACACTTTAAAATGTTTTGAGTCCTATATATATCGGAGAGTAGGATTTCTTTTGCTCCTCGTCTCTTTTCACTCTGGTGAGGACTCCTGACGATTACTCTTGTCTCTTCTACTCTAAAAAATTCACCAATTTTTTTTAGGATCTCGCGAGTATTGTTGGATTGTTTCGATATCTTTGTGACGAGAACATTGTTCTCGATGCCTCCTGTCATTAGGGGTTGTGGCAGTGTCCCAGGGAGTTGAGCTCCGAGGTGTTGTCGTCACAAATCCATCGCGGCAGTACTAGAATACTTAAGACGGCCGACATCGAAAACTCTCCTATGCGGTTAGTGGCAAGATAACCCCGACATCACCCAGTACTGGGGAGGTAGTTCGGGAGTATTGCCATAGCTTGTATAGTGGATGCGTTTCGAAGGTCCGAGGTAAACGGTTTCCGAGAACAACTGGTTATGTGTTGAAGGATGGATACAGCTGGATGTAGGATTAGAGTTGAGTGTGCGGTGCTTCCCCTGTATCCCCAACACCTGATTGCATAACTGGAAACTTTCGGAAATTAATAGGTGGGTTCATCTAGTAGTTCTAGGCATTCTTCTAACGAGTGCATGATATGAAGTTTGGGGTTCTACATTGAGTGAAGTGGTTTTATGGGCTTGTTCCGATCGGGAGTTGTATCTTAAAGGGTCCTTGGCTATGCTGATCCGGGGATTGGAAAATCCTTTCGTAACACGTTCCATGAGCTTTCAGCACGAATATGTCGGACGAAGCTTCTATCTTGTATTTGTTCTATCTGCTCCTTGTTGCTTTTATTTATCTTTTGTTCTCCAAGTGGCTTCTCGACAAGTTGATGTACCTGCGTAATTCATTCGTTCAATTCTCTGTTCGGATAGAGGTGTTGCAACATAATCTTCATAAACATATATATCTTTGTTTTTGTTTTGATTCTGGTATTCGAGTTGCTTCGATGTCAAATGTTGATTCCATACCTTCCTAATCGGTGTTCTCATATTTCTATGAGAGTGCTAGTCCTTCTTGACCATCGAGATCTTCATGTTAATCCTTTTCAACCGGTGTGCCTATTCTTCAAGTTATTCCATGCGGACGCCCTTGAGAAATCTGACGATTTGTCTGTTTCATTCATCCCAAGTTGTCTTTGTTTTCCCCACCCTCCCACCCTTCTTCTTCTCGGAGCAAGAAATTCTCAGATGAAGTATCCATTTTATTCATGTGAGGTTTCTTCATTCTTTCCTTCAATGTTCTTGTCTGGTGTTTTATCGTGAAGATGCTCAAGAGCTTCAAGTTCATCATTCTTTTGTTCTCAAATTCTGCCGGTGGATGTAATTCAAGATTTCGGTGTTGATCTTATCCTTTTCCTCTTTTCACAATGCTTTCTTATTCCGGTGCACCAATTAATCATTCTCCTCTTGCTACTCATATCTGGAGTGCTGAAGATTCTTAATCCATTCAAGCTATTTTTGAGGATTATCATCTTACTCAAGCCATTTAATTCAACCGGTGCAATATCTCTTGAGCAATCTTTTTCAACGGTGATTTCTTTAGTGGGCCTTAACCCACAGGTTTTTTTCCCAGGATCTTCCTCACTCTTTCAATTTTTCCGGAGTTATACTCAAATTCTTTTCAAAGTTTGGCGTAATAATGATCCCCATCAGTCACATGCCTTCTCCAAGATCGCTTTCAAATTCTTTTCATCGTTGTTTCAACCTTTTAATTCTTCATTCCGGAGTGCTCAACAATTCATGGTGGCGTATCTCATCGTCTTCTTAGATTTTGAAGACCGGAGAAGAGTTTCTCTTAAATCTTGGTCCGTTCTCTTGAAGATTCGTGGTTCTAGCTTCTTGCCATCCTCATTATTGTTCAGATTAGGAGGAATTGTTTTCATACCCATCCGAAGCATTTCATGAATTCTTTTCTTTGTGATCCTCCGAAGGCCATCATTCAGAATATTTCTTCGTTCTCAGTTTCAACTTCGTCCTCCAACTATTCTTCATTGATGCCTCTTCGTTCGTCTCCATATTCTTACGGTGGTTCATTCAATTTTACTCTTCCTTGTTTTCGTATTAATTCATTTGTTCTTTTCATAATCCTAGCGGTGCTTTGTTGAAGATTTATCCAAGTTTGTGCTAGATCTCTCTTTAATTCCTTGCAACGAGAATAAGTAGTATGCCAAATCCTTTGGATGTCATCAATTTAATTGGTGAAGGAGATGCATGACATAATTCTTATTCCTATTCCTTCAAGGTGATTTAATTCTTTTGTCTGGAGTTTGTTCATCATATCATATTCTCGGTTCTAAGCTGTTCAACTTGTCTTCCGGAGCTCCAAGTTATTTCAATTATATCATTTCAAAGCTCCATCTAATTCATCACAGGCCTTGAATCTTATTCTTTTCATCTTTCACTTCTCATGCTTTCATTACCGGAGTTCTCTTGGTGGTTCATCAAGATTTAATTCATCCTCGAAGTCGTCATCAAGATTCTTGTTGGAGTTCAAGCATTCTTCTTCATGCTTTCCAATTGCAATCCTTTCTACCTTATCTTATCAGATGGTGTTATGTCATCCTTGACAATTCCTTCTTGAATTACGATTCACGAGTTATAAAGAATGAGATAAATAAAACCATCATTTCTTTCTCTTTAGGAGATCTTTTCAACCCCTCATTTTTATCTCTTGGAGTTATCTTGGGTTGTATTTCACCTAAAAGCTTTCCTTGAGAATTGTTGCTATTATGGTGCTTATAATGACCCAAGTTCTTCATTTATCCTTCCGGTGAAATAAGTTTTTTGTCTCCTTGTTGATCTCAATCCAAGCAATTTGTTTCTGTTAGTGGCTGGTTGTCACATCTTAATTTTGAGATGTATTCCATAAGCCCACATCAAGCTTATTCGTTTCGTTGTTGATTTTTCCATCAACTCCATTCAACCCTTCTTCGTAAGGATGTTTTTCATATTCATTTGTGGGAGAAGTTGTCATTTTTCTTCTCAATTCTTTTCGTTTCTTTCGTTGATCTATATGCTATTCTTTCGTTCCGGAGGTCTTGTGATATTGCTCTCTTTGACCATCATCTCGTTTTTATCGAGAATCATGTTCTTCCCCTTTTATCATTTAACCGGAGTGTTGTATTCTTCATTCAAGTTCTCTCATCTTATCAAGTTTTGCCTCTCTTCTTAACCGGAGTGCTGTCTGAATCCTTCTTACCTTTTGTGCCATTCTTTCAATTGTTTCAGAGGCTGTGTGCTGTTGTTTCATCAAGTATCACTCAATCTCCTCAAGTTCTTGTTAATTCATTCCATTTTCAGACGGAGTGCTGTCCAAATTCTGTCATTCTTATTCCTTGGCCATACCATTGCAGTTTCATATTCTTTTGGTTCGTAAGCTCTTGTTTAATGTCTTTCAACCTGCAAGGTTCTCATAATGCTCCTTGTTCCTCTTTTCCAACGGAGTTTTCATATTCGTTCATCTCTGTTGTTTTCTCTCTTTCAAGATTGTTCAACCTCTCAAGGTTCTTTGGTTTCACTCGTCTGTCAAAGAAGCAACTTTGTTTTACCTCTTCCTCTTCCGTTTCTACCCGGTGCTATCTCTAGGATCTCAGGTCGAGATCCTCTGTTAGTGTGGGAGAGTTGTGACGCCCGAAGACCGACGTCCCAGAAGATTCCAGAGGTTCCGGGTTCTCCCGTGTGTTTCTTTGTGCTTGCTTTAATTATTTTTTGCATTGCATCATGTCATCATGCCATCATGTCATATTTTTTTTGCATCTCAACCTAAATAAATTGTGTGGACCTTCGGTCCATTTAAATCGAGGGAAGAATAACTTCTCTTTATAACATATAAAAGCCTCTCAATATTATTAGGGAGCTATATTAAATATTCCATTCGTTGGAATTAACCCAACACACGTGCATAATTTTCCCCATGCTTCTCCTACTTCGAGTTTCTCCTTCAAAATCTTGCCAATAATTCTTTTCTGTTGTTTCGAGGTTCCTCCGAAAATTCGAACATTTTTGGACACTTCAATAATCAAGTCTTAGTTCAAACCCATTTGAATTAAATTCAAATATGTTTGAATTATATTTTTCGATCATGCCTTTTTCTATTTTCTCGGACCATGCTCATTTTTATGAGCCCGAGAAAATTAGTCCCTTGTGCTAAATCTTCCCCTAACCTTTCTTTTCTTTCCTCTTCTTTTAATTGTTTCTCCTTCGTTTCTTTAATTAAAAGATCATAGCAGAGAGCAGCCGCAGGCCCTTCTGGCCAAGCCGCGGCCCAGGCCTCCAGGCAAGCCGCCGGCCCATCTAGCCGCTCGCTCCCGCAGGCCACCTTGGCCACAGCCTCCTCCCGTGGCCCGACCGCTCCTAACCCTAGCGGGACGACCGCTCCCTCCCAGCGCTCGCTCTCTCCCTCTCTTCCCTCGTCCGCCGCCACCCCTCGATCTCCCCAGCTCTCCTCATCGATCCTCCCTGCGGGTTCCTCCTCCCGCTCACTCCCGAGCGACCCCTCGCCCCTCCTCTCCAGTGGACCCGCGCCTGGCGTCCCGCGTCGCCGTTCCCCAGCGGTCCAGCGCGCCCGCGCCATGGCGCCCGTCCAGCGCGCCTCCTTCCGCGCCGTCCGCCGCGCACGAGGCCAGCCAGGCCGTAGCGCCTCCGCGCCCCCGTTCCTTCGTCGCCAGGCAGCGCGCCCCTCCTCCAAGGCCTCGTTCCAGCGGCCAGGAGTTGCCGCCCAGCTTCGTCCGCGCGAGCCCAGGCAGCCGGCTCCGCCCCTGCCTCCCTCCGTTCTCCAGCAGCGCCGCAGCGCCGCCCTCCCTCGCAGGACGCAGCCGGCCGCCTCGCCAAGGCCTCCCCTCCGACCTCGCCGCTCTCCCTCGCCAGGGCCGGCCAGGAGCGCCTCCTCTCCAGCAAGGCAGCCAGCGTGCCTGCCCCGTCGCCAAGAGTCGCCCGAGCATCCTCCGTGTCGTGTTTGTTTTGCTGCTGCTGTTGTGCTTCTTCGTCGGCCTCGTGTTCTTGTTTTGGTCCAGCAGGTTTTTGGCAAGATCGACGCGAGACCAAGACCCGTGTATGACTACACCCGGAGTTGCCTCAAGTACATCTACGAAAAACCCGAACGTCTACGAACTATGTACGACGACCGTCGCCGACGAACCGAGTACCACTACCGTCGACCCGTGTACCACGACACGATAACGTGAACGACTACTTCCTCTACGGCCGTGTACAACTACTTCCACTACTTCCACTACGATCTCGAACCGCCCCGAAACGAATGTTCCGAAGGTATAACCCGAGACGATGACCCGTGGACGAATGATGCTTGCATGTGTTGTATGGAATGTTTGCCCTTGTGTGCTTCATGCCCGAATCATCTTTTGACATGCTCCTCGGTGGCCTCGTCGCCGACTCGTGGGAACCCGGTGACGGGATCGCCCCACCTTTCATCTCGTTTGACTCGCTCACGTCATCTTTTGCACCGGTCTCTCAACGAGTTACCGGAACCGAGATGTTGCGTTGCATCATTTCCGGATTCGGTGCCGTGGCACCCTTTCTTTCCACCACGGTGACAAGTACTTATTATCTTTTCATGTCAACCTTTAAATAAAAATTGCATAAACTAGATCATGTCATCCGCATCATTTAACAACATTATAATGTGTGAATTTGTTGTTGCTTTAATAATGGATAAACATGCTCATGGGGATTTTCCGGATTGTTGTTGTTTTTTCGGCCCCATTTAAATTGCCTAATAGTGTAGTTTTATTATTGTTTCACCTCTTGCTATGTTAACAAACATTTAATCTTGCCTTGTAAATTAACGAGAGTCAACTAAATAATAAAATGTGGTGTTTCGTCAATATGCAACTCGTTGCATATTGAGCTCCAATTAACTTGTAGTTTTGTTTGTGCACTACCATTGCCATGCATATTTAAACCGGACATGCATCATATTTGGATGTGCATTGTATGCCATGTTTATGCTTGCGTGTTTACCGTGTTGTTTGCTTCTTTCCGGTTGCTTCTCTTGTTAGCTTCGGTTTCGTTCCGGAGTTGTGAGGATTCGCTCGACTTTGTTGCTCCGTCTACTTCATGGACTTCTTCTTCTTCTTCTTCCTTGTGGAATCCCAGGCAAGATGATCATACCCTTGGATACCTTTACTACCATTGCCATGCTTAGTTGTCTCGATGCTATCGTTACATGTCGCGCTACCCATCTTTTATGTCAGCCTCTCCTTGTTGCCATGAAACCTCTAACCTTTGACACCTTCCTAGCAAAACCACTGTTTGTCTATGTTACCCGCTTGCTCAGCCCCTCTTATAGCGTTGCTAGTTGCAGGTGAAGATGAAGTTTGTTCCAGGAGGGAACTTGTTGTTGTCATATCACAATATCTATAATTATTATTAACACACCTATATACTGGGCATGGGTGGAAGGCTTGGCCTTTTGCTCGGTGTTTTGTTCCACTCATGCCACCTTAGGCGCCGATAAACCGGCATTATGTTCCTTGATTTTGCGTTCCTTACACGATGGGTGGATGGGGACCCCTTGACAGTTCGACTTTGAATAAAACTCCTCCAGCAAGGCCGAACATTGGTTTTAATTTGCTCATAAGAACAACTTAATTAATTAATTAAATTGCATACGGAGTTAGCGCTACACGAGGATTTTTCTACATAGCAGGGGGGCGAGTGCTGATGGTGTTGGTCCCAAACGGGGAGACTACGGGGCCACCACGGGGAAACTCGAGGTTTGGCTCCCGTAGGATCACCCATCCGGTCGTGGCCTGAGACGAGATACGCGCGGCTACTATCAGGGTGTCGACACACCGGAGGTCATGCTGGACTTGTTTTACCATTGTCGAAATGTCTTGTGCTACCGGGATGCCGAGCCTGATCGGATTTCCCTAAGATAAGGAGTGATGATATTATATTTATCACTTCAGCTAATCGTGAGAGCTTGTGATGGGCTAAGTTGGAACACCCCTGCAGGGTTATGATCTTTCGAAAGCCGTGCCCGCGGTTATTTGGCAGATTGGAATTTGTTAATGTCCGGTTGTAGTAAACTTGACAGAGGATCCGAAGTAAAACACACCACTGTGTGAGTAACCGGGACTGTCTCTTTTCTCTTTGAGAAGAGAACACGGTGGGGTTATGTTTGATTCGTATGTAGTTCAGGATCTCTAGCGATCACTACTTTTGCGACCGTTTGCGTAGATGCTCATCTTATTCTGGTACTCGTAAGTTAGCCACCATATTATGCTTAGCCGCTGCTGCAACCTCACCACTTTACCTCTTCCTACCCATAAAGCTTTGCTAGTCTTGATACCCATGGTTATGGGATTGCTGAGTCCTCGTGGCTCACAGATACTACAACACCAGATGCAGGTTCAGGCGAGTTAGATGCAGGAGCTGGTTCAAGTTCTACACTGGGAGCCCGATGCAGAGAGTGGCCGTTTGCTTGTGACGTTTCGACGATCAGTAGTGGTTTCTACTAGGATTCATTCCTGACCTGTGGCTTTATGTTGTTTTGGTATCTTTCTTTTGGATCTTACCCTTAGATGGGCTGTGATGTTTTGAATGATGTCTTGCTTATGTAATGTATTGTGTGAAGTGGCGAGTGTAAGCCAACTATCTCCTTTTGCATTTTAATCCCTCTTTTACATGAGTCGTGCAAAGATACCAAACTTGCGATCATTCCAGAATGGGCTTATATCTTTAAGTCGTGCCTCGACACGTAGGAGATATAGTCCCATCCTGGGCATTACAAGTTGGTATCAGAGCCTTCTCCGACCTAGAAGCCCCCACTGATTGATCGAATCGTTGACGGTTGAGTCTAGGCACACACTTTAAAATGTTTTGAGTCCTATATATATATATATATCGGAGAGTAGGATTTCTTTTGCTCCTCGTCTCTTTTCACTCTGGTTAGGACTCCTGACGATTACTCTTGTCTCTTCTACTCTAAAAAATTCACCAATTTTTTTTAAGGATCTCGCGAGTATTGTTGGATTGTTTCGATGTCTTTGTGACGAGAACATTGTTCTCGATGCCTCCTGTCATTAGGGGTTGTGGCAGTGTCCCGGGGAGTTGAGCTCCGAGGTGTTGTCGTCACAAATCCATCGCGGCAGTACTAGAATACTTAAGACGGCCGACATCGAAAACTCGCCTATGCGGTTAGTGGCAAGATAACCCCGACATCACCCAGTACTGGGGAGGTAGTTCGGGAGTATTGCCATAGCTTGTATAGTGGATGCGTTTCGAAGGTCCGAGGTAAACGGTTTCCGAGAACAACTGGTTATGTGTTGAAGGATGGATACAGCTGGATGTAGGATTAGAGTTGAGTGCGCGGTGCTTCCCCAGTATCCCCAACACCTGATTGCATAACTGGAAACTTTCGGAAATTAATAGGTGGGTTCATCTAGTAGTTCTAGGCATTCTTCCAACGAGTGCATGATATGAAGTTTGGGGTTCTACATTGAGTGAAGTGGTTTTATGGGCTTGTTCCGATCGGGAGTTGCATCTTAAAGGGTCCTTGGCTATGCTGATCCGGGGATTGGAAAACCCTTTCGTAACACGTTCCATGAGCTTTCAGCACGAATATGTCGGACGAAGCTTCTATCTTGTATTTGTTCTATCTGCTCCTTGTTGCTTTTATTTATCTTTTGTTCTCCAAGTGGCTTCTCGACAAGTTGATGTACCTGCGTAATTCATTCGTTCAATTCTCTGTTCGGATAGAGGTGTTGCAACATAATCTTCTTCATAAACATATATATCTTTGTTTTTGTTTTGATTCTGGTATTCGAGTTGCTTCGATGTCAAATGTTGATTCCATACCTTCCTAATCGGTGTTCTCATATTTCTATGAGAGTGCTAGTCCTTCTTGACCATCGAGATCTTCATGTTAATCCTTTTCAACCGGTGTGCCTTCTCTTCAAGTTATTCCATGCGGACGCCCTTGAGAAATCTGACGATTTGTCTGTTTCATTCATCCCAAGTTGTCTTTGTTTTCCCCACCCTCCCACCCTTCTTCTTCTCGGAGCAAGAAATTCTCAGATGAAGTATCCATTTTATTCATGTGAGGTTTCTTCATTCTTTCCTTCAATGTTCTTGTCCGGTGTTTTATCGTGAAGATGCTCAAGAGCTTCAAGTTCATCATTCTTTTGTTCTCAAATTCTGCCGGTGGATGTAATTCAAGATTTCGGTGTTGATCTTATCCTTTTCCTCTTTTCACAATGCTTTCTTATTCCGGTGCACCAATTAATCATTCTCCTCTTGCTACTCATATCCGGAGTGCTGAAGATTCATAATTCCATTCTTAATCCATTCAAGCTATTTTTGAGGATTATCATCTTACTCAAGCCATTTAATTCAACCGGTGCAATATCTCTTGAGCAATCTTTTTCAACGGTGATTTCTTTAGTGGGCCTTAACCCACAGGTTTTTTTCCCAGGATCTTCCTGACTCTTTCAATTTTTCCGGAGTTATACTCAAATTCTTTTCAAAGTTTGGCTTAATAATGATCCCCATCAGTCACATGCCTTCTCCAAGATCGCTTTCAAATTCTTTTCATCGTTGTTTCAACCTTTTAATTCTTCATTCCGGAGTGCTCAACAATTCATGGTGGCGTATCTCATCGTCTTCTTAGATTTTGAAGACCGGAGAAGAGTTTCTCTTAAATCTTGGTCCGTTCTCTTGAAGATTCGTGGTCCTAGCTTCTTGCCATCCTCATTATTGTTCAGATTAGGAGGAATTGTTTTCATACCCATCCGAAGCATTTCATGAATTCTTTTCTTTGTGATCCTCCAAAGGCCATCATTCAGAATATTTCTTCGTTCTCAGTTTCAACTTCGTCCTCCAACTATTCTTCATTGATGCCTCTTCGTTCGTCTCCATATTCTTACGGTGGTTCATTCAAGTTTACTCTTCCTTGTTTTCGTATTAATTCATTTTTTTCTTTTCATAATCCTACCGGTGCTTTGTTGAAGATTTATCCAAGTTTGTGCTAGATCTCTCTTTAATTCCTTGCAACGAGAATAAGTAGTATGCCAAATCCTTTGGATGTCATCAATTTAATTGGTGAAGGAGATGCATGACATAATTCTTATTCCTATTCCTTCAAGGTGATTTAATTCTTTTGTCTGGAGTTTGTTCATCATATCATATTCTCGGTTCTAAGCTGTTCAACTTGTCTTCCGGAGCTCCAAGTTATTTCAATTATATCATTTCAAAGCTCCATCTAATTCATCACAGGCCTTGAATCTTATTCTTTTCATCTTTCACTTCTCATGCTTTCATTACCGGAGTTCTCTTGGTGGTTCATCAAGATTTAATTCATCCTCGAAGTCTTCATCAAGATTCTTGTTGGAGTTCAAGCATTCTTCTTCATGCTTTCCAATTGCAATCCTTTCTACCTTATCTTATCAGATGGTGTTATGTCATCCTTGACAATTCCTTCTTGAATTACGATTCACGAGTTATAAAGAATGAGATAAATAAAACCATCATTTCTTTCTCTTTAGGAGATCTTTTCAACCCCTCATTTTTTATCTCTTGGAGTTATCTTAGGTTGTATTTCACCTAAAAGCTTTCCTTGAGAATTGTTGCTATTATGGTGCTTATAATGACCCAAGTTCTTCATTTATCCTTCCGGTGAAATAAGTTTTTCGTCTCCTTGTTGATCTCAATCCAAGCAATTTGTTTCTGTTAGTGGCTGGTTGTCACATCTTAATTTTGAGATGTATTCCATAAGCCCACATCAAGCTTATTCGTTTCGTTGTTGATTTTTCCATCAACTCCATTCAACCCTTCTTCGTAAGGATGTTTTTCATATTCATTTGTGGGAGAAGTTGTCATTTTTCTTCTCAATTCTTTTCGTTTCTTTCGTTGATCTATATGCTATTCTTTCGTTCCGGAGGTTTTGTGATATTGCTCTCTTTGACCATCATCTCGTTTTTATCGAGAATCATGTTCTTCCCCTTTTATCATTTAACCGGAGTGTTGTATTCTTCATTCAAGTTCTCTCATCTTATCAAGTTTTGCCTCTCTTCTTAACCGGAGTGCTGTCTGAATCCTTCTTACCTTTTGTGCCATTCTTTCAATTGTTTCAGAGGCTGTGTGCTGTTGTTTCATCAAGTATCACTCAATCTCCTCAAGTTCTTGTTAATTCATTCCATTTTCAGATGGAGTGCTGTCCAAATTCTGTCATTCTTATTCCTTGGCCATACCATTGCAGTTTCATATTCTTTTGGTTCGTAAGCTCTTGTTTAATGTCTTTCAACCTGCAAGGTTCTCATAATGCTCCTTGTTCCTCTTTTCCAACGGAGTTTTCATATTCGTTCATCTTTGTTGTATTCTCTCTTTCAAGATTGTTCAACCTCTCAAGGTTCTTTGGTTTCACTCGTCTGTCAAAGAAGCAACTTTGTTTTACCTCTTCCTCTTCCGTTTCTACCCAGTGCTATCTCTAGGATCTCAGGTCGAGATCCTCTGTTAGTGTGGGAGAGTTGTGACGCCCGAAGACCGACGTCCCAGAAGATTCCAGAGGTTCCGGGTTCTCCCGTGTGTTCCTTTGTGCTTGCTTTAATTATTTTTTGCATTGCATCATGTCATATTTTTTTGCATCTCAACCTAAATAAATTGTGTGGACCTTCGGTCCATTTAAATCGAGGGAAGAATGACTTCTCTTTATAACATATAAAAGCCTCTCGATATTATTAGGGAGCTATATTAAATATTCCATTCGTTGGAATTAACCCAACACACGTGCATAATTTTCCCCATGCTTCTCCTACTTCGAGTTTCTCCTTCAAAACCTTGCCAATAATTCTTTTCCGTTGTTTCGAGGTTCCTCCGAAAATTCGAACATTTTTGGACACTTCAATAATCAAGTCTTAGTTCTAACCCATTTGAATTAAATTCAAATATGTTTGAATTATATTTTTCGATCATGCCTTTTTCTATTTTCTCGGACCGTGCTCATTTTTATGAGCCCGAGAAAATTAGTCCCTTGTGCTAAATCTTCCCCTAACCTTTCTTTTCTTTCCTCTTCTTTTAATTGTTTCTCCTTCGTTTCTTTAATTAAAAGATCATAGCAGAGAGCAGCCGCAGGCCCTTCTGGCCAAGCCGCGGCCCAGGCCTCCAGGCAAGCCGCCGGCCCATCTAGCCGCTCGCTCCCGCAGGCCACCTTGGCCACAGCCTCCTCCCGTGGCCCGACCGCTCCTAACCCTAGCGGGACGACCGCTCCCTCCCAGCGCTCGCTCTCTCCCTCTCTTCCCTCGTCCGCCGCCACCCCTCGATCTCCCCAGCTCTCCTCATCGATCCTCCCTGCGGGTTCCTCCTCCCGCTCACTCCCGAGCGACCCCTCGCCGCTCCTCTCCAGTGGACCCGCGCCTGGCGTCCCGCGTCGCCGTTCCCCAGCGGTCCAGCGCGCCTCCTTCCGCGCCGTCTGCCGTGCACGAGGCCAGCCAGGCCGCAGCGCCTCCGCGCCCCCGTTCCTTCGTCGCCAGGTAGCGCGCCCCTCCTCCAAGGCCTTGTTCCAGCGGCCAGGAGTTGCCGCCCAGCTTCGTCCGCGCGAGCCCAGGCAGCCGGCTCCGCCCCTGCCTCCCTCCGTTCTCCAGCAGCGCCGCCCTCCCTCGCAGGACGCAGCCGGTCGCCTCGCCAAGGCCTCCCCTCCGACCTCGCCGCTCTCCCTCGCCAGGGCCGGCCAGGAGCGCCTCCTCTCCAGCAAGGCAGCCAGCGTGCCGGCCCCGTCGCCAAGAGTCGCCCGAGCATCCTCCGTGCCGTGTTTGTTATTCTGTTGCTGTTGTGCTTCTTCGTCGGCCTCGTGGTCCAGCAGGTTTTTGGCAAGATCGACGCGAGACCAAGACCCGTGTACGACTACACCCGCTGTTGCCTCAAGTACATCTACGAAAAACCCGAACGTTTACGAACCGTGTACGACGACCATCGCCGATGAACCGAGTACCACTACCGTCGACCCGTGTACCACGACACGATAACGTGAACAACTACTTCCTCTACGGCCGTGTACAACTACTTCCACTACTTCCACTACGATCTCGAACCGCCCCGAAACGAACGTTCCGATGGTATAACCCGAGACGATGACCCGTGGACGAATGATGCTTGCATGTGTTGTATGAAATGTTTGCCCTTGTGTGCTTCGTGCCCGAATCATCTTTTGACATGCTCCTCGGTTGCCTCGTCGCCGACTCGTGGGAACCCGGTGACGGGATCGCCCAACCTTTCATCTCGTTTGACTCGCTCACGTCATCTTTTGCACCGGTCTCTCAACGAGTTACCGGAACCGAGATGTTGCGTTGCATCATTTCTGGATTCGTTGCCGTGGCACCCTTTCTTTCCACCACGGTGACAAGTACTCATTATCTTTTCATGTCAACCTTTAAATAAAAATTGCATAAACTTGATCATGTCATCTGCATCATTTAACAACATTATAATGTGTGAATTTGTTGTTGCTTTAATAATGGATAAACATGCTCATGGGGATTTTTCGGATTGTTGTTGTTTTTCCGGCCCCATTTAAATTGCCTAATAGTGTAGTTTTATTATTGTTTCACCTTTTGCTATGTTAACAAACATTTAATCTTGCCTTGTAAATAAACGAGAGTCAACTAAATAATAAAATGTGGTGTTTCGTCAATATGCAACTCGTTGCATATTGAGCTCCACTTAACTTGTAGTTTTGTTTGTGCACTACCATTGCCATGCATATTTAAACCGGACATGCATCATATTTGGATGTGCATTGTATGCCATGTTTATGCTTGTGTGTTTACCGTGTTGTTTGCTTCTTTCCGGTTGCTTCTCTTGTTAGCTTTGGTTTCGTTCCAGAGTTGTGAGGATTCGCTCGACTTTGTTGCTCCGTCTACTTAATGGACTTCTTCTTCTTCTTCCTTGTGGAATCCCAGGCAAGATGATCATACCCTTGGATACCTTTACTACCATTGTCATGCTTAGTTGTCTCGATGCTATCGTTACATGTCGCGCTACCCATCTTTTATGTCAGCCTCTCCTTGTTGCCATGAAACCTCTAACCTTTGACACCTTCCTAGCAAAACCACTGTTTGGCTATGTTACCCGCTTGCTCAGCCCCTCTTATAGCATTGCTAGTTGCAGGTGAAGATGAAGTTTGTTCCAGGAGGGAACTTGTTGTTGTCATATCACAATATCTATAATTATTATTAACACACCTATATACTGGGCATGGGTGGAAGGCTTGGCCTTTTGCTCGGTGTTTTGTTCCACTCATGCCACCTTAGGCGCCGATAAACCGGCATTATGTTCCTTGATTTTGCGTTCCTTACACGATGGGTGGATGGGGACCCCTTGACAGTTCGACTTTGAATAAAACTCCTCCAGCAAGGCCCAACATTGGTTTTAATTTGCTCATAATAACAACTTAATTAATTAATTAAATTGCATAGGGAGTTAGCGCTACCCGAGGATTTTTCTACATAGCAAGGGGGGGGGGGGCCAGTGCTGATGGTGTTGGTCCCAAACGGGGAGACTGCGGGGCCACCACGGGGAAACTCGAGGTTTGGCTCCCGTAGGATCACCCATCCGGTCGTGGCCTGAGACGAGATACGTGCGGCTACTATCAGGGTGTCGACACACCGGGAGGTCTTGCTGGACTTGTTTTACCATTGTCGAAATGTCTTGTGCTACCGGGATGCCAAGCCTGATCGGATTTCCCCAAGATAAGGAGTGATGATATTATATTTATCACTTCAGCTAATCGTGAGAGCTTGTGATGGGCTAAGTTGGAACACCCCTGCAGGGTTATGATCTTTTGAAAGCCGTGCCCGCGGTTATGTGGCAGATTGGAATTTGTTAATGTCCGGTTGTAGAAAACTTGACAGAGGATCCGAAGTAAAACACACCACTGTGTGAGTAACCGTGACTGTCTCTTTTCTCTTTGAGAAGAGAACACGGTGGGGTTATGTTTGATTCATATGTAGTTCAGGATCTCTAGCGATCACTACTTTTGCGACTTTTTGTGTAGATGCTCATCTTATTCTGGTACTCGTAAGTTAGCCATCATATTATGCTTAGCCGCTGCTGCAACCTCACCACTTACCTCTTCCTACCCATAAAGCTTTGCTAGTCTTGATACCCATGGTTATGGGATTGCTGAGTCCTCGTGGCTCACAGATACTACAACACCAGATGCAGGTTCAGCCGAGTTAGATGCAGGAGCTGGTTCAAGTTCGACACTAGGAGCCCGATGCAGAGAGTGGTCGTTTGCTTGTGAGGTTTCGACGATCAGTAGTGGTTTCTTCTAGGATTCGATCCTGACCTGTGGCATTATGTTGTTTTGGTATCTTTCTTTTGGATCTTACCCTTAGATGGGCTGTGATGTTTTGAATGATGTCTTGCTTATGTAATGTATTGTGTGAAGTGGCGAGTGTAAGCCAACTATCTCCTTTTGCATTTTAATCCCTCTTTTACATGAGTCGTGCAAAGATACCAAACTTGCGATCATTCCAGAATGGGCTTATATCTTTAAGTCGTGCCTCGACACGTAGGAGATATAGTCCCATCCTGGGCATTACACCTTTACTGTTAGACACTGGTGCCCGGAGGATTACATCTCCAAAAATATTTCAATTTGAAAAGTGGTGGTTAAACCAACCAGATTTTAAAGATATAGTGATCAAAATTTGGAATTCTCTAGTGTGTGGTAACTCAGCTGTAGATATCTGGATGAATAAATGTAGACTGTTTAGGAAAAAGATTAAAGGTTGGAGCATCAACATTGAGGCATGCATCAAAAGGAAGAAAAAAGAACTTTTACTCGAGTTTGATATTCTTGATGTTTTTGCCGAGAAGAATCAAATTAATGATAACAATAAGAATAGGATGAAAGACATCAAGAGAGAGCTTGCTGATATCTGGAGTAAGGAGGAGACTGCCTTCTGGCAGCGATCCAGGGGCCTGAAAATTGTGGATGGGGACAAAAACAATGCTTATTTTCAGGCTCTAGCCAATCATAGACATAGGAAGAACCATTTGTCTGAACTGATTGGTGAGAACGGCCCAGTTAATACTACTAAAGAGATGCTAGAAGTAGCTACTACTTTTTACAAAAAAATGTTTGGCTTTGAGAACAAGCATAACATCTGTCTTGGCCCTTCCTTCTAGGAGGAGAGTGATATGGTCTCTCAAGAAGAAAATGACCTCCTGCAGAGAAACTTCTCTGAGGAAGAAATCAAAGAAGCCGTTTTTGGGTCATATGCACATGGAGCTCCTGGTCCTGATGGGCTGTCTTTTCTTTTTTATCAGACTTTTTGGGAAGTGATTAAGAAGGACTTCATGGCCCTAGTTAGGGATTTTGAGGAGGGTAAGCTGGACCTATATAGGTTGAACTTTGCTCTGATTGTTTTGATTCCCAAAGAACCTGATGCTAAAGAAATGAAAAATTTCAGACCTATTAGCCTAAGTAACTGTGCTGTTAAGATTTTCTCAAAAGCTATGACCAATAGAGTTGCTCCGATTGGTCGTAGAATTATCTCCTCGAATCAGACTGCGTTTATCAAAGGGAGATACATTTTGGAGAGCGTAGTTATGGCTCATGAAGTCATTCATGAAGTTAAAAAATCAGGTTCCCAAGGTATAGTTCTTAAATTAGATTATGAAAAGGCATATGACAGAGTTAACTGGGATTTTCTGTTTGAAATGCTACACTCTAGAGGTATTGGCTCAAAGTGGGTTCACTGGATTAAGAGTACCCTTATGAACAGTACGTTTAATGTGTGTATTAATGACACCACTGGGCCCCACTTTGTAGGGGGGAAAGGCTTGAAACAAGGGGATCCTCACTCCCCCTTGCTTTTTAACTTAGTGGCTGATGTGTTTACTAAGATGCTTAAAAAAGCCTCCTCACACAATCTCATATCTGGGCTTCTGCCTAATGTGATTCCTGGGGGAGTGATAAGTCTGCAATATGCAGATGATACTATCCTCTTTCTAGAAAATTCTGTTCAAAAGGCTAGGAACTTTAAATGGCTTTTGTCATGTTTTGAGAGTCTTTCTGGGATGAAAATTAATTTTCACAAAAGTGATCTGATGACTATTAATGTCGAGGAGTCAGTGGCCAATGACTTTGCACAGATTTTCTGTTGCAAAAAAAGGCTCGTTCCCTATTAAATACCTAGGTGTGCCTCTGCACTATGATAAATTGAAACGGGAAGATCTCCAACCTATTATTGATAGAATAATTAAAGGGATATCTGGCTGGTTAGGGAGATTTCTCACTTATAGAGGGAAGATTATCCTATTATGTGCTTGTCTGATTAGCATTCCGGCATATCTTATGTCTGTAATCAAGTTTCCTAAATGGGCGATTAATGCTATTAACTCTCAGATGGCTCACTTCTTTTGGGGTGACGTAGGGGGTCAACACAAATACCATTTAGCCAAGTGGGGCTTTATTACTAGGAAAAAGGAATTTGGGGGCTTGGGCATTCCCAATATAAAAGAATTTAATATGGCCTTGCTGGCTTCATGGGGAAAACGTTTCTTTGATGATAATGACTAAGATTGGAAGAAATTGATTCTTCACAAGTACAGGGTTAACTCTCCTAATCTTCTCTGGGCAAAAGATGATGGAGGCTCGACCTTCTGGAAGAGTATCACCTGGGCGTTGGAGGCGGCAAAAACTTTTTACACATGGAAATTAGGTAACGGTAAACTCATCAATTTCTGGCATGACACCTGGGCATCCTTGAAAGTACAATTTTGGGATCTATATTGCATTTGCAACCAAACTGAGTGCACGGTGGCCCAGGTGTGGGATGGTAATGTTTTAAAATTGACCTTTAGAAGGTGCGTTGATCAGGATGGGATGGATCGTTGGGAACAACTAGTGGATATTGTTAATCAGTACCCTCTCCTGGATAATAATGACACTCCAGTCTGGACTTTAGAATCAAATGGAATGTATTCGGTGAAATCCTTTTATAAACAAATCAACTTCGGGGGGATAGCTTCTGCCATCAGAGATAAGTTGTGGAAAATTTTATGCCCACAGAAAATACATGTGTTCCTATGGTTATGTGCTCATAATAAAATCCTGACCAGGGACAATCTCGCAAAAAGGAGAGAAGTGGATGATCCATCCTGTCTATTTTGTGCTGAGAATGAAACGGTCCAACATTTGCTATTTGATTGTGTAGTTGCCCGACATGTGTGGGCTTTTGTCTCTGAATTTTTTGAAATTGACAGAATTTCTAACTTTGATGACATTTTTATGTTCTGGCACTTTCACAAGAAAAAGCCGATGTTGAATATGGTGATAGCAGCTACCTTGTGGAGCTTATGGAGACTAAGAAATAATTTCTGCTTTCAGGGACAAAAGTGGAGAAATGTGAACTGCATTCTTGCCAAGCTAAGCGGTTATTTGCACCAGTGGAAAGTTCTCTGCGACGATGCACAAGCAACTCTGCTCCAGCGCTGCATTCTTCTGCTGGACAAACGCCGTGGGGAGCTTCTCCGGATTGCATGAAGGTGAAGCATGGAAGGGTCGCGTGAAGCAGGGGAAAAAATAGGAGATTTCAACTTTTCTTTTCATCCCCAGCTCATTTGCCCTTGTAATAAAAAGTTGTAAGGAGGATATCTAAAACTCCCCTTTGAGTTGAGAGACTTCTACTCTCGGTCTTTTTAGTATGTTGTTCGCTGTAGCTGCTTTTAGTAGTAATGTAGGGAGTCTGATGTACTGGTAGTTCTGTTGCTTCATTCTATAAAAATGGGGCGGGGGGCAACCCCTTTCGTTAAAAAAAAGATAGATGGATAGATGCAGCGGTTGTGAAGTTTGTAATCTAGCGCGCACACACAACTGGTTCGAAGGAAATAAGGGTTTGATGTCCTTTTTCTTCTGGCGCATCCGCACTGATAGTGTGAAAACATCGTACGTACTGTCATTTCCTGTGTTTCTTAAAAAGGTCTGTCTATGTTACATCTAGATGTGAGATATTATCTCACATCTAACTCTTTCACACTTAAAATTCATGAGAGACTTTAAAAAAAATCAAACATGAGTGTGTTAGATGTGAGATATTATCTCACATCTAGATGTGAAATAGCAAACCTGTTCTTAAAAATACGTCAAGTTATCTGTTGGTTTAAAGTTGCTCATGGACTAGACAAGAGCTGTAAAAATCAAAGAGGAAGGCATATCATTACAAAGTCTCTCATTTCTCTGCCATCCTTCGTATTCGAGTTGCAAATAAGACTTGCCTCCTATACAAAGCAAACATTGATGGATAACAGTAGTACTACTACTTTTGCAATTAAATCAAAGAATTTCTTAAATCTCTCTCTCTCTCTGGGCTAAGCTAAAGCTAAAAGTTGCATCATTTTTTCTTTCTTCTCCTGGTTTTCTCCGGTTGCTCTGCTCTGCCTACTCATTGCTCGCAGAAGCCACGTGAGCTTCGTCGCCGGGTCCCTCCTGTCCAGGCCGGATCTGCTCAAGCTGCCGCAGCACCTCCCGTGCCTCCGGCCGGGCCGACGGCGACGGGTCGACGCACTGCAGCGCGAGCTTGAGCGTGTCCATGAGCTCGTCCCCGTCCGGCCCAGTGGTCGCGTCCCGCATCAGCTCGACGTCGAACACCTCGCTCGTCCATTCTTCCTTCACAATGGAGCTCACCCACTGCGGCAGGTCCATGCCGTTGGTCGTGTCGGCGGGCGACCTGCCGGTGAGGAGCTCGAGGATGATGACGCCGAGGCTGTAGATGTCGGTCTTGGCGTTCGCCTTCTTGAGCTTGGACAGCTCCGGCGCGCGGTAGCCCAGGGCGCCCGCGGCGGCGAGCACATTGGAGTTGGCCGCGGCCGTCATGAGGCGGGACAGCCCGATGTCGGCGATCTTGGGGCTGGACCCGTCGTCGAGAAGGACATTGCTGGCCGTGAGGTTACCGTGGACGATGGTCGCGTCGTCGTGGAGGTAGGCCAGGCCGCGTGCCGTGCCCTTGGCGACCGTCATCCGCGTCGCCCACTCCACCGGCGTGTTCGGCGCGCGAGCTACAGTCAAATCAAACCAAATGTCAGAACCCACGATTGCAGAGTTGAATTCAAGCTCAAAGGATGAAGAATCGTATCTTACCGTGCAAGAAGGCGGAGAGGCTGCCATTGGGCATGTAGTCGAAGACGAGAAGCTTCTCCCCCTTGGGGCCGAGGTAGTATGCCCTGAGCGGCAGCAGGTTGGGATGCCGGATCTTGCCGAGCGCCGCCGCCTCGGCCTCGAACTCCTTGTGGCCCTTGGTGATCTTCTCCCTCAGCCGCTTCACGGCCACCAGGCTGCCGTCCTCCAGCGTCGCCTTGTACACCGTCCCGTACGTGCTCTTCCCCATAATCTCCGCCGTCGCGCACAGCAGGTCGTCGGCGGTGAACGCCAGCGGCCCGTCGAAATGCACCAGCTTGCCGCCCACGTCGCCGCCAGATTCCGCCTCTGACGTTCCTGGCTTCTCGCCTCTCCCGGCAGCAGCTGCGGCGGCACCGGCACCGGCATCCTTGCTGGACGACTGCTTCCCGCTCCGTGCTCCAGTGCTACCGCTCGACCTCTTCTTCCTTATCAGACAACAGAGCAGGAGACAGCAGAGGGACAGCAAGATGAGGATGCCGAGCACGATCCCCCCTATGATCAGTATGAGTTCCTTCTTTGTACGGCCGCCGCGGGGTCCTGTGGGCTCTTGCCCGGGTGATGCCGGAGCAGGGGACGGCGATACCGGGCAGGGCGGCGAAGAAGCAGAGTAGCCGCAGAGCAGGATGTTTCCTGCGAAGGATGGGGGCCCAAACTTCTGTAGGAGCGAGGCCGGCACGGCGCCGGAGAGGTTGTTGTAGGAGACGTTGAAGGACTGGAGCGTGGTGGTGAGGTTGGCGAGGCTCTCCGGGATCTCTCCGGCGAGCGCGTTCCCGGAGAGGTCGAGCGCCTTGAGGTCGTGAAGCGAACCGAGGTTGTCGGGAATGGAGCCGTTGAGGCTGTTGCCGGAGAGGTTGAGGTCCTGCAGCTTGGTGAGCCCCTCTAGCGACTTCGGCACCGGCCCGTCGAGCGTGTTGTGCGCGAGGCTGAGGAAGACGAGCTGGTAGGTCCCTGTGATGGCTTCTAGTTTTCGCTCGTCGGAGGAGGCCGACGAGGGCGCCTTGGAGCCGCCCGCGAAGGCGTCGGGGATGCGGCCGGAGAACCTGTTGTAGGACAGGTCGAGGAAGAGGAGGGACTGCGAGGCCGCGACCTCGGCCGGGATCTCGCCCGAGATGGAGTTGCGGCTGAGGTTGAGGCGGATGAGCTTGGTGGAGTTGGCTAGCGAGGCCGGGAGGAGGCCGGTGAGGCGGTTGTTGCTGGCGTCCAAGGACTGCAGCGCGACGCAGCGGCCGATCTCCGGCGGGACGGCGCCGGAGAAGCGGTTGTTGAACAGGTAGAGGCCGCGGAGGTCGGGGAGGAAGCCGAGGGCGGCGGGGATGGCGCCAGCGATGGCGTTGTCGTGGATGCTGAGGCGGCGGAGCCCCGTGAGCTGGCCGATGCGGTCGGAGAGGCGGCCGCCCAGGCCGCGCCAGGGGAGCGTGATGGCGACGACCTTGCCGTTGACGCACTTGATGCCGGTCCAGTGGCCGGAGCACGCGCCTATGCCGGTGTCGTTCCAGGAGCGGAGGAAGCCGTAGGGGTCGGCGAGGTCGTGCTTGATGGCCTGCAGGCCCTGGTAGTCGGCCTGGCTGATGATGACGCCGTCGCCGGCCGCGTGGACGTGGCGGTGGGCGGCGCTGGCCGCCGAGAGGGGAGTCCCCCCGCAGCAATGCAGGACGAGGAGGAGGAGTAAGCCGCGCCGAGCAGCCCGGGCCAGCGGCGGGGGCGGCATGTCTATCGGCCGAATGGTCACCAGAATATTCTGAATCAGGAGGAGGTTAGTTGGGGATGGAATGGATTCGAGGAGGAGGAAGGAGCTGCAAGTGTGGGAGGGAGTGGCGAGCGAGAGAGTGGTGGTGAAGGAGAGGGGATTGGGGTACGGGAGGCAACGGCTAGTAAGACAGAGCAGAGAGGGAGGCACGAGTCTCGTCCTCGCGAGTCGCAACGGCTAGTAGTTCTGTTCGCCTCGGTTCTCGAGGCGAGCAACGGGTCCCTGGAGCGTGGGACCGGTTGGACTCGGTCAGGCGTGCTCGCGGGAATCCCGTGTGCGTCTGCCTCGGCCACAGAGTCAGGCTCCAGCCTCCAGGTGTTTGGTCACTCGGGCCCACAAACGAAACGACACAGGTCGCACGCACCTCTGTTTGACCATGTGCATCGCAATGGAACACCCATCGGCGTTCTGTTGGGTCGAGTGGGCTCACTCAAAAGCTAGGAGAGCGTGGATCTCACTCACATCGCATCGCAGCCTTTGCATCGTGGATTCGTACCCAAGAATGATGACATCTGCAACTCTACACTTTTTTTTTCTTTTTCTTTTTTGCGATCAAGAGACTCTACAAACTCTATTGCATGTATGTAGATACATTTTCTTTTTGACGAGGGGTGTACCGTGTACGTAGATGCATTTTTTTTAGAAAAGGAGGATGACCCCCGACCTCTGCATCTAGGAGATGCATACGGCCACTTTATTGATTATTCTCGAGGACCTTACAAAGTATTACAACAATATGCCTGAATCCGCCATCTTGGCAACATATGCCACTACTCCTATCCATATGATGAAGGGGTGCTACCTGGGCCAAATACCCGGATCACTCACCTAAGCCTATCATCAAAAGCCAGAAGCCCCAGCCGAGCCACATATCAGGTCTGGGGCATAAACTGGTCTGACGCACTCACATGTGTCGCCGCCGCCATCTTCCACAGGTCCGTCTTCAGAGCAGATATTGAGGCTTCTACCTTGTCAGGCCACTCTGCCATCGACGCCACCATGACGCCAGACAACTGCCTCCACCTGCGCGAGTCCATCACCGCGCATCGGGCGCCGAGTCTCCACTGCACCACGCCGCCGAGATTCGCCGTCATCAATGTGTAGGATGAAGCACCGCTCCACCAAAAAAGGCGCCCACTGGTCCCTCGATCCTCGGCTGCTGTCACCGACCCCATACTGAGCCCGCCACCACACTGCCCTCAAGGCGACGCCTTCAAGAAGGTCACGGCCCCAAGGACGCCGCCGCCGCCCACCGGAGTTAGGTTTTCACCCGAGAAGCAAGGTGGTGGGGTGTGGAACGGCACACCTCGACCGACGTCTCCATGAAGAAATCGGCGCCCGCGGACGTCGTCGTCGTCGCGGCCGGCTGGAGCCGACCAGGGGTTTCCCCCAATCTGGATCCCGACCACCAGAATCACCCGCAACCCAGAGGCAGGCCAGATGCCTGCGCAGCCAGGGACCGTCGAGGGTGAAACGCACCGAGCAGGGGAAGATGGCCAGCAGCCAGATCTGACGCCGCCAGCCACCAGGGCAGCCACGCGAGGTCCCAGCCCACCGAAGATCCGTCGACCGCTCGACCAGATCGCCGGCACCGCGCCCACCCCACTGCTCACCGCAGGTGACAAGGGGCCTCGCCGGGGGCCGCCGCCCAGATCCAAGACCCTCCGATGTGAACCAGAGCAGCGCATGCCCCGCCGCCGCAGTCCCCGGCTGCGCCATGGGCCTTGCCCGGCGGCAGCCTCGTACGTAGATGCATGATGCCAGTCATTATCTACATCCATCATCATCATCACACGCACACCCCATGCACAATGTAATCTATAAACATGCACATCTACTCAGGAAATGGTGCAATTGCCATTCCATTCCATTCCATTTAGCTACCATTCGAAAGAGGCACAGCAACTCGTCTAAGTAAAACACACTAATAATCAAACTTAAAAAAACACTAATTATCTCATCTAATCCACCATTGGCAGTTGCAAAAATCAATTCTAAAAAGAAAAGAAAAACTCCAACAATGATGCAAATTGAAGGGTTTTTCACAATGCTTGTTAAGGCAGGACGGTATCCGCGGGACCCACAGAGCATCAGGGCACGCCGTGTTGCCTGTGACTCCCTCGTAAGTCGGTTGGAGCCCTTCTTTCGTCACAAGAAACATAATATCGAGAGAAAAACATGTTAAAATTTTAGCCCCATCGAAGTTAGGGATCTTCAGGAATATAAGAAACTGTTTTCGGCAAGAAA
>LR738712.1:185180456-185206607 GCA_902687465.1 Secale cereale | reverse complement strand
AGAGAGAGAGATCCAATCTCGGAGAGGGCTCCTGCCCTACGGGAGCCATGGCGTCCAAGGACCAGAGGCAAAACCCTCCTCCCATCTAGGGTGGAGGCCAAGTAAGAAGGAGGGGTCTCTCTTTCCCTCTCTCAAGGTGGTGTCGGAGTGCCGCCGAGGGAATCATCGTGATGACGATCTACACCAACAACTTCGCCGCCGTCATCACCAACTCCCCCCCCCCTCTATGCAGCCGTGCAACATCTCTATTCCTGCTATAATCTCTACTTAAATATGGTGCTTAATGCTATATATTATTATCCAATGATGTGTGGCAATCCTACGATGTTTGAGTAGATCATTTTTGTCCTACGGGTTAACTGTGGTATGGAGTGATTGATATGAGTTGCATGTTAAATTGGTGCTATCCTATGGTGCCCTTCGTGTCGCGCAAGCGTGTGGGATTCCCACTGTCGAGTGTTGCAATACGTTCATGATTCGCTTATAGTGGGTGGCGAGAATGACAAAAGCTTATACCCGTGTAAGGGGGTTGTTGCGTATGGGAGTAAAGAGGACTTGTTACTTAATGCTATGGTTGAGTTTTACCTTAATGCTATGGTCTCTCTTTCCCTCTCTCAAGGTGGTGTCGGAGTGCCGCCGAGGGAATCATCGTGATGACGATCTACACCAACAACTTCGCCGCCGTCATCACCAACTCCCCCCCCCTCTATGCAGCCGTGCAACATCTCTATTCCTGCTATAATCTCTACTTAAATATGGTGCTTAATGCTATATATTATTATCCAATGATGTGTGGCAATCCTACGATGTTTGAGTAGATCATTTTTGTCCTACGGGTTAACTGTGGTATGGAGTGATTGATATGAGTTGCATGTTAAATTGGTGCTATCCTATGGTGCCCTTCGTGTCGCGCAAGCGTGTGGGATTCCCACTGTCGAGTGTTGCAATACGTTCATGATTCGCTTATAGTGGGTGGCGAGAATGACAAAAGCTTATACCCGTGTAAGGGGGTTGTTGCGTATGGGAGTAAAGAGGACTTGTTACTTAATGCTATGGTTGAGTTTTACCTTAATGATCTTTAGTAGTTGCGGATGCTTGCTAGAGTTCCAATCATAAGTGCACATGATCCAAATACGGAAAGTGTGTTAGATTACGCCTCTCCCTCATTGCATATGATAAGTATCTATCATGTTATACTCAATTGCATATGGACAATCTTTCTCTTTGTGTTACAAAAAGCTCTCTAGTAAATCTAACTAACTTTTATTATCTGGCTAAGTACTTCTAGTTTTATTCTAGCAAACCTATCCTATTACACCTACAAAAGTAGTTTTATTCTTGAGCGGACATTAAGAGTGCGTAGAGTTGTATTGGTGGTCGATAGAACTTGAGAGAATATTAATTCTACATTTAGCTCCTCGTTGGGCTCGACACTCTTACCTGTCAAACAAGGCTACAATTGATCCCTGTCGGAGTCGGGGCTCCGGGGACCCAATAAAGGTTCGAACTCTGGGGTGTGCGCGGGGAACCTCGACAAGCCCTGCCCAGATCCACACTACTTGACGGCGATGCTCCGGCCTGCTCAAGCAAGGGGAAAGACGAAATACATACACGGTAGTTTACCCAGGTTCGGGCCACCTTGCGGTGTAAAATCCTACTCCTGCTTTGCGCATGGATTGCCTCGCGAGGGAGGATGAGTATGAGAGTACAAGGAAAGTGCCAGGCTTCCCGAGGATCTGGTCCGATCCCGTCCCCTTTGGTCCGGTGGCGCTCCATCTCTACTTATGCCAGCCTTGGTCCTCTTCCCTTGTAAACACAAGGCGGGAAGGTTGCCGCAATGGCCAAATTCAAAGGGGAACAAGAGTATAGCTTATCCTGACTAAAGGTGGTCTTTGCCTACCAAAGCTCCCAGCCATGACACACCGGTGGGCTCGGTAATGACCTCCATCCCGACGAGTCCGCCGTCGTGGTCTTCTTGCACCAAAGAGGCAACCTTTGGGGATTGCTTGGGGAAACGGTGCGCTGCTATTGCTCCCTTAGCACGAAAGAGGAAAGCATTCCCATCCGCTCCTACTGGCACTCTTTTGCCTCCACTCATCGTTGAGCGTGCAACCCAAACGAGGACGCAGGGCCGCACAGCTCCGTTGCCTGATCCTTGCTCCACACACCACCGCAAGTGGCCTCGGGAGGCCGCCTCATGAGAGAGCCTCGTGAGGCTCCTGTGACACCTGATGATGTGCATCTCACGAGGGCCTTGCTCTTGAAGTCCTGGCGGTGGGCCATCTTGGGCCTCAGTAGTGCACCATGTGATGAGCCGCAGGCAGACGGGCCTGGGTACCCCTAGTCCCACGGGCCAGACAGTAGCCCCGGGCCTGCGGCGCGCATGATCCGCTCGAAGAGAAGGGGTGAAACGGCGCGGGCCCCACTTGCATGTGGGCCTGGCTCGATGCGTGGCGCACGACGGGGTGCTGGATGCCCCCACTTCTCCCACGATGCCTCGGCAACCGCTCGGGCTGACATAAATCCTGGTGGGCACTGCGCGAGGCCATCACTACTCTGAAGCGAAGGGGAGCGGATCAGCTCCCCTTGAAGGTTATATAAGGCCAAGGGGGCAGACCCTTCAGCTCATCTTCTCCTTGCTTCTCCATTTCACCATCGCCGTTGCAGCCATGGTGCCCTTGAGGAGGTTCTTTGCCGCCGAGAAGGGGAAGGCAGCACAGGAAAAGGTGGAGCCGCCAAAACCAGCAAGGGGGAGGGGCGACACTCGCATAATCGCTGTCGCACCCTGGGTGCTTCCTCGGTGGCGCGGACGCCCTCAGCTGATACCCTACTCCGGCTCCGGCAGCCGCGGAGGATAATCCGCCCGCGAGCGCGGACGTGTGGGGCGAGGTGGCCGTAGCCGGGGCGGGCGGAGCGGCGCAACCGCCCGGCCGCCCCAGTCGTGGAGCCACTCCGCCGACGCGTCTCGTGAGCTCATTGTGAGCATTCACGGCGACCCTTGCACCCGGCTCCAAGTCCCCGACACCTTCACGGAGGAGATGGTAGAGCACGGGCCTATGGCTGCAACTGGACGACTGCTGCAACGGGCCCTCGTGGGTGGTCACGGACTTTACTCCCTCCAGCTTCATATTCCTGAGGCGAGGATGGAAGTCATTCGCCCTCTCCCGCGGCTTGAAGGAGGGGAACCTACTCCTCTTCGAGTACGATGGGGCCACCACTCTCTTCATGAAGATCTTCGGGGTCACCGGTTGTCGCCTGAAGTGTTGCATGGAGAGAGACGAGAGCGACTCCGCCGATGACGAAGGTGACGCGCCCCCCTCCGACGGAAGCGGAAGAAGCGGCGGCTCCCCCAGTGTGAAGAGCAAGGACGAGGACTCCGACTAGGGCATGGCGACGCCCGAGCCGACGCCCTGGGGGTTGGCCTCCGTCCGGGGGCTCTCCCTTTTGTTTTCTTCTTCTTTGCGTCAAGATATGGCATTGGCCCCGCGGGGCGTGTAAGGAACCATGGCGCTTGCGCCTTATATTTAATGTTTTTGTGACTCGAAGTTAGTCTAGCCTCAGCGATTATCGTTTAGACTTAGCCCCTTTTTCACGATCACATTAGTGCTTTGCGTCGCTAGGACGCAACCTCGAGCAAGCCTGAGTCGTCGCTGGTCTATCAGGTCGCGATGCCTGGGAGAAGGCCAGGAGGTGAGGGGCCCGAGGTTCGGTAAGAGCTCCTGAGGTGCGACGCTCAGGAGGTCCCCCTTGACGTGCAAGCGGCTCACGCGAGAGAAAGAGGCTTCCGCCCTGGATGAGGTCGCGGGGAGAGGGGACGCTACCAAAGACCTCCGAGCCACATGGGGTGGTTAACTTAGCTTTTTGCGATGCGGTGCAGATCAACCGCGGCTCACAGGGGCTTGCGTGACGTGAGGGCACATCTCCGCGAAGTTTTGCTGCTTCATCCGTCTTCCTTCTAGCAATCAGTCAATGTAAGCCTCGCGAGGGCTGCATGAAAAATTGATGCTTATTATGTCTTAACCAATGCTTTTTAGGGTCAGACTGCGAATCTTCTCCCCATGCTTCCTTGCGAGACTTGTTCCCCCTTTTCTTGCTTGCTAAAGTGCTCTGCGTTCTTAGGACCAGACCCTCCAGCGAGCCTCAACCACTGCTGGTATGTCAGGTCGCGATGCATGGGACAAGGCCATGGGTGAGGGGCACAAGAGCCAGTGAGAGCCCCCGAGGCACGATGCTCTAGGGTGCCCCTTCGACGTGCAAGTGACTCGCGCGAAAAGGAGGCGATACGCCTCGCCCAGGTTGCGTGATGAAGGAGTTTTGACGACGACAGCACACCACAAATAGTGGTTGTACTTAGCTTTTTTAGCGATCGATGGCGTAGGTTAGGCCGTCACACACTCGGTGTCGGGCCTCCTCAAGGAACACAAGGTGCAACCAGCACGACATCCGGACGTCTGGCTCCTGAAGCCGCTGCACGCTGCCAGGTTATAAAGAAGAGGAGGGTGACACGCGCTTGCTGACCTACTCATGATCATTCCATGATCAGACAAGGCACTAAGGACCTGGTGAGGTGACGTGCACGGGTTCGGACCGCGAGCCAGATCTCGATCACTTACCCAGGCCGCGTCCTTACTCACCCGCTCGCGACGGTTCCACGCAAAGGCAAGACACCAAGGACCTTTGTGAGGTGACGTGCACCAGAGCAGGCCTGGCGAGATAGAGCTCAGTCACTTGGGTTTATCTATGCTATAGGGACGAACCCGAGCACACACATCGTGCCCCCAGCCAAGGAGCGGTCAAGAGGAGTGGTGAAGATGCGGCAATCTCAATGGTGGCAACGCACCAAATTTAGAGGTAAATAAGAATGATAAACTCATGAAAGCTCAGCTAGGTCCAGTACTCAACCAAAAGGTGAGGCTATCACAGTGCTTACCCTGACCAGCCCGAGGATAATGCAGCCCACGAGGCGCCCTCAATTGAACAAACCAAAAAGTCACCTCACAATCATGCTGCTGCGGGAGCGTCGGGGTGCTTGATGAGGCGTTCCGCGAAGGTTCGCCCCTCGGCAGCCAGCTGGCTCTTGAGGCCATGGAGGCTCGCGAGGAGGTGGGGCCTCGTGAGATGCCAGCGCCACACATCGGGCCTCATGATACGCCAATGCGAGCTGCACGACCCGCTAGTACGTGGTGCCCATGTTCAGCAGGTCGAAGGGCATGCAGATGTAGTTGGAGCAGACACCCCTGCTCTGGCCGAGGCGCGACAGCGAGAAGAAGTCCTGGGAGCTAGCCCTGTTGAGGCCCGCGATGTTGACGCACACGCGCAGCTCGCTGCCCGTGTTGGGGGCTGAAGCTGATCCGGTGGGGTGCGCGGGGCGGCGCTCGCGTCGCATGGCCCGAGCTTCCTACAGTTTGTGGATCTCCTGGGTGATGAACTCTTGTGCTCCTGGCGCCTGGCACCATGCTTCGTGCTTGCGGGAGTGCGCATCGAAGCACGCCTCCAAGCGGTACCCGAGCACCTCCCTCGTCGCACTGGTCAGATCGAACGCTCTCTAGGTGGAAGCCCACAAGCCTGCCTAGTGGGAAGTGTTGGGCGCGCCTTCCTATGCGGGAGGAACGCAAGCCCCAGTGGGTGATGCAGCACCCAGGGCCTCGCCAGCCGTTGCGTCCTTTGCCTCAGGACAACCCCTGGGGAGTAGCTGCTTCTTCTTCGCGGGGGTGGCCTCAGGAGGTGCGGTGCCGCCCTCGCTGTCGGAGTTCTCAGTGGTGGTGGCTCGGTATGCGTGCTTGAGGAAGCAGACTACATCTTTCTCGTCACATGTGACAATGATGACAACGCTGCATCCTGGCATCTTGAGGACATTGTAGCCATGGTGGGTCGGTGCCATGAACTTGGCGAGCGCGGGGTACCCTAGGATGGTGTTGTATAGGAGGTCGATGTGCGCTGCCATGGGAACAAATCTGACAGAAGAGTAGGGGTACGTAAAGGAGGGCAGAGTCTAGCTACGGTGAGGTTGTACACTCAGATTTACGAGTTCAGGCTCGTCTCGGAAGAGGTAAATACCCTATGTCTCGGTGCTGCGGGAGCTTGTTTCTCTGGAGTGCTGTGTTGCAAAATGATGCGAACCCTTGTGCAGGGGTAGAGGGGCGGCTTATATAGAGTCCGCTAGCCCCTCATTAATACCCCGTTATGCAAGGGTTTGATGGAGAGGTTTAAGGGCGCGAGCGTCACATGTAACGTCGGCATTAAGTGTTCTTTACGGTGGCGAACTAATCGCTTGGACATTGCTATCTTGAAGTGACCATAGGTCTTCTACTGTCGAGTGTCTCTTAGAACATTGAGTGGATCTTGTGTCCGAGTGTCTTATAGGTTGTAGGTCTTCCAGTCGGTGATTCTTTCCTGGTCTTGTAGGTCTTGGATTCTTGAGTGTGGTGTCCTTGGGTAGGGTATGTAGGTCAGTTCTAGGACCCTACCCCAGATACGTGTCCTCGTCATTAGCCCTCGAATGGATCGGGGTCCGAGTGAAAAAAGGAACGGCGAGGGTTCTGGCCAGTCTCAATGCCTCGAAGGCATTCTAGAGATCTGTAGATGCCTGTGCTGCTTAATCCCTTGTCAATCGCCTCGATCGATTCCGGTTCGATGTGCGACCGAGTGATCCAAAGCATCAGGTCGGACCCGAATGAATAAGGAAATCTTCTGAAGCAACCGATTGCTTTGCCGGATCCCGGATTTCACGGGATTCGAAATTTTGCAGAAGCGCGATGATCGACAAGTATGCGATAAGTGAGGCAAGTGGGGGAGACTCCTCGATTTTCGCTCCCACTTTATCGCCACGTGCGGCGCATCCTCCGTTAGTGGGATGCTCTAAGATCTTGCGGGCCTAGGAGCCAGCGACCCAGGCGCATTGATATAAAAAGCGACGCAACCGAGGGGCGGAACAGTGCACCCCCTTTTTGCTCCCCTTTTTCTCGATTCTCCACCTCATCTGCCTCCGAGTTGTGCCGCTCCGCTCGAATCAAGCGACCACCACGGAGATGGCGAAAGATAAGACGACGAAGATGCAGCGCGGCAAGAAGGCGATGATAACCCACAAGTGTAGGGGGTCAATTGTAGCCTCTTTCGATAAGTAAGAGTGTTGAACCCAATGAGGAGCTAAAGGTAGAACAAATATTCCCTCAAGTTCTATCGACCACCGATACAACTCTACGCACGCTTGACGTTCGCTTTACCTAGAACAAGTATGAACTAGAAGTACTTTGTAGGCGTTGTAGGATAGGTTTGCAAGATAATAAAGAGCATGTAAATATAAACTAGGGGTTGTTTAGATAAATACACAACTAAGTTAGTTTTAGTAGAGAGGTTTTGTCACACAAGAAAGTTATTTGTCCCTGGGCAATCGATAACTAGACCGGTAATCATTATTGCAATTTTATATGAGGGAGAGGCATAAGCTAACATACTTTCTCTTGTTTGATCACATGCACTTATGATTGGAACTCTAGCAAGCATCCGTAAATACTAAAGATCATTAAGGTAAAATCCAACCATAGCATTATAAGGTATCAAGTCATCTTTACTCCCATACGCAAACAACCTACTTACCCGGGTTTAAGTTTTTGTCACTCTAGCAACCAACCATAAGCAAATCATGAACATGTTGCAAACCCTACAACGAGGATCCCTCACGCTTGCGCGACACAGAGAGCACCATAGGACAACACCAATAATAAAACATGCAACTCAAACCAATGATGATAATAAATTAACCCATAGGACAAAACGGATCTACTCAAACATCATAGGATAGCCATACATCATTGGAAAATAATATATAGTGTTGAGCACCATGTTTAAGTAAAGATTACAGCGAGGCGGAGAGGTGTTGAACCTCTTCGTAGAGGGGAAGAGAGTTGGTGATGATGGTGGCGAAGTTGTTGGTGTAGACCGTCGTCACGCTGATGGCCCCGACGGCGTTCCGGCGCCACCGGGAGAGAGGGGGGAGAGAGCCCCCTCCTCCTTCTTCTTCCTTGACCTTCCCCCTAGATGGGAGCAGGGTTTACCCTATGGTCCATGGCCTCCCTGGTGGTGGAGGGACGGGAGCCCCTCCGAGATTGGATATCTCTGTGTGTTTCCTTCTGTTTCTGCGCTCCCAGATTCTAGCCTTTCACCGTTTCTTAAATTCTCGGAGATCCGTAACTCCGATTGGGCTGAAATTTTAACACGATTTTATCCAGATATTGGCTTTCTTGCGGCGAAAGAAGGGCTATAACCGCCTTACGTAGTGGCCACAAGGGCCCAGGGCGCGCCCCTCACCCTTCTGGGCCCCTCGGGCATCGTCTCGCGTTGATTCCACTTCCCAAAATTCACATATATTCCATAAATAATCTCCGTAAGTTTTAATCCCATTTGGACTCCGTTTTATATGGATTTTTTGCGAAACAAAAAACATGCAACAAACAGGAACTGGCATCGGGCACTGGATCAATATGTTAGTCCCAAATATAGTATAAAAAGTTGCCAAAAGTATGTAAAATTGTAGAATATTGGCATGGAACAATTAAAAATTATAGATACGACAGAGACGTATCAACATCCCCAAGCTTAATTCCTGCTCGTCCTCAAGAGGGTAAATGATAAAAAAGATAATTTTTGATGTGGAATGCTACCTAGCATAATCTTGATCATGTAATCTAATCATGGCATGAAAATTAAGACACGAGTGATTTAAAGCAATAGTCTATCATTTGACATAAAAGAATTTAATACTGGGGGTATCCCAACAAACAATCAAGTCTTTCAAAATATCAATGCTAAAGAACGTAATCCCTACAAAATCATATAGTCTTTTATGCTCCCTTTTCTTAACACAAGGTACCCCTCATGCCCCACTAGTGCAGGATGCTGCTAACGCGACACTGCGATCAGAGACCCTTTGACAAAACTTTGTGCGATACATTAATCGCAAACGGTGATGTAAAAAACCCATCAAAATAGGTGTAAAACATTTGCAACGACGAATGCATCCGACACGGTTCAGATTTTAGTTCCTTCTGTGATGTAGGGCATATAGTTCAATGCAATTAACTGTGTGCGATGAGGAGCAACAAAAAACCGGGCAGCCAGATGAAGGTGTGTGCGATATATAACATACGGTTCACTAGGATGAACTGTTTGTGATTAGGCAACACAAAAGAAACGGTCAGCCATATCAAGGTGTGTGCGATATACGGCGTGCGGTTCACTCGGATGAACTATTTGCGTTCAGACAAGAGAACATAAATGGTTCAATATAACAAGATGTGTGTGATACACGGCAAACAGGTCTGTAATCAGAAATGTGTGCGAAGACCGATAATAACACAGACGCTTGCTGCTAATAAGACATGTGTGTTGTACGATAGGGTTGCATACAGAACAACAATATATATATATATATATATATATATACACACACACACTTATAAGTACATGGTTGCATAACCAAATTAAACATCCACTTACATAGGTGGCTACTACAACCATGGCATTTGCACACACCAAAGTAAACTATTACATGCATAATTACATAGGTGGCTACTACACACATGCCATTTCCACACAACAAAGTAAAATATATATTAGATGCATGATTAACTAGCATAAATGATCATCTGATCATCATCTACTTCTTGTGACGCTTGCTCTTCTTGTGGCTCGATCCAGGCTCGTTGATTTGGGTAACGAGGCACTTCTCATGTCAACGATCCGCCTGTGCATATCGTAGCATGTGTACACGCTCTTGGTCACGAACCTGAGGTGAGGTTCATCCAGTTGCCGCATCTATGCCCTGTGCCAGGATAGGGGACTTGTTCTCTGGGCATCTTGCTTCATCTTTTCGTAGTAGGGGTCGATGATGGCTGAGGCGATTTCAATCAGGGAGTCCTTCTTTGTGCTACCCCAGACCCTGTAGTGCTCATGAATTTCGACAAGGTTCTTATAGGCCAAGTCCGTAACCCTGAGCGCTTTTACGTCGTCGGTGGTTTCCACAGTAGCGAACTTGTAGTCGGTGCTGTTGACAAACTTGGAAAAATGGACGCAAGGCTCTGTGGCCATGCAGTAGTGGTAGATGAGGACATGATGGCACACGCACAACTGGGCAACGACAACCTTTGGATCTTTGCCAAGAAGACCGGCGGTGTACTGGAGGTCGATGCCGACCACCTTGTACTTGTCTCCAGCAAGCATCTGCTCAACGATGTTGATGTAGTTGTCCACCACGAACGGGTCGATGGTGTACACCACTGAGAGGTCCGTTGCCCTCGCGTGGGTCTTTACTTTATGCTCGCCAAACTCCATTGGAGCGCCGCTAGACTTCCCCTCTCTATGTGTCATCGTGGGTGTGCTTGTTGTGTTGTGGAGCGCAATCTAAAGGTTGAAGAGACTAAGGTTATAATGGCTGCGGGAATTAAAGGGGAAGCTGGACGGCCTGGAATATCGGTACGCCCTGGTGGCAGTTCTAATTCGCAGCGCGTAACTCCATCATGCCGCACGTAACTGCATCGCGTGGCAACGTGCGCGGCGCAACCGCATGCATATGGTGCCCCCGACATGATCGTGCGCATGCCCAACTGCTGGCCGAGCGCGCGGAGGGACGCGAGCAGAGCGATCCGTGGTCGCCTAAACGGCGAGCAACCATATATATGCATATATCAGTTGAACACGCAAGGAAAAGGTGTCCACAAGCCGAGCGTGCCAACGGACGCAAGTAGAGCACACCGCGGTGCCTAACGGCAAGCACTGCACGCTGCGGTGCCGCGGTTCCTAACAGCGAGCACTGCGCGATGCGGCGCTTAACAGCAAGCAGAGCTTGCCGAGGGATGCAAGCAGAGGCCGGCACACTGATATGTGCCAAATAACATGAACTGTGCGAGCAATGTCGGAGAAAACTTGTATATAACCTCAAATAATACGTGCCAAACGCTTGCTAGTATATAACCTCAAATTTAACAAACAAAATGTTAATGCATGTTAAAAAAATTATATAACTGGAGACTATGTTCAAATACGAATCCAACGATATAATCTTTTGACGACATGCATTCATATTTTATTAATTAAATCCTACTTATAAACCAGGACGGGGTATAGTAGGTAATTAAATCGCAAGCGTTTTTTATTAAACGTATGTGTAAGTGTCCTTTCGTCCTCCTCTCGCACGTCTTGTCACCCCGCTGCCGCAGACTGTTCGAGCGCAAGCTTGAGCAGCACGCGGGGGCATTCTTTTGGCCAAATAGTGGTGAGCCCGTTCCCGCGCAACCGCGCAGGTACTTGCACAAGCTTCCCACCCGACTCGGCGAAATCCCCCAAAATCCCAATGCTTACCAGCCTACTATATAAACCCTCACAGCCAGCGAGTCCTGCGTTGCATTTTCCCCTCCCTCCCTGTAGCTTACCTCGTCTGCTTCTCCCACAATCGGCAATGGCACCGGTCCATCATTGTCGCTCACTCACTCCACCGTCATTAGAGCACAGGTCCAGCTGGGAGGCTACACCGCGGCGGCGGCGCAGTCCCCGGCCTAGTGTAGTGCGCGTGGCGTCTATGTTGGGTGTGCGCGGAGCACCCACCACACGCTCTACCGCCAGTGCCCGTCGGCAGCTGTTGCCGGCCGCCGTTGCTGCCACAACACCGTCGAAAGCCAGGGCCATCGCCCGCTCAGCCGCTACGGCCCGAAGGTGGGAGGTGGCCATCGTGGCCGCCACCCCACTGCCGGCCACCGTGGCCATCACCCGCTCCGCCATCGTGGTCCGAAGGCGGGAGGTGGTGGTCGTGGCCGCCACCCCATCGTCAGCCATCGTGGCTACCAGCCCACCATCGATCGTTGGGATCATCACCCGCTCGGCCACCGCCGCCCGAAGGAGGGAGGCGGAGGTGGAGACCCGCACGTGCGGCCGCGACCTTGCGCGCTACATCGAGTTCCTGTAGGAGGAGGAGGAGCGCCTCATCGTGTTCCTTCAGAGTCGAGGAATCGGGAGATCTACGAGTAGTCCGGCCGCTTCGAGAGGGGTCGTCTGGAGTGGCAGAGGGCCTTCGAGGTGAGCGTCGCTGAAGGTGCAGTAGCGGCAGCCACCGTATTGCAGTTGTCCAGCTTGTTGGTAGGCTCCTCCTCCTCTTCCTCTTACTGAGCGTGCTTGGCAGAGGAGAGACTGCCGGAAATGGTACAAAGCCCCTCCGTAGTAGTAGTAGTATTTAGGGGCTATTTTATTCAATTCATGTGACTATAGATGTGGTGGAACTATACAATGTACTTAAAATTAGCTAGTATATATAGTTGAACTAGCTATTTCAGTACGTGGTTGACAACAATTCGGGAAAAGTTTGGTCGGCTCAGTTGTCGAGTTGAACTGTTTGTATAAATTAAGAACGACTACTTAATCTATGAATGAAATCTATGCTTAATTACTGAATTTTAGTTGCGAAAATTAGATAGTGCTAGTGATTTTTAGCTACATATTTTGACAAATCGCAGTGTTACGAGGATTGACAAATGGCAATGTTACTAGATCAACAAATGTCAATCTTTCTAGTTTGACAAATGACAATATACCCAATATGACAGATGCAAATCTTACCAAATTGTCTGTATGTGGTTGCACACGGGTCAGCCGAAAAAATCATTTGCGTTGAAGGGAGGTACAAATCATGCTTGCCAAATTTTCTCTTCGCTTAGCACCGAAGTCTCGCTTTGCATACATTATTCAATCTGAACTATTTTCATTGAAGCGATGCACAAATCCTGCGCAACGAATTTTCCCTTGCCTTACTGCGGAAGACCATAGCTCTCACTTTGCATACAGGTGTTCTATCTAAAACGTTTGGGATGAAGAGCTGCACAAATCCTGGTCGGCATATTTTTCCCTTGGCTTACTGGGGAAGCTGTCAGTTTACATATGGGTGTTCTATCTAAAACGTTTGCGATGTTAGAGTGGCAACTATTTGTTTCAAAATGTCTTTGTTTACTGTTATTCAAGTGCACCTTCTCTCAAAATGGACACAAAAATTACCACAACATGTCGGGAGCCATTCCATGGTAGGATGCCAAGTTTCATGAATTTTAGACGAGTTTTGGATTTACTAGATTTTTAAAAAAGGTATCTCAACATTTTGCCGGCAATAAACTGTGCCCCGGTGTTTGAAATTCATTCTCATTTCTTGCATGGGACCTAAGCATGCACCCAAGGACACATATTTGATTTTTCAACCAATTTATATGCACGGGAGCATTTGCATGTAGTTCAAATTTGAATTATGCACATAAAATGCCTAGAAAACCAGGAATCTCAATGTTCGCGGGCGAGTGACGGTGGCATGGTGTTTGACATTCATTCCCATTTCTTGCATGGGACCTAAGTATGCAACCAAGGACACATATTTGAATTTTCAACCAATTTATATGCATTAGAGCATGTGCACGTAGTTCAAATTTGAATTATGCACATAAATGCATTGAAAACTCAATTAATGCATAAAAATGTCCTAACAAACCCTGAAAAATTCCAAAATTTAACACAACACTCTTGTTGTTCTATGTTGACACTAGAGAAAAAATTGAAATCAAGAAGAGGCAATGGATATCATGGATATCATTTCGTCCAGAAAGGTGAAACGTTCCCTACCGAAACCATCAGGCTTGTTGCGAGAAGTTCTGGTTGTGAGAAGCTTATACCCAAACCTGCCACAAATGGGACAAAAAAAATACCACATCATGTTGATGCTGCTCCATGATAGTGTTGGGGAACGTAGTATTTCAAAAAAAAAATCCTACGATCATGAAAGATCTATCTAGGAGAAGCATATCAATGAGCGGGGAGAGTGTGTCCACGTACTCTCTTAGACCGAAAGCGGAAGCGTTTAGTAAATTGGTTGATGTAGTTGAACGTCTTCACGATCCAACCGATCAAGTACCGAACGCACGACACCTTCGCGATCTGCACACGTTCTTCTCGGTGACGTCCCTCGTACTCTTGATCCAGTTGAGGCCGATGGAGAGTTTCGTCAGCACGACGGCGTGGTGACGGTGATGATGAATTTACCGGCGCAGGGCTTCGCCTATGCGCTGCAACGATATGATCGAGGTGTGTAACTGTGGAGGGGGGCACCACACACGGCTAAAACAATTGTCAACTTGTGTGTCTTTGGGGTGCCCCCCCTCCCACGTATATAAAGGAGGAAGAGAGGAGGCCGACCGGCCAAGCTAGGCACGCAAGGAGAAGGGGAATCCTACTAGGACTCCAAGTCCTAGTAGGTTTGCACCTAAAATTGAAGGGGGAAGGAAGGGAGAGGGGGGCTGCGCCCCCAACCCCTTGTCCAATTCGGATTGGGCTTGGGAGGGGCGCGCGCCACCTCCTGGCTGCTGCCTCTCCTTCCCACTAAGGCCCATTAAGGCCCATTGACTCGCTGGACGAATTCCCATAACTCCCCGGTACTCCGAAAAATACCCGAATCATTCAAAACCATTCCGATGTCCGAGTATAGCCTTCCAATATATCGATCTTTACATCTCGACCATTTCGAGACTCCTCGTCATGTCCGTGATCTCATCCGGGACTCCGAACAACATTCGGTCATCAAATCACATAAACTCATAATGCAAATCATCATTGAACATTAATCGTGCGGACCCTACGGGTTCGAGAACTATGTAGACATGACTGAGACACATCTCCGGTCAATAACCAATAGCGGAATCTGGATGCTCATATTGGTTCCTACATATTCTACGAAGATCTTTATCGGTCAAACCGCATAACATACGTTGTTCCCTTTGTCATCGGTATGTTACTTTCCCGAGATTCGATCGTAGGTATCATCGTACCTAGTTCAATCTCGTTAGTGGCAAGTCTCTTTACTCGTTCCGTAATGCATAATCTTGTTACGAACTCATTAGTCATTTGCTTGCAAGGATTATTATGATGTGTATTACCAAGAGGGCCCCGAGATGCCTCTCCGACACTCGGAGTGACAAATCCTATTCTCGATCTATGCCAACACCACAAACACCTTCGGAGACACCTGTAGAGCATCTTTATAATCACCCAGTTATGTTGTGATGTTTGATAGCACACAAGGTGTTCCTCTGGTATTCGGGAGTTGCATAATCTCATAGTCAGAGGAACATCTATAAGTCACGAAGAAAGCAATAGCAATAAAACTAAACGATCATTATGCTAAGCTAACGGATGGGTCTTATCCATCACATCATTCTCTAATGATGTGATCCCGTTCATCAAAGGACAACACATGTCTATGGTTAGGAAACATAACCATCTTTGATCAGCGAGCTAGTCAAGTAGAGGCATACTAGGGACACTCTGTTTTGTCTATGTATTCACACATGTACTAAGTTCCCAGTTAATACAATTCTAGCATGAATAATAGACATTTATCATGATATAAGGAAATATAAACAACAATTTTATTATTGCCTCTAGGGCATATTTCCTTCAGTCTCCCACTTGCACTAGAGTCAATAATCTAGTTCACATCGCCATGTGATTTAGTACCGATAGTTCACATCGTTATGTGAATAACATCCATAGTTCACATCGCCATGTGACCAACACCCAAAGGGTTTACTAGAGTCAATAATCTAGTTCACATTGCCATGTGATTTAACACCCAAAGATTACTAAGGTGTGATCATGTTTTGCTTCGTGAGAGAAGTTTAGTCAGCGGGTCTGTTACATTCAGATCCGTGTGTATTTCGCAAATTTCTATGTCTACAATGCTCTGCATGGAGCTACTCTAGCTACTTGCTCCCACTTTCAATACGCATCCAGATTGATACTTACAGTCATCTGCATTAGTGTCAAAGCTTGCATCGGCGTAACTCTTTACAACGTACTCTTTATCACCTCCATAATCGAGAAACATTTCCTTAGTTCTCCATTTACTAAGGATAATCTTGACCAGTATCCGGTGATCTACTCCTAGTTCACTATTGTACCTCCTTGCCAAACTCATGGCAAGGTACACAATAGGTTTGGTACACAGCATGGCATACTTCATAGAACCTATCGCTGAGGCATAGGGAATGACTTTCATTTTTTTCTATCTTCTGCCGTGGTCGGGTTTTTGAGTCTTACTCAACTTCACACCTTTACAACTCAGGCAAGAACTCCTTTGACTGATCCATTTGAACTCCTTCAAAATCTTATCAAGGTATGCACTCATTGAAAATCTTATCAAGCATCTTGATCTATCTCTATAGATCTTGATGCCCAATATGTAAGCAGCTTCACCGAGGTCTTTAATTGAAAAACTCCTTTTAAACAATCCTTTATGCTTTCAAGAAAATTCTACATCACTTCCGATCATCAATATGTCATTCACATATACTTATCAGAAATGTTGAAGCGCTCCGACTCACTTTCTTGCAAATACAGGCTTCACCGTAAGTCTGTATAAAACCATATGCTTTGATCACCTTATCAAAGCGTATATTCCAACTCCGAGATGCTTGCACCAGTCCATACATGGATCACTGTAGCTTGCACACTTTGTTAGCACCTTTAGGATCAACAAAACCTTCTGGTTGCATCATATACAACTCTTCTTTGAGATATCCATTCAGGAATGCAGTTTTGACATTCATTTGCCAGATTTCATAATCATAAAATGCGGCAATTGCTAACTTGATTCGGACAGACTTAAGCATCGCTACGGGTGAGAAAGTCTCATCGTAGTCAACTCCTTGAACTTGTTGAAAACCTTTCGCAACAAGTCGAGCTTTATAGACAGTAACATTACCATCGACGTCGGTCTTCCGCTCAAAAATCCATTTATTTTCAATTGCTTGACGATCATCGGGCAAGTCAACCAAAGTCCACACTTTGTTCTCATACATGGATCCCATCTCAGATTTCATGGCCTCAAGCCATTTTGCGGAATCTAGGCTCATCATCGCTTCCTCATAGTTCGCAGGTTCGTCATGGTCTAGTAACATGACTTCCAGAACTTGGTTACCGTACCACTCTAGCGTGGAACGTACTCTGGTTGACATACGAGGTTCGGTAGTCACTTGATCCGAAGTTTCATGATCATCATCATTGGCTTCCTCACTAATTGGTGTAGGCATCACATGAACAATTTTCTGTGATGAGCTTTTCTCCAATTCTAGAGAAGGTACAATTACCTCATCAAGTTCTACCTTCCTCCCACTCACTTCTTTTGAGAGAAAATCCTTCTCTAAAAAGGATCCATCCTTAGCAACAAAAGTCTTGCCTTCGGATCTGTGATAGAAGGTGTACCCTACAGTTTCTTTTGGGTCTCCTATGAAGACACACTTCTCTGATTTGGGTTTGAGATTATCAGGTTGAAACTTTTTCACATAAGCATCGCAACCCCAAACTTTAAGAAACGACAACTTTGGTTTCTTGCCAAACCACAGTTCATACGGTGTTGTTTCAACAGATTCAGACGGTGCCCTATTTAATGTGAATGCAGCTGTCTCTAATGCATAACCCCAAAAGGATAGTGGTAAATCAGTATGAGACATCATAGATTGCAGCATATCTAATAAAGTACGGTTACAACGTTCAGACACACCATTACGCTTTGGTGTTCCAGGTGCCGTGAGCTATGAAACTATTTCACATTATTTCAAATGAAGACCAAACTCATAACTCAAATATTCGCCTTCGCGATCAGATCATAGAAACTTCCTTTTCTTGTTACGATGATTCTCTACGTCACTCTGAAATTCTTTGAACTTTTCAAATGTTTCAGACTTGTGCTTCATCAAGTAGATAAACCCATATCTGCTCAAATCATCAGTGAAGGTTGGAAAATAACGGCAGCCGCCGCAAGCATCAACACTCATTGATCCGCATAAATCAGTATGTATTATTTCCAATAAGTCACTTGCTCGCTCCATTGTTTCGGAGAACGGAGTTTTAGTCATCTTGCCCATGAGGCATGGTTCGCAAGCATCAAATGATTCATAATCAAGTGATTCCAAAATTTCATCAACATGGAGTTTCTTCATGCTCTTTACACCAATATAACCTAAATGACAGTGCCACAAGTATGTTGCACTATCATTATCAACTCTGCATATTTTGGCTTCAATATTATGAATATGTGCATTTACTACGATCGAGATTCAATAAACCCTTCACCTTGGGTGTATGACCATGGAAGGTTTTATTCATGTAAACAGAATAACAATTATTCTATCACTTAAGTGAATAACCGTATTGCAATAAACACAATCCAATTTTGTTCATGATCAACGCAAACACCAAATTACATTTATTTAGGTTTAACAGTAATCCCAAAAGTACAAGGAGTGTGCGATGATGATCATATCAATATTGGAACTACTTCCAACACACATTGTCACCTCACCCTCAACTAGTCTTTGTTTATTCTGCAACTCCTGTTTCGAGTTACTAATCTTAGCAAACGAACAAGTATCAAATACCCAGGGGCTACTATGAACACTAGTGAGGTACACATTATCAATATGTATATCAAGTATACCTTTGTTCACTTCGACATCCTTCTTATCTGCCAAATATTCGGGGAACTTCCGCTTCAAGTGACCGTTTCCTTTGCAGTTAGAAGCACTAAGTTTCAGGCTTAGGTCCAACTTTGGGCTTCTTCACGAGAGTGACAACTTGCTTGTCATTCTTCTTGAAGTTCCATTTCTTCCCCTTGCCCCTTTCTTGAAACTAGTGGTCTTGTTAACCATCAACAATTGATGCTCTTTCCTGATTTCTACCTTCGTTGATTTCAGCATCACGAAGAGCTCGGGAATCGTTTTCGTCATCCCTTCCATATTATAGTTCATCAGGAAGTTCTAGTAACTTGGTGATAGTGACAAGAGAACTCTGTAAATCACTATCGTATCTGGAAGATTAACTCCCACTTGATTCAAGCTATTGTAGTGCTCAGACATTCTGAGCACATGCTCATTGGTTGAGCTATTCTCCTCCATCTTGTAGGCAAAGTACTTGTCGGAGGTCTCATACCTCTCGACACGGGCATGAGTCGGAAATACCATTTTCAACTCTTGGAACATCTCATATGCTCTGTGGCGTTCAAAAACGTTTTGAAGTCCCTGTTATAAGCCGTAAAGTATGGCGCACTAAACTATCAATTAGCCATCATACCCAGCTTGTAAAACATTCATAACGTATGCATCTGCTCCTGCAATAGGTTTGTCTCCTAGCGGTACATCAAGGACATAATACTTCTGCGCAGCAATGAGGTTAATCCTCAGATCACGGACCTAGTCCGCATCATTGCTACTAACATCTTTCTACTTAGTTTTCTCTAGGAACATATCAAAAACATAGGGGAGCTATAACGCGAGCTATTGATCTACAAAATAATTTGCAAATACTATCAGGATTAATTTCATGATAAATTAAATTTCAATTAATCATATTACTTAAGAACTCCCACTTAGATAGACATCCCTCAAGTCATCTAAATGATCACGTGATCCATATCAACTAAACCATGTACGATCATCACGTGAGATGGAGTAGTTTTCAACGGTGAACGTCTTATGTTGATCATATCTACTATATGATTCACGCTCGATCTTTCGGTCTCCAGTGTTCCGAGGCCATGTCTGTACATTCTAGGCTCGTCAAGTTTAACCCGAGTATTCTTCATGTGCAAAACTATCTTACACCCATTGTATTTGAACGTAGAGCTTATCACACCCGATCATCACGTGGTGTCTCGGCACGACGAACTGTCGCAACGGTGCATACTCAGGGAGAACACTTGTACCTTGAAATTTTGTAAGGGATCATCTTATAATGAGATCGCCGTACTAAGCAAAAAAAGATGCATAATAAGATAAACATCACATGCAATCAAAATATGTGACATGATATGGCCATCATCATCTTGTGTTTTTTATCTCCATCTCCAAAGCATCATCGTGATCTCCATCGTCATCGGCTTGACACCATGATCTTCATCACAGCGTCGTGGTCGTCTCTCGAACTATTGCTATTATTACTATCGCTAACTCATAGTGATAAAGTAAAGCAATTACATGGCTTTCGCAACTCATACATTAAAGAGACAACCATAAGGCTCCTGCCGGTTGTCGATAATTTACAAAACATGATCATCTCATACAACAACGTATAACTCATCACGTCTTGACCATATCACATCACAACATGCCCTGCAAAAACAAGTTAGACGTCCTCTACTTTGTTGTTGCAAGTTTTTACGTGGCCACTACGGGCTTAGCAAGAACCGTTCTTTCTTACGCATCAAAACCACAACGATTTTTCGTCAAGTGTGATGTTTTAACCTTCAACAAGGACCGGGTGTAGTCACACTCGATTCAACTAAAGTTGGAGAAACTGACACCCGCCAGCCACCTATGTGCAAAGCACGTCGGTAGAACCAGTCTCATGACCGCGCTCATGTAATGTCGGTCCGGACCGCTTCATCCAACAATACCGCCGAATCAAAGTATGACATGCTGGTAAGCAGTATGACTATTATCGCCCACAACTCATTGTGTTCTACTCGTGCATATCATCTACGCATAGACCTGGCTCATGATGCCACTGTTGGGGAACGTAGTATTTCAAAAAAAATCCTACGATCACGCAAGATCTATCTAGGAGAAGCATAGCAACGAGCAGGGAGAGTGTGTCCACGTACTCTCGTAGACCAAAAGCAAAAGCATTTAGTTACGTGGTTGATGTAGTCGAACATCTTCGCGATCCAACCGATCAAGTATCGAACGCACGACACCTCCACGATCTGCACACGTTCAGCTCGGTGACGTCCCTTGTACTCTTGATCCAGTTGAGGCCGAGGGAGAGTTTCGTCAGCATGATGGCGTGGTGACGGTGATGATGAAGTTACCTGCGCAGGGCTTCGCCTAAGCACTGCAACGATATGACCGAGGTGTGTTACTGTAGAGGCGGACACCGCACATGGCTAAAACAATTGTCAACTTGTGTGTCTTTGGGGTGCCACACTCCCACGTATATAAACGAGGGAGAGGGGAGGCCCGCCGGCCAAGCTAGGCGCGCCAGGAGAAGGGGAACCCTACTAGGACTCCAAGTCCTAGTAGGTTTCCACCTAAAGGAGAAGGGGGGAGGAAGGGAGAGGGGGGGCCGCGCCCCCAAACCCTTGTCCAATTCGGACTGGGCTTGGGAGGGGCGCGCGCCACCTCCTGGCTGCTGCCTCTCCTTCCCACTAAGGCCCATTAAGGCCCATTGACTCCCTAGACGAATTCCTGTAACTCCCCGGTACTCCAAAAAAAACCCGAATCACTCGGAACCATTCCGATGTCCGAATATAGCCTACCAATATATCGATCTTTACCTCTCAACCATTTCGAGACTCCTCGTCATGTCTGTGATCTCATCCGGGACTCCGAACAACATTCGGTCATCAAATCACATAAACTCATAATACAAATCGTCATCGAACGTTAAGCGTGCGGACCCTGCGGGTTCGAGAACTATGTAGACATAAGCGAGACACATCTCCGGTCAATAACTAATAGCAGAACCTATATGCTTATATTGGCTCCTACATATTCTACGAAGATCTTTATCGGTCAAACCGCATAACAACATACATTGTTCCCTTTGTCATCGGTATGTTAGTTGCCTGAGATTCGATCGTCGGTGTCATCATACCTAGTTCAATATCGTTACCGGCAAGTCTCCTTACTCGTTCCGTAATACATCATCTCATTACTAACTCATTAGTCATTTGCTTGCAAGGCTTATTATGATGTGTATAACCGAGAGGGCCCAGAGATACCTCTCCGATACTCGGAGTGACAAATCATATTCTCGATCTGTGCTAACACCACAAACACCTTTGGAGACACCTGTAGAGCATCTTTATAATCACCTAGTTACGTTGTAACGTTTGATAGAACACAAGGTTTTCCTCCGGTATTGAGGAGTTGCATAATCTCATAGTTAGAGGAACATTTATAAGTCATGATGGAACGCCCCGGACACACCCGCCGGTGGTCGTTACTCCTGGCGGGATCTAGACTAGCCTCACATATCAATACTAGTCTTTTCTGCACACTTTGTCCTCACTTGTGCGCACCCGGGAGAAACTTCCCGGTCGGTCACCCATCCTGAAACTACTCCAAGCTAAGCACGCTTAACTTTGGAGTTCTTTCCGAATGGGCTCCCGGAAAAGAAGGAATTCCTTATTGATATGAGTAGTCTATCATCCCTAATAAGCCAGGCTATCACACATAAAGAAAGCAATAGCAATAAAACTGAATGATCATTATACTAAGCTAACGGATGGGTCTCGTCCATCACATCATTCTCTAATGATGTGATCCCGTTCATCAAATGACAACACATGTCTATGGTTAGGAAACATAACCATCTTTGATCAGCGAGCTAGTCAAGTAGAGGCATACTATGGACACTCTATTTTGTCTATCTATTGACACATGTACTAAGTTTCCGGTTAATACAATTCTAGCATGAATAATAAACATTTATCATGATACAAGTAAATATAAATAGCAATTTTATTACTGCCTCTAGGGCATATTTCCTTCAGATATCATGCCATGTTTCATCAATTTCAAACGAGTTTTGGATTTACTAGAATTTAAAAACTAGTTATCTCAATGTTTGCGGCAGAGTTACAGTGTCAGGGTGTCTGACATGCATTCCCATTTCTTGCATGGACCTAAGCATGCAACCAAGGACACATATTTGAATTTTCAACCAATTTATATGCATTAGAGCATGTGCATGTAGTTCAAATTTGAATTATGCATGTAAATGCATTGCAAACTCAATTAATGCATAAAAATATCCTAACTGAAAGGATCGATATGGTTGACTAGAGGGGGGTGAATAGGCAACTAACAATTTTTAGCTTTTCTTGACCAAATTAAACTTAGGACCAAAATAGGTTGTCTAGATGTGCAACTAGGTGAGCAACCTATATGATGCAACAAGTAAAAGTAAGCAAGCACAAGAAACTAAAACACTAAAGCTTGCACAAGTAAAGGATAGAAATAACCAAAAGTGGAGCCGGTGAGGACAAGGATGTGTTACCGGAGTTCCTTCCCTTTGAGGGGAAGTACGTCTCCGTTGGAGCGGTGTGGAGGCACAATGCTCCTCAAGAAGCCACTAGGGCCACCGTATTCTCCTCACGCCCTCACACAATGCGATATGCCATGATTCCACTATTGGTGCCCTTGAAGGCGGCGACCGAACCTTTACAAACAAGGATGGGGCTCTCTCCACAACTGAATTGGAGGCTCCCAACGAAACCATGGAGCTTCACCAAAATGGATATGGCTCCGAGGTGACATCAACCGTCTAGGGTGCTCAAACACCCAAGAGTAACAAGATCCGCAAGGGATTAGTAGGGGGAATCAAATTTCTCTTGGTGGAAGTGTAGATTTGGGCCTTCTCAACCAATCCTTAGAAAATCAACAAGTTTGATTGGCTAGGGAGAGAGATCGGGCGAAAATGAGCTTTTGGAGCAACAATGGAGCTTGGGGGAGAAGAGGTGAGTGTTCTAGAGGAGGAAGAACACTTTATATAGTGGAGGGGAAGAGTGAACCGTTACACTCTTCTCAGCCCGCACAGAGCGGTACTACCGCTGGGCCGAGCTGTACTACCGCTGGAGCCAGCGATACTACCGTGTCCCCCAGCGGTACTACCGCCGTGTGTTAGGGACGGAGTTTGGAGGAAGGGAGCGGTGGTGGCAGCGGTACTACCGCCTATAAGCGGTACTACCGCTGCTACTACCGTTGTTATCACCGTAGAACCGGACACGAAAAATGTTCGTCTCGAATCGACGCGGAGGTGGAGAGTAGCCGCGGCGGTACTGCCGCATATGTGCACGAGCGGTACTAGCGCGCTTCTGCAGTGGTACTACCGCTTGGAGCGCATGTGCGGTATACCGCATGGGCTACGGTACTACCACGCTCACAGAAGAAGCTAGGAAAGGAAGAAGACGAGGGTGCAAAAATGAGTGTACGTGATGATTCCACCCTGGCCTTTCCAATGCGGACCCCCCCTTGATAGTACGGTGTCTCCTATGACTCAAGTCCACCAAAACAAAAGCCTAGCACGACAACCCGTCTTGAGCTAAAAACTCGGAGGGTAGTAACCGTTTCATGCCTCTGGATGTATATCTGAAATACTTGGCACACACGATTAGTCCGCAAACGCATTTTCATCAATCACCAAAACCACAACGGAAGGGACATGCCCTTACAATCTCCCCATTTTTGGTGGATTGATGACAACACGGGATTTGCACAATAAGAATAAGTGAGGAGTAAGCAAACCCAACGGACTATAAAAGATAGACAAGCTCCCCCTAGATGTGTGGTTAAAAGGAGTTTCTTGTGGAAGGCAAAGCACACACTCTAGGATCAATGCCCCCCCTATCTTTTATAATCCGATAACATCTAATCAATGAGGAGACATTAGTAAGTAACACTGTAGATGCAACAAGATATAATCATGAGTTAAGCAGCACATACTAGAGTACTTGATATAAAAGATATCATAGGTCTCACACAAAGAACGGTAGCTGAGTCTCACGAACACACCAAACCAGAACGAAAAGAGAAAAGCAAAGCACTAAAAGACACGACAACGCAAATCACGCAAATCACTTCTCCCCCTTTGGCATCGAGACACCGAAAAAGGGGAGGGGAAGACACAACGTCATCACACCGCTGCAGGGTCATCCGCACCTCCGTCATCGGCTGGGGGCTGCTCGGGGTCAAAATCAATCAAGTAACAGTGCTGACGAACCCAGTCGTCCTCATCAGTGATCCTGCCCTCAGAGCCGCTGTTAATTGTGGCACCGAGCTGACGCATAAGCTCCTTGTGGCGAGTCCTCGATTTCTTCTCAGCGACATGGGCCATGTACTGACTGTGGGACTCCATGCAGAACAACTCTTCATCTTCTTCTTCACCTTCTTGTCCCAAGATGGCTTAGCTCCAGATGGCATATAGTCATCATCGTCATCATCCTGGTCAGCCTCTGCCTCAGGATTATCAGCATCAGCCGAAATGTTAGGCTGAGTAACCGGAGTGTTCCAGAGATCCTTCCTCCTGAGCCTCTTGACCTCGTGAGAGACCAACTCGTCAGTCTGTAGAGCGTATCCCGCGTAGGTGTGCTCCCACGCCTTCTCAATGAGGAGCATGATGTATGGAGCATAGATGAGACACTTACGCTCTGAGATGACAGACAAAAGTTCAGACCACATGACATGAGATATATCCAAAGTTTCTCCAGTGTTCTGTTCCTTCTGGCGCTGGCAGAAAAGAAGCATATCCACAAGGTAAGAGTGGACCATATCATGGTTCCCAATGCAAGGGAAAAGAGTCTCCCTGAAGATGCGGTGAAGGATGTCCAGATACACAGGCAGCACATATGTGTCCTTCAGGGTCTCTGTGTTGACCTTCTTAGTGAAGTATGGCCACATATTCTGCTTGTGCGTGGAGGTAGCATTCTAATGAAGTCGAAAACCGACTGAGCTCTCCAGACCAAGATCTTCAACACCAAGAAGTTCCATGAACGCTTTCCACTTAACTACCAGACGCCTTCCATTGGTCATCCACGTCAAGGTCCTTTCTGCATCAGTGCCAAGGTGAATGGTGGCATAGAACTGAGCCACCAGATCAGCATCAAAGTCCTTGTTGAAAGATATGATGTTGACAATGTTTAGTTGGTTGCACATTTCCAGAGCTTCGCCGAAATACTCTATGTCCTTCTCCAAATAAGCAATATCGGCTGAGCGCACATCAACATAGAGATTCTTCTTGGCCTTGATCACATCAAAGTAAGTAGCATATTGAAACCTGTTCCAGAACGGCCGGTTGACAAGGGTGGGCTCTTGTGCAAACTCATAGGGATTGCGCCGACGCCTCTCCCAAAACTCCTTGTTTGACATCTCCGTGACAGTCTTGTCCTTTTTAGCTGGCTTCTTGGCAGTGCTCTTGGCCGGCTGTTGTGACTGGGAGGGAGGAGCACTGGACGACGAAGCCCCTACAGAGCCACAGCCAGACCCGCTTGCTGCCTCAGAGGTGCGATAGCGCTTTGAACTGGCACGCCCGGGGTTGATGCGACGAGCAAGGTGTTCCGATGGGTCATCTCCTGAAGAC